>JASFYC010000468.1:0-13209 GCA_030412335.1 Botrylloides violaceus | reverse complement strand
AACGCTCGAGACCATACGCTGCACGACCCTTGCGACACGAATACCAACGAAAGACTGTTCAAGCATTCAAACGGGCCGAGACGATTCGAGGTAATTATTGCTATGCGCTAATTAGGCGCGACACGCGAGGAATTTGTTATCATTGGGATTGGCAAATGTGCGGTAGTGCAAGAATTCATCACCTCTGTCTTCACCTGATGAAGGAGCGGAGCTCCGTTTGCTTGTGAATAATTTAATTCTCAATATATCCAAGGCTGGATGTTAAATATACAGTGACATATATTTGTCTAAACCCGGTTCGCCTGATGAAGGACAGGAGCTCCGAAAGCTTATGTTTTAATTCTCATTAAACCAAATTCTGGACATTAAATCTGTGGTGAATCTTCCTTGCGATATCTATTGATCGTCCGCCATAGGCTACGCTATATTCAGATTACAGAGAGATATTTGATTGCCATCAATGTGCTGATATGTTCGATTTTCAAGGTTCACTTCCTACCGATCTTTAGCCTAACGGCACAGGAAAAACGCAATTTCCGCCATGCGACTGAGTTCTAGGCAGTGAGCGAGCGAAGTGAAGCTGATGATCAATTGATAGCTCATGGTGAATTAACGGAGTCGTTGGTGGACGACCAACTGCTAGAATCAGGTGTTACAAATCAACGCTACCAAAGGAAGCATCCTACACGGCTTGACTTGAGCAGTCTTGTCGATACAGACCTATAGATGCCCCCAATAAGCTACTCTACGACTTCAACTTGAGTGGTCCATACGGCGATGCATGTGGCGAGTGGCTGTTTAAAATACAGTAATACTTAAGCAGATTCAATTGTACATACCTCTATAGGCTTATTCAGCTCCAGGCAGAAAAAGTTTGGCTCGACAATTCGATACCGAGACGGCAGGGAGATGGCAGGCGAAGATTCTAAAGGAAAAGGTAATTTATGACTTCCACGGCGGAATTTCATCCGCACACCAGTCAAAAATGCGACCGTGTCTCTACGTACAGCTTACTTCTGGTGTTGCCAAGACCTTTGTAGAACGCGACACGTTGTAAGACCTTTACATGGCTCTCTTTGGGCATTATGTACTGTATGTAAGAATATAGTGTAGCCGATGGCGGACGATAAATAGATGAATGGCGTTTACCACCCAACTAAGGTCACATACGCCAGGTAAATGCTTACTACGTGTTTGTTTTCATTATTTCCCGTTTAAAGCCGAGATCACTAGGGAGAAAAAGAATAGATAGCAATTTCAAGTCTTTGGTTAGACTCGGTCGGGAATCGAACTCGGAGTCTTCCGATCAGAAGGCAGACAGTCAGGCCAGTGATATAAAAAGTAACATCGTCCACTTTGTTCAGGTATGAAGAATGGCTGATGCCCTTGATCGCCGAGTTTATCGCGGTTATATTCTTCGCTTTTATGCACTGCATGGGCAGAGCGTCATTACCTGTCCTAGATGCGGCTATCATCAATGGCTTCTACGTTCTAATACTTGTCATTACGATAGGACATATCAGGTAAGGGTCAAAGGGTTTAATACGAGAGCACCTCCATATAGGGGAGGCTTGAAATAGCAGCATTTCTTTCTTATAGTGGAGCGCATATGAACGCAGCGGTTACGCTTGCTATTGCTCTCTGTGGAGGTGTGAAATGGGCTTTGGCTCCACTCTACATCATCATGCAATTGATTGGTTCGGTAATCGGCGCGCTAATTGCGAGGGTAAGTGATCTTATTACAAATTTTAGGCCTTTGCGCCGCTCTTTTGAGAGGTTTTACCCTCCGCTTAGACTGTCCGCCTTCTGATCGGGAAGCTCCGGAATCGATTCCCAACTGAGTCAATAAATCGAAGACTTTAAAATTGGTATCCGTTCCTTCCTGGTTGGCAGTCGGTTTCGGAGAAGTGCGGAAAGTCGTGATTGTAACAGTGATCCGGGCTATAAACTGGAAGTATTGACACGTACACCGTAAGCATTGGACCTGGCGTAAATGACCTTAGCAGTTGCAAATGCCATTAATTCCAAATAAACAAACAAACCTTCCGTCTCCAGGTTCAATTCGCAACCGAGTTAAAAAAAAAGGCTTCAAAATTGGTACCGCATCCTTCTCCACTTGGCAGTCAGTACCGGAGGAATGTGAAGTGCAGTAGTTGTTGACCTGACGTACATGACCTTTTTAAAGTATTTGGTTTGACCCGGTCGGCAATTTAAGCTGAAACCTCCTGGTCATAAGGCAGAGAGTAAAAACTCTCAAACCACTCGGCTAATTCTTTCTTTCTTTCCAGGTAGCACTCGGGGCACCGAGTGGAGCTTTTTTTCTCGGTGAGGGTGTTAGTATTGGACAAGGAGTGTTGACTGAGGTAATGATGACAACGTTGCTTGTGTTCGTCATACTGCAGACAGCTTTGGATATACCTTCAACAAATGCTCCGTTTGCTATCGGATTTTCAATCGTCATCAATGCCTTGATTGGGTATGTGTGTGTGTTTGAGAACGAGAGAGCGCGAGCTCTCCTAGAAAGCGAGAGAGCGAAAAAGCGAGAGAGAAAGACAGCGCAAGAGAGCGAGAGCGCTAGCGCTAGAGAGGGAGAGAGCGCGAGCGCGAGAGCTCTGGAGAAGGAGAGCGCTAGAGAGCGAGAGAGCAAGATAGAGAGAGCACGAGAGGGCGAGTTCTGGAGACCGAGAGCGCTAGAGAGCGAGAGAGAGATAGGGCGAGATAGCGAGAGAGAGAGAGAGAGAGAGACAGAGAGCATGAAAGAGAGAGAGAGTTCTAGAGAGCGTGAGCGCGCGCGAGAGAGAGAACAGTTCAAAATCTACCTTCTTTTTCCAGGGTTAAGATAACAGGCGCCTGTACGAATCCGTCGCTTAGTTTTGGCGCTGCGATTGTCAGTGGAGCGTGGGATAACTACTGGATTTACTGGGTAGCTCCAACCGTCGGAGCCCTTATCGCTGTAGCAATACATAAGTAAGTACGCCCAAGTGTCTATACGGCCGAATTGTTTAACTCTGGAGTTTTTTTTTAATTAATCGCGACGTAAGTGCAATTTTAGTCATTCGAGCTATAAGCCACAAGTATCGACATGCGTACTAAGCTTTGACCCGGCGTATATGACCTTAGTTGGGTGAAAAAAATTCAAAACTGAAACCCCGACAGCGTTAAGGATGGACGCGGGCCCTTTGTTTGTTTATTAAGCGCCGCTGCACGCGGTTTCGCCTCGCTTCGCTTTGCTTGAAATCGATATCTTTGCTCCGCTGATCGTGGAAACCATGGTAACGGAGACGCTTTGTTTACGCTGCGTCCTAGACCCCAGAGGTAATTGAACTATGCTCGAACAATAGGCCTAGAGAAACGGCACGAAAACTTTGACCATAGAGGAAATCGAGCAGTGTCACGCATCGTTGGTTCGCGCTTCGCTTGCTGTGTGAGCGATTACAGTCACGATTGTTTCACCTTTTTTTCTCAGGCTAGCGTTGGCCACTGCGAAGAACCGAATCCCATACCGGGGAGACGGTGACGGCTACGACGACCTTTCATCAAGGCCGTAGATACCCAGACATTTGACGTCGACCGTGCAATACCTTCCATTACCTGATAATATATTCACATTTCTGGCTGCTAAACTTTTTAGAGAATATAGTAGAGCTGTGGTAGTCGATCAATTATAACATTAGTGGTGAATCTTTTCGTAATATAGCAAAGAATTTAGTGCAGCCGTTGGCGGACGTTCAATAGACATCGTAAAGAATATCAACCACGTATTCAAGTACAGCCTTGATTTATTGAGAATTATAACATTCACAAGCTTTCAGAGGTCCGCCTCTTCATCAGGTGAATTGCTTGTAAGTCATTTTAACGGAATGTTCATGACGTCACTGTTCTATTCGATAACCCTTGAGTTGCGTTGAGAGTTCTTGAAGCAATCTTGAGCCTTGATTTTGACGAAATATAGATATGAGGACATTTGTGCTAGACATGAGAGGTTTATGCTTGAATTTATTGCGTTTTTAATAAGGCTAGGGTCACGTAGTACGTCAGGTAAATGCTTTAGTATAGATGAGTACGACTGGATCAAGGTCTACGATTAAATACTCGGTCCCTCGCAATAGGATCAAAATTTATCCTAAATCGATGCCGTTCCCCAAGCCCGGATGAATCACGAAGGCTGCGGCAAGTTGGAAATTCGGCGTTAAAAGCACCCACGTAACATAATGCGATCTGACTCGGCCAGGAATTGTAGCCTCGCGCTATACGTGGGCCGTGCGTACATTTCTGATTGGGAAATTCTAATATATTACTATAGTAGGGTAATGTTCCGAAGCTTATGAATTATATTCCAATAAACTGGAATGGACGTTAAATATGTAGTGACTTATTCTATCTGTTACTATGACTACGTCAACCCGCGGTGTCAACAACGTGGCGAGCAGTGCCGACGGTAGATCGCGACGCCACTCAAGACCATGTCTCTATCGAGTGTAATTGAATTGTATTGTATTTTTATTGAGCGTGGCGCACGAGACCCTTGGACGACAACCGGCCACTTTCCTTATCTTAATAAAAAATATAGTGTAATCGCCAATTTGAAACTTATACTCCTAGGAAAATATTCCTTTTCAGTCTGTTCCAGTAAACCAAGGCTGGACTTTAAATTTGTGGCGAAACTTCTTTACGATACGATTTCATTTAGCGTTACTTTCCTGGTCATACACTTGCAGAAGATCCAGAAATGTCAGGCTTAGACGCTCACCCAAACAAGTAAGCGATAGATAGAAGAAATTCGCGCAATCCAGCGACACCACTGATCACTATTACCTTCGTCCCTAGATTATATCAAGGTTTGGGCACTGTTCAAGGTGACAGCTTGTTCAGCTTCCTATGTTAACTGTATTTCGGCTGCTACCAGATACCACTGTACGGGCACTCTCTGTGTCTGTCATAATTGCAGCATAAAATCTGGTGTGACGTAACGCTCGATAAACTAATGCGTTGGGGTGGGCTAAGAATTAACCTCTCTCTCTCTCTATCCAGGTATGAGCAATGGGCGATGCCAGTGATTGCCGAGTTCGCCGGAATGTTTTTATTCACTTTCATGCATTGCATGGGAACCTACTCGCTCCCGCTCATCGCGTCTGCTCTTAACGATGGCTTCTTCGTGGCTGTCTTGGTCATAACTATTGGACCTGTCAGGTAGGGAACATGTCATGATAGTAGGGAAAAACAGACAGACAGATCGGCTCGATCGATTGACAGGCGGCACATTAAGGGTGGGGATCAAAAAGGTGGCGTACAGTTCGCCTTCTGATCGGGAGGTTCCGGCCTATCTTGTGAGTCTGCGTAAATTCAGCAAAAGAGACAAATCGTCACAATTTCAAGTAGCCTATTTTTACTTCGCGTATCTCATTTATTCTACAGTGGCGCTCTCGTCAATCCAGCAGTAACGATTGCGATGGCCCTTGCAGGAGGTCTAAAGTGGGTGATGGTACCGCTCTGTATCGTAGTACAGCTGGTCGGATCGCTGTCAGGAGCTGCTCTCGCTAAGGTAAAGCAATGTGTAATTTAGGATCTGCGGGGGGTAGACATATTAATTAGAGGCGCGCGACTTCTCCGCAAGGTTTTTTTGACCGAATCAATTCCTATCAAACCCAAGAGATACACCGTTTATATAGTTGGCCGAGTGGTCCGACTGTCCGCCACGAGGCCTCTTAAAATCAGCCTCCATTTGTATTTGGCTTCTAGGTGGTATGTGGAAGCGCAAGCGGTTACTTTTCTCTCGGACCTGGAGTTGCTGTTTGGCAAGGACTGCTAGCTGAGGTCATGTTAACTGTTGTGCTTGTCTTTGCTGCGCTGAAGTCTGGAGTTGATCTTGGATCACCAATCGCGGCTTTCGCGGTCGGGTTTGCGGTCATTTGTGATATCTTAGTCGGGTAAGTGCGATGGTGGTCGTTACGTCAGGTAGGCCTACTGTATTTAGAGACTACGTTAGAAACGAATACCGAGCGTAAAGTAATTCATCAGATCCGAAGTCTATTTAACGGTGGGGATAGAAAAGGTGGCGTAACTTGTTAAACCTGGTTTGAATTTTATTCCGGGTTTAAAAAAACTTAGAATATAGACGGCTTGTAAGATGGAATTTATTCTCGCACTTATTCGGTCTATAGAAACCATGCTCCGAAGAGTCTTTTGTCGACTTATAATAGACGCGTAATTCTTCAGATCCAAAATATATTTAAATATCACAAATAGTAAGCGTGATGGCTGTTGCTATGTCATGTAGGCTGGTGTGCGGCTGCCCTCACATCTATACCGAAGGATGCCGCATAGGCCTAGACTATTTTTTTGCAAAACCCTGAACCCCGAACACCCACTAGAATCGCAGAGAACCCAGATCGTAAGGAATCTCAGATTCTCCAAGTGCCCCTCCTACAGTCTAGAAAAAAGCTCATAATCGGGGCCCTAGTAGCGGCATTGTCATTAAACAAGCATCTATGTCTACCTATGAGTATACAAAGGATGACTAGTGACAGTGAGAGTGTTGGTTAGTTAGTCATCAGGAATAGTTTGATCTGAGAAGTCCTACATGTCCAACACAATCTCCATCCCTTTCATCGTAATTTCCAGAGTAAAATATTTTGTTTTTTTGTCCTCAGGGCGCAAATTTCTGGAGGGGCTATGAATCCGGCCCTTAGTTTTGGCCCGGCAGTGGTCGCGGGAGCTTGGGACGATCACTGGATCTATTGGGTTGGACCGATCTGTGGAGCTCTCATTGCTGTATCACTGCATACGTAAGTATGACCACCCGATGAAAAATATCTATGGCGTCTGCCGCTGTTCTTCTGAATTTATAGCATTTTAACCCTGCTAAGGTCATGTATATTAGTGCGAGTGTCAATATGTCTAGTTTATATTATTTCAAAGTGGTATCCGTTCCCTGCGTGCTTGGCAATTTGCGCATAGGAATAAATGCAGCAGCTCCGGCTATCAAAACTGGAGAACAAGTTCTCATCCCAACCGTCGCACGAGTTGATGTTGCGCGAGCGCAAGGCTTTGTTTACGAGGCAGCTTCCACCGGCCACCGAGTGTCGAGTGCGATGCGAGGTATCCGATGAGGTACCCTGATGGGATTCGAACTTGTTTCGACAAATTCGCGAATACCGTAACTCTTTCGACAATATGAGAGCTGGAAAATGTTATTTTAATACTTTATCTTCCTTTTGAGCAAGCATCATATTTAGAGCGCAGCGCCCCTTTAAATCACAGTCCTATATGTTAATTAGGTTGGCGCTAGGAAGCCGTAAAAACCGCGTCATATTTCTCGGACGAGGCGGAGCCGAATATGAAGACTCTGCGACAAAAAGGAGCGATTCTGACGACACAAATCAAGTTTCACCTGTTTGAAGACAATCGGGAAAATTTTATCGTTATATTTTATCATTGTTTTGTCACAAAAATAAAATATTTGAAGCGTAACAGCTGGGAGTCATAACAAATAGGCATAGCGCCGTCTAGCGTATGTGAGAATCACAGAAATCCGTCTCCTTAGCAATTGAAGGTCAGCATTTACAGAATTGAGTCATGGTAATGCACAGTAGGCTTCAAAAGCCATGTGACAAGAGCCGCAAGCCAAAAGAAGTGAGACATCTTCATCTAGCGCATGCAAGAGTCAAGTAACACTGGCCGCTAGGTAGCGTACCAGCCACTTATCTGTCGGCAATGCAACCCCGCATACGATCGTTGCTATGCTGTAAATTTGGGCCAAATTGCTGTCGAAATAGACCAACTTTATAGTGATCAAGGATAGATTGCTTCAGCTTGTCTTTCCTATCTCTCTATAGTCTAACAAACTTATGTGACAACATTAGCTGTTAGTGACTTATTATATTTATTGCTATTTGAATCGTCCGCCATCGGCTCCACTATTTTTCGTAACATTAGCTGTTGAAAGAGACTAATTTAGGGTGACAATGTTAGCTTAGCATCGGACTAATTATGACAGCTATTAACCCCACTGTTTGATATTACGATTAAAGAATGTTTGGTAACGCGAGCGCTCTTGCAGCCTGTGTTTGGTAAATACCGCGTTTATGGCATGTCATGTGATACTTCATTAAAAATGGTACCAAATGCCGCGTCATCTCAGTGAGTGATTTCTCATGACGAGTTGCTGTGAAAGATTGACCTTGTTTGTTTTTGCTGTTTTTTCACTTACTCATAGGCCAACACAAGTTACTACTGGTGCTAACGCATGCACACTAGCTATAGTGTAGGGACTTAGGGTTCGTATGAATCTATCACAATCGTGGTCTATGGTGAGGAGAGAAAGGGTTATAAGAGGCTCTCATCCGTACAATTACAAAAGGCTATCATCGATATAGGGCTATGTAGCGTTAGACTGTATTTGCAAGGAAAAGTGTGGTAGTGTGGTTTGAGCTGATCTAGAGAATCGGCTACGTGGAAAGTAGGAAGGAAGAGAGAAAGGTCCAGCGGATTTTGCAAAGCCGATATAAAGATGATAAACCGGCCCCTCGACTGACTCGTGGCGGGTATCGAATATCGAGGCTATTAATCACATTAATAAACAGGTGGTAGGATGTGATTAAACCCGTAAGTGACACAATGCCATAAGAACCCAAAGAGTATCACTGCATAAGTAAGTATGACCACCCGATGGAAAATATCTGTGGCGTCTGCCGCTGTTCTTTTAAATTTATGGCATTTTAACCATACTAAGGTCATGCATACTATTGCAATCACGACTCTCCGCACTTCCCCCAGACCGGCCTAAGGCGAAGTGATTTTTTCAATACTTGGCCATCTGTCCGACGACGAGACCAATGATTGTATTGGCTTAAAATCCGGGATCTGCTGCACAAATGAACAGTTGGAAATGTCGCAGAATCGAAAAAACAGATGTGACTCATGTTTCCTACACAGGCTGTATTGTATTACGCGGAAATACACAAAAATGACATAGCCTGGTATCTAAAGGCCTACAACAGACCTCACGTGAATAACAGGGGCTACAATTTGACTGTAAATAAAGCTGCGGTAGCTTAGCTCGTCCGCTCAAAGGGTTAGGACATATAGGCCCCTACAGGCAGGAATATAAATTATCTTACCTGAATCCAATGAGATTCTGAATCCTCACCATTTCATGGTGTCCGACTATCTTGGGTGCTAACCAGATCAAAACATATCGTTGATTAAATACAGCCTAGTCGCCATCTGCAAAACCTCTCTTAATGTTAGGTATAGCTTTAATTAAGAAATAGAGAGAGAATATACAGTACGTTGCCACTTGACAAGACAGACCGTGCAAGCTTTGAAGTAAGCCCTACTAACGGTGAGGATCAGAAAGGTGGTGTCGTTCCGTAACCTGGTCGATGATGGGAAACATAACTTATATTCTTTTTGATGCCTACCCTAAACAGCGAACTACAGAAACAGCTGGCCTGGTCACGCAACATACTCAACGGGCCCGCGTTTGCTTTCATCTGTAAATAACTTCTCAGCCTTCGAACAGCAAGCCACAATGAGCGTAGGAGCCGACGATCGTTCCTTGCTTACATCTGAAATGTGAGTACAGCTACAGCGGAGTTGTAACGCTTCCGCTGTCACGTGCTGCATCAACCACTGATTACAACTGATTGTAGCGAGGCCACAGTTTCGTCGAGAGCCGCTGTGCTTCAGTCAATCACACCCACGAATTCAAGTTACTGTCTTGTTCATGTCTGTGGTAGGCTACATATATCACGGGACACTGTGGTCACGGGGAACACTATGCCACCAGAGGGAACATCGTGTTCACGGGGACACTGTGGTCACGCGGAACCACGTGCTCACGGGGAACACTCTGCCCACGATGAACCACGTGTCCAGAGAGAACACTGTGTTCACGGGGAACAGTCTGCTCAAGCGAAAGACTAGCTAGATAAAACGCTCGAGCAATATACAAATATTTCATTGCGTAGCACACAGACCAATATTATTATATGGCCACTAAATATCAATTTCAAGGCTGGGGGTGGCTGAACACCCTTCTGGCTGCATCCCTGAAAACATCTACTTTTAGTGGCAAGCTTGTTTCATGCCTACTCTTGTCACAGATATTCTACTTCATCTACGCCAAATATCAAGACAACAGGCCTTTCCCATCAGTAGACATTCGGCATTTTCCAACCAACCTCCTATCTTCCCAATGCATTTTTCGCCAATGTTTTACCTGCACTTATATGACGTCACGCACCATTGTTGACACGTCGCCGGATTGGGCCATAGAACTTATCTAGGCAGCTACTTGCAACTGAAAAACTGGGTAAATGTACAGAAGTACTCCCAACTCCCAACGGAACCGAAGGTGGTTGTCAAATGACAGATGATGGCATGCTGAATTAGAATATCACCCTCCCATCGCTCGCAAACCGAGAATTTGGAAGTTACGGACAGCCATAATGCCAACGAGCCCAAGCGAAATCAGCGCACCACAGCACTATCAGCTAGGGCTACAAAAGCTGTCACGCTTCAATGCACATACGTCATCACGTCTCAGCATGCCATAATCTGTCATTTGACAACCGCCTTCGGTTCCGCTGTGAGTTGCGAGTACTTCGGTACAAATACCGACTTGATTTATAACAACCACACACAAACAACATGCTACATTCAGCCTCAATACAAACTGAAAATCCACCCACTTCTCACGGTTTCACTGAAAGCTTCGCTTAGGTACGAGGTGAGATGTCTGGACGTGTTTGGGTTTACTGGAGCGTGTCAAATTATCGATACCATTGAGTTCCGACGATCGTAAGTTTACAAGTTTTAATGCTATTTCGCAAATCGAAATGTGACGTGAACAGAATCGATAATCAACCAATCAACTAATCAAACAATAATCATTTAATCAATCAATCCATCAACAGCATTTTTTAATTTAGCGGGATGGAATCTCGATAAGTAGCCTACCCTTCAACATATGCTTTCCAGGCGAAACGACTTTGGGACGGTAAATCGAGATCGAGACGGGACTGAAATGACTGAAGTTGAAACGACACAGAAAAGGTAGCCTATATTTCATTAGAGGCCCAAGTCAAAGCGGATGGGTCTTATAGTGACCGTTGCTACGGCAACACCCCCCTAGTCCTTTTTGTTGGAGATGACAACAATGTTTTACTTTTCATTCATTCCAAGAAGAGCGATTCAGTTGGTCAAAGCTAGCCTGCTGATCGGGAGGTCCCAGGTTCGATTCATGACCGAGTTAAACCAGAAACTGACTGGCAAGCAAAGCTGTAGGCCTTATAAGTTGGATCAGTCATCCCGTTTATTATGAGTAGTCGGCGAAACCAGAGTAATGCTCACTCCAGCCATCGCGCGAGGTTCTCCTTACCATAGAGCTCTAAATAGTAACGGTTTGCATAATACAATGGGCATAAAATCAACCTCTTTCATAGATACGAAGACTGGGTGATGCCTTTGATAGCCGAGTTCGTTGGGATGTTACTGTTCGGCTTCATGCATTGCATGGCTACGCAATCGCTGCCTATAATAGGCGTGGCTTTTAACAACGGTTTATTTGTGACTATCATGGTCATCACCATTGGACATATCAGGTAAAAAAGCACACTGTGCTATGCATGCATATCTAGAGCTGGCAGAATCGAATATTATGAAATATCGGATCGAATCGAATACCGAAAAGACGCGGCTGACCTAGTTATTAACCTAATTCGATAAAATTTGATTTAAAATATATTATCAACGGCCAGGAACATGCAGAGACGCAACTAGCCAAATATAAATTCTGCAACTTCATGGCGTGCTAGATTGCAAAATGCACAGACGTCCAATTTAAAACTGTGGCACTAAAGAAAAGTGCTTCAAGCTAAACTTCTCCTGACTACGTCCACGTTGAACGCGTATACAGCTTTCTCAAGTTCTTGTAGATTCGAAATTCGAAAAGGGAACAAATTGCTATTCGATTCGAAGTATTCGAATTCGAGCGCCCAACCCTCACATCGTGTTTTGTTATTACAGTGGAGCGCACGTCAACGCAGCGGTTACATTAGCGGTAGCGGTAGCTGGCTATTTTAAATGGATGATGGTACCGCTGTATATTGTAGCGCAGCTGATTGGATCGCTGTGCGGTGCTGGACTAGCGAAGGTGAGTTAACTGCTGGAGATCGAGAAGTTAGCCGCAGATTTTTGTGTAGGCCGACCACGGTCAGAACATTTTGGTGGCTTAGTGGAAATTGGTGTGTGTGTGTGTTGGTGTGGCATGGTCCTCGGACATTTGCTGTCTCTTAGATTTACAATGACACAAGAAATATAAAAGTAGGGCTCGTCCGGGATTTGAACCCGGGACCTCTCGCACCCAAAGCGAGAATCATACCCCTAGACCAACGAGCCACCGTCAAACGTTTTTTCGAAGCCGCTGCAATAAATTAGCCTGACTGAAAAGTCTGGAATCTCTCTCTCTCTCTCTGTGTCTCACACACACACACACACACACACATCCAGTCTAAAAGGACCACTGAACAAGATTAGTATACTGTCTTCTGCTTTCAGGTTGCGCTTGGATATGGGAGTGGAGCGTTCGCTCTCGGACAAGGAGTCAGTATTGGGCAAGGAGTTCTGACAGAGACTATGATGACAATACTAGTTGTGTTTACGGTTCTACAATCAGCAGTTGATCTGGAATCCAACAATGCCGCTTACGCTATCGGATTCGCGATTATGATAGATATCGTGATCGGGTAGGTTGGCCTGTCCAAAAGTAACCTTATTCCGTGAGTTAGTCACATATTGCAGTCACCAGGTACTCAAGTCTAAGCGACGTTCTCCCGCGCCCTTGGTGCTAATAGCCAACGCGAACTAAATCTCATGGCTCTGCGCCGTGGGTTGGATTTACCCGACTACGTCGAAATTAGGGTCCACTATCGTCCGCATGCGCATCTTCGATGCTTGGTATAGAATGGCAGCTTTTTTTTTATTATTATTATTTCTTTTTTTTGAATTTATGGCGTTTTTTGCCTACTAAGGCATGTACGCAAGGTCGATGATCACGGTATGCGTGTCAATACTTCCAGTTTATAGCCCGGATCACTATTGCAATCACGACTCTCAGTACTTCCTCGATACCGACTGCCAAGTAGGGAAGGAACGGATACCAATTTTAAAGTCTTCGATGTGACTCGGTCGGGAATCGAACCTGCA
>JASFYC010000462.1:0-28567 GCA_030412335.1 Botrylloides violaceus | reverse complement strand
AAAGCTGTCCTCACAATGCACAGTACATGAAGTAAAATTCTGTGTTCAATATCAGTGTCCTTGTTCAATAACCTCTTTGAAACAGTACGACAAGACACAACAGAGTGTTTGATGTGACTGAAATTTCATGCTATTCCCAACAAAGTGATTTCGGTAGTCAACAATGCCTCTATAAACCGCTGTTCCCCAAAGTGTCTCTGTGACTTACATTCAAGCAAATCACTTGACCGTCATCGCGACGGATGTATCTGCGAACGCTTGGGAGTATAACGACTATAAATTTCTTCATATTAAGTCATTTAAAACTCATACCGGTATTGTATCTAATGCCCGATGACTTATTAGTATTTATCAACTAATTGCCTGAAAATGATATCCCATCATTATTGACGGCATAGGCTTACTGAATGTTACGTTAAATTACCATGCAGGTCAGGATGGGCAAATTGTGTCATATGTGAGTCTGAATCGATATCTCCACTTCTGTTCTCCAGTTTAAACAATGTTGTCACATAGGCGATTATGATATTATAATTGTTTGTTAAATGATAAATTAACAGTCATTGAAATGTGTGACTTTTTATATTGCTCTTTGTCATATTGTGGGAATGGTATGTTATGCGTAACAGCTTTAAACTAAATAAAAATAGACCCACTATTTGGGACATCTGTCCAGAATTACCTATCCATACATGCACGGTTCAATGATCTATGTTTAAATTTGATGTTTCTCGGTATTTTTAAACACTGAATCGGTGAGTCCTACTCATTAAGATATTTAATGAATTATTCTTGTATTCAAAAATCAGAAACAAACGGATAGTGTAGAGTAATACACTGTTGTGAGAAAACCCAATTTGCAATCTTAACCTGGATTCTCCTATGAGCGTTTGTGATAATTGGGGTGAAGAATGGAAATGGACGTTGGCATTGGCAGCAAGAAATTTGAAACTGGTATTTGTGGGATCAAATTTTTTAGTTCTGGTAACTTGAAGACTTACAAAAATGTTCAAACAAATCTCGAAAATTTGAAATGTGAGATTTGCGATAAGGAGTTCGCATGTAAAGGTAGCTTGACACGCCACACGAAGCGCCATTTCAATATGAATGAATTCGAATGCGACATCTGTGCGAAGAAATTTTTCCATCGCAGTCACTTTAAAAGGCATCAGAATGTTCACACATGCCTCAAAAAATTCAAATGTAGGATTTGTGGAAAGGATTTTTCCGAAAACAGTAGCTTGAAGAAGCATCGAAATATTCACACAGGCCTCAAAAAATTCAAATGTGAGATTTGCGCTAAGGTTTTTACCGAGAAAAGCACTATGAAAAAACACATATTGGCTGTCCATCTTGAAAGAAAGGAATATAAATGTGTTTTTTGTGGAAAAGAATTTTCTCGAAGCTTTAACTTGAAGAGACATCAAAATGTTCACAAAGGTCTCGCAAATTTCAAATGCGAAATTTGTGCTAAGGTTTTCACTGAGAAAAGCTCCATGACACGACACATAATGGCCGTCCATTTTGAAAGAAAGAAATATAAATGTGAGATCTGTGCTAAGCTTTTCACTGAGAAAAGTTCTATGACACAACACATGAATGTTGTTCATTTTGAAAGAAAGAAATATATATGTCAGATCTGTGGGAAGAATTTTTCTACACGCAGTAACTTGAAGACACATCAGAATATTCACATGTGCCTCAAAAAATTCAAATGCCAGATTTGTGGAAAGGATTTTTCCCAAAAGAATTACTTGAAGAATCATCAAAATGTTCACAAATGTCTCGCAAATTTCAAATGTAAGATTTGCGCTAAGGTTTTTACTCGGAAAAGAACAATGGTACAACACATAATGACTGTCCATTTTGAAACAAAGGAATATAAATGCGAGATCTGTGGAAAGGAATTTTCTCAACTCAGTAACTTGAAGACGCATCAAAATCTTCACAAAGGTATCTCAAATTTCAAATGTGATATTTGTGCCAAGGATTTTACTCAGAAAAGCACCATGACACAACACATGATGGCCGTCCATTTTGAAAGAAAGGATTGTAAATGCCTGATTTGTGGAAAGGAATTTTCAACGCAGTAATTTGAAGAGGCATCAAAATGTTCACAAAGGTCTCGCAAATTTCAAATGTCACATTTGCTGTAATGATTTTACTCGAAAAAGAACCATGGAGAAACACATGATGGCCGTCCATTTTGAAAGAAAAGAGTAATAATGCGAGATCTATGGAAAGGAATTTTCTCAACTCAGTAACTTGAAGAATCATCAAAATCTTCACAAAGGTATCGAAAATTTCAAAAGTGAGATTTGTGCTAAGGTTTTCACTGAGAAAAGCTCCATGACACGACACATGATGGCCGTCCATTTTGAAAGAAAGGAATATAAATGTGAGATCTGTGGAAAGGAATATTTTCGACGTGGTGTCTTCAAGACTCATCAAAATATTCACTCTCGTTTACAAAAAATTCAAATGTAGGATTTGTGAAAAGGAATTTTTTCCAGCGCGGTGTCTTGAAAAGGCATAATAGTCAAACTCATTTCAAAAAATTTAAAAGTAAGATCTGTGGGAAGTATTTTGCTAATTTCACGAGGTTGTCTGAAATTTCAGGTGCGATTTGCAATAACGTATTCAATAATAAAAGTGCCTATGCTGTAACACTTGTAACTTCATTTTATACGTGGGCCTAGGAAATTCAAATGCTAGATTTTAGATGAGACATTTACTAAAGAAAATCATATCATGCAACACATGGTTTTTTAATGCAACGAGCACAATATTGATTGTTAGATAAGTGGAAATGAATTTTCTACATGCACTGACTTTAAGAGGCATCAAAATGTTCACGCAGTCGTAGAAAAATTTATATGGAAGAATCATGATGAAACATTCATCACCAACTCGAAGAAGTAACTCTTCAAATTATATAAAAGATCAAGGAATTCGAATGAAAGATGTTGTTGAAAGACTTTTCCCCAAGTCGTGGATTGAAGAGGCATCAAAATATTCACACAGGCTTCAGAAACTTCAAATTTGAAATATGTGGGAAAATTATTCTCATTGCAGCAACTTGAAGACTCCTCAAGATTTTCACACAGAACTCAAATATTCAAACTGAAGTAAGCCATGTCTTTTGTAAGCTCGTACGCTGCACTGGGAACAAAACCTGACATGTGAAGAGACGACCTAAAGCATGCCACCGTTGTTTCAAGACAATTGCTACGTTTCCATGCCAAACGCAGCAGGTTGAACCTGTTGGAAGTCGTGTCATCCGTGGGAAAGTACGAGTGGACTTGGGTTATCTTTTGTTTCCACTTCGATCTCCTCTACTTGTTGTCGATCCTGTCTTTAGCACCGCTGTAGAATAGAATTGTCATTGATTGGTTTTTTTACTTTAAACAATCTTTTAACAAATGCTCATCATCTCTTATATCATTCATTGTGTATTTTGCTGGTTTTTCAAGTTTTTTCTCATTGTTTTTTTATTCGTAGTTTATGGTGTTTTCAACTACTTTGGTAATATATGCCAGACTAATGCTTACGGTACACGTATCGATACTTACTGTATATAGACCGTAGCACTATTACAACTACAATGATCTGCACCCCCTAAACTGACTACAAAGCAAAGAAGGATCGGATACCAATTTTGAAGTCTTCGATTTGACTCAGTCGAGAATTGAACCATGAATTTCCCAATCAGAAAGTAGACAGTCTAAACCACTCAGCCAATTGATGGTAGTTGTTACAATTTGGCTTGAATTGCTACTTCTGTGTTGAAAAGTGGTGCAACTGACAGCATGAAGTGCTTACCACCCAACCTCATTCTTTTGTCAACGGCATATGGAAAAACGTCAACTTCCATCCAGCCAATTTGTATGTGCTTTATTTGACAGTGGTCCAAAACAACTTCAAAGCAAAGGAGATACGAAGTAAAATTTGATATGTCTGAATACTGTGTAGCAAGGCAATTGCGGTCCTCACAATGCACAGCACATGAAGTAACATTCTGTGTTCAATATCAGTGTCCTTGTTCAATAACCTCTTAGAAACAGTATGACATGACACAACAGAGTGCTTGATGTGACTGAAAAATGTTGCAATTTATGGCAAGTGCAGTGTGTGACTTTTTATCTTGGTCTCTTTCTGATTGGGAGAATGATTTGTTCTGAGTAGCAGGAACTTGCAGTATATGGAGCCAAAAAGAGCTAACTGAATAAATACCCATCACTTTTTGGTGGCACGGATGCCAATTTGATATTGTCGTTGATTTTGTTCTGAATACTTTTTGTGAATTACTTATTCATGCATGCAGGATTCGTTGGTCTTTGTTTAAATTTTTTTTCCGATTTGTTAGGCCACACTATAATGATGAGTCCTATTATTAATATTTTTCATGTATTCTCGTATTCTAAAATCAAGAAATCTAGTTACAGTAAAGATTACACTGTTGTGAGAAAACCATTTTGCAATCCTTGCCTGGATTCGAATAATATATGCGTGTGCTAATTGGCATGAAGAATAGAGATGGACATTGACTTTGGTAGCAAGAAATTAAAAAGTGATATTTATGGGATCAAATTTATTAGTCATGATGATTTGAAGACTCGTGAAAATGTTCAAATCAAGGTACGGATATTTGAAATGAGAGATTTGCGATAAGGAGTGCCCATATAAAAGTGCCATGATGCGTCACAAAAAGCACCATTTTAATATGAAGAAATTTGAATGCGACATCTGTGGGAAGAACTTTTCCCAATGCAGAGGCTTGAAGAGGCATCAGAATATTCACACAGGCGTAAAAAAATTTAAATGTCAGATTTGTGGCAAGAATTTTTCCGAAAACCGTAATTTGAAGAGGCATCAAAATATTCACAGAGGTATCGCAAATTTCAAATGTGAGATTTGTGCTAAGGTTTTCACTGAGAAAGGCAATATGACACGACACATGATGACTGTCCATTTTGAAAGAGAGGAATATATATGTGAGATCTGTGGAAAGAATTTTACTACACGCGGTAACTTGAAGGCACATCAGAATATTCACATTGGCTTAAAAAAATTCAAATGCCAGATTTGTGGAAAGGATTTTTGTCAAAACAGTCACTTGAAAAGTCATGAAAATATTCACAGAGGTCTCGCAAATTTCAAATGTGAGATTTGTGCCAAGTTTTTAACTCGGAAACACCATTATGAAACACATGTTGGCCGTCCATTTTAGCAAAGAAAGGAATAAATGTGATCTGTAGTAAGGAATTTATCCGACGCAGTGACTTGAAGACTCATCAAAATATTCTATCACCTCAAAAAATTTAATGTGAGATCTGTGGGAAAGATTTAGCTCAACGCAGAGGCTTGATGGGACATCAAAATATTCACACAGGCCTCAAAAAATTCAAATGCATCATGTAAAAAAAATTTTTGCCGACTCAGTGACTTGAAGAAACATGAAACTGTTCATAAAGAAGCCAGATTCAAATGTGAGATTTGCGCTAAGGTTTTTACGGAGAAAAGCACAATGACAAGACACATGATGACCGTCCATTTTAAAAGAAAGGAAAATAAATGTGAAATCTGTGGAAAGCAGTTTTCCCAACGTAGTATCTTGAAGCGGCATCAAAATGTTCACACAGGTTTCGGAAATTTCAAATGTCACATTTGCTCTAATGATTTTACTCGAAAAAGAACCATGGAGAAACACATGATGGTCCTCCATTTTGAAAGAAGGGAATATAAATGTTAGATTTGTGGAAAGGATTTTCGCCAGCGCAGTGACATGAAGAGGCATCAAATACTGAAACTCAGTTTAAAATATTTAAATATGAGATCTGTGAGAAGAATTTTGCTTAATCCAATATCAAAAAGCTGTTCACACAATTCACAGTACATGAAGTAAAATTCTGTGTTCAATATCAGTGTCCTTGTTCAATAACCTCTTTGAAACAGTACGAAAAGACACAACAGAGTGTTTGATGTGACTGAAATTTCATGCTATTCCCAACCAAATGATTTCGTTATTCAACAATGCCTCTATAAACCGCCGTTCCCCAAAGTTGCTCTGTGACTTACATCCAAGCAAATCACTTGACCGACATCGCGACGGATGTATCTGCAAACGCTTGGGAGTATAATGACTATAAATTTTCTTCATATTAAGTCATTTGAAACTCATACCGGTATTGTATCTAATGCCCGATGATTTACTAGTATTTATCAACTAATTGCATGAGAATGATATCCCATCAATATTGACGGCATAGGCTTACTGAATGTTACGTTAAATTATCATGCAGGTCAGGATGGGCAAATTGTGTCATATGTGAGTCTGAATCGATATCTCCGCTTCTGTTCTCCAGTTTAAACAATGTTGTCTCATCGGCGATTATGATATTGTAATTGTTTGTTAAATGATAATTTACCAGTCATAGAAGTTTGTGACTTTTTATATTGCTCTCTGTCATATTGTGGGAATGGTATGTTATGCGTAGCAGCTTTTAACTGTATAATAATAGACCCACTTTTAGGGGCATCTGTCCAGAATTACCTATCCATACATGCACGGTTCAATGATCTATGTTTAAATTTGATCTTTCTCGGTGTTTTTTAACACTGAATTGGTGAGTCCTACTCATTAAGATATTTAATGAATTATTCTCGTATTCAAAAATCAGAAACATACGGATAGAGTAGAGTAATACAATATTGTACCAAAACCATATTTGCAATCTTTACCTGGAATCTTCTATGAGCATTTGTGCCATTTGAGATGAAGAATGGAGAATAACGTTGGCATTAACAGCAATTAATTTATAACTGGTATTTGTGGCATCAAATTTATTAGTTCTGGTAATTTGAAGACTTACGAAAATATTCAAACAAACCTCGAAAATTTGAAATGTGAGATTTGCGATAAGGAGTTCACATGTTAAAGTATTATGACACTCCACAAAAACACCATTTCAATATGAAGGAATTCGAAGGCGACATCTGTGAGAAGAAATTTTTCCATCGCGGTCACTTGAATACGCCTCAGAATGTTCACACAGGCCTCAAAAAATTCCAATGCCAGATTTGTGGAAAGGATTTTTCCCAAAACAGTACCTTGAAGAGGCATCAAAATGTTCACAAAGGTCTAGTAAATTTCAAATGTGAGATTTGTGCTAGGGTTTTTACTCGGAAAGGATCAATGGTGCAACACTTGATGGCCGTCCATTTTAAAAGAAAGGAATATATATGTGATATCTGTGGAAAGGATTTTTCTACACGAAGTAACTTGAAGGCGCATCAGAATATTCACATGGGCTTCAAAAAATTCAAATGCCAGATTTGTGGAAAGGATTTTTCCCAAAGCAGTTATTTGAAGAAGCATCAAAATGTTCACAAAGGTCTAGTAAATTTCAAATGTGAGATTTGTGCTAAGAATTTACTGATAGAAAAGCACCATGACACAACACATGATGACCGTCCATTTTAAAAGAAAGGAATATATATGTGAGATCTGTGGGAAGAATTTTTCTACATGCGGTAACTTGAAGACGCATCTTAACATTCACAAAGGAATCGCAAATTTCAAATGTAAGATTTGCGCTAAGGTTTTTACTCGGAAAAGCACCATGGAGAAACACATTATTGCCATCCATTTTGGAAGAAAGGAATGTAAATGCGAGATCTGTGGAAAGGATTTTTCCCGAAGCAGTTATTTGAAGAAACATCAAACTATTCACACAGGCCTCAAAAATTTCAAATGTTTGATTTGCGCTAAGGTTTTTACATGGAAAAGCACCATGGAGAAACACATGATTGCCGTCCATTTTGAAAGAAAGGAATATGAATGAAAGATCTGTGGAAAGGAATTTTCTCAACGCAACAAAAGTTTTGCGAATTTCAAATAAGAGATTTGTGCTAAGGTTTTTACTGAGAAAAGCAACATGACACAACACATAATAGCTGATATTTTGAAAGTTGAAGGAATATAAATGTGAGATCTGTGGGAAGAATTTTTGCCAACTCAGTAACTTAAAACACATCGAATTGTTCACAAAATTTTCAAATGTGAGATTTTTTGATTTTTAGATTTTTACTGAGAAAAGCACCACGACACAACACTTGGTGACCGTCCATTTAGAAAGAACCGAAGTTAAATGTGATATCGGTGGAAAGGATTTTGCTACACGAGGTAACTTGAAGGCGCATCAGAATATTTACATGGGCTTCAAAATATTCAAATGTGAGATCTGTAGTAAGGAATTTATCCGACGCAGTGACTTGAAGACTCATCAAAATATTCTATCGGGCCTCAAAAATTCAAATGTGAGATCTCTGGGTAAGATTTCGCTCAACGCACAGGCTTGATGGGACTTCAAAATATTCACACAGGCAAAAAATTCAAATGCATCCTATGAAAATTGTTTGCTGTCTCAGTGACTTGAAGAAACATGAAACTGTTCATAAAGAAGCCAGAAATTTCAAATGTGAGATTTGCGCTAAGGTTTTTACGGAGAAAAGCACAATGACAAGACACATGATGACCGTCCATTTTAAAAGAAAGGAAAATAAATGTGAAATCTGTGGAAAGCAATTTTCTCAACGCAGTATCTTGAAGCGGCATCAAAATGTTCACACATGTTTCGGAAATTTCAAATGTCACATTTGCTCTAATGATTTTACTCGAAAAAGAACCATGGAGAAACACATGATGGTCGTCCATTTTGAAAGAAGGGAATATAAATGTTAGATTTGTGGAAAGGATTTTCGCCAGCGCAGTGACATGAAGAGGCATCAAATACTGAAACTCAGTTTAAAATATTTAAATATGAGATCTGTGAGAAGAATTTTGCTTAATCCAATATCAAAAAGCTGTTCACACAATTCACAGTACATGAAGTAAAATTCTGTGTTCAATATCAGTGTCCTTGTTCAATAACCTCTTTGAAACAGTACGAAAAGACACAACAGAGTGTTTGATGTGACTGAAATTTCATGCTATTCCCAACCAAATGATTTCGTTATTCAACAATGCCTCTATAAACCGCCGTTCCCCAAAGTTGCTCTGTGACTTACATCCAAGCAAATCACTCGACCGACATCGCGACGGATGTATCTGCAAACGCTTGGGAGTATAATGACTATAAATTTTCTTCATATTAAGTCATTTGAAACTCATACTGGTATTGTATCTAATGCCCGATGATTTACTAGTATTTATCAACTAATTGCATGAGAATGATATCCCATCAATATTAACGGCATAGGCTTACTGAATGTTACGTTAAATTACCATGCAGGTCAGGATGGGCAAATTGTGTCATATGTGAGTCTGAATCGATATCTCCGCTTCTGTTCTCCAGTTTAAACAATGTTGTCAAAAAGGTGATTATGATATTATAATTGGTTGTTAAATGATAAATTAACAGTCATTGAAATGTGTGACTTATTATACTGCTCTCTGTCATATTGTGGGAATGGTATGTTATGCGTAACAGCTTTAAACTAAATAAAAATAGACCCACTATTTGGGACATCTGTCCAGAATTACCTATCCATACATGCACGGTTCAATGATCTATGTTTAAATTTGATGTTTCTCCGTTTTTTTTAACACTGAATAGGTGAGTCCTACTCATTAAGATATTTAATGAATTATTCTTGTATTCAAAAATCAGAAACATACGGATAGTGTAGAGTATTACACTGTTGTGAGAAACCCATTTTGCATTCCTTACCTGGATTCTCCTATGATGGACGTCGGCATTGGCAGCAAGAAATTTAAAACTGGTATTTGTGGGATCAAAGTTTTTAGTTCTGGTAACTTGAAGACTCACGAAAATGTTCAAACAAGCCTTGAAAATTTGAAATGTGAGATTTGCGATAAGGAGTTCGCATGTAAAGGTAGCGTGACAAGCCACACGAAGCGCCATTTCAATATGAAGGAATTCGAATGCGACATCTGTGAGAAGAAATTTTTCTGTCGCAGTGACTTGAAAAGGCATCAGAATGTTCACACAGGCCTCAAAAAATTCAAATGTAGGATTTGTGGAAAGGATTTTTCCGGAAGCGATTACCTGAAGAAGCATCAAAATGCTCACAAGGGTCTCGCAAATTTCAAATGTCAGATTTGCGCCATGTTTTTTACTCAGAAAAGCTCCATGACACAGCACGTGATGGCCGTCCATTTTGAAAGAAAGGAATGTAAATGCGAGATCTGTGGAAAGGAATTTTCTCAACCCAGTAACTTGAGGAATCATCGAAATATTCACAGGCCTCAAAAAATTCAAATGTGAGATTTGTGCTAAGGATTTCACTGATAAAAGCACCATGACACAACACATGATGGCTGTCCATTTTGAAAGAAAGGAATATATATGTGAGATCTGTGGGAAGAATTTTTCTACCTGCGGTAACTTGAAGAGGCATCTTAACGTTCACAAAGGAATCGCAAATTTCAAATGTGAGATTTGCGCTAAGGTTTTTACTCGGAAAAGAACAATGGTGCAACACATGATGGCCGTCCATTTTGAAAGAAAAGATTAATAATGCGAGATTTATGGAAAGGAATTTTCTCAACTCAGTAACTTGAAGAGGCATCAAAATGTTCACAAAAGAATCGCAAATTTCAAATGTGAGATTTGCGCTAAGGTTTTCACTGAGAAAAGCACCATGACGAACCACATGATGGCCGTCCATTTTAAAAGAAAAGAATGCAAATGCGAGATCTGTGAAAAGGAATTTTCTCATCTCAGTAACTTGAAGAATCATCAAAATCTTCACAAAGGTATCGAAAATTTCAAATGTGAGATTTGTGCTAAGGTTTTCACTGAGAAAAGCTCCATGACACGACACATGATGGCCGTCCATTTTGAAAGAAAGGAATATAAATGTGAAATCTGTGGAAAGGAATTTGCTACACGAAGTAACTTAAAGGCGCATCAGAATATTCACATGGGCTTCTAAAAATTCAAATGCCAGATTTGTGGAAAGGATTTTTCCCAAAACAGTTACTTGAAGAGGCATCAAAATGTTCACAAGGGTCTAGTAAATTTCAAATGTGAGATTTGTGCTAAGAATTTTACTCAGAAATGCACCATAACACAACACATGATGAACGACCATTTTAAAAGAAAGGAATATATATGTGATATCTGTGGAAAGGATTTTGCTACATGAGGTATCTCGAAGGCGCATCAGAATATTCACACAGGCGTCAAAAAATTCAAATGTCAGCTTTGTGGAAAGGATTTTATCCAAAACAGTCACTTGAAGAAGCATCAAAATATTCACAGAGGTATCGCAAATTTCAAATGTGAGATTTGTGCTAAGCTTTTCACTGATAAAAGCACTATGACGAACCACATGATGGCCGTCCATTTTGAAAGAAAGGAATATAAATGTGAGATCTGTGGAAAGAAATTTTCTCCACCCAGTAGCTTGAAGACTCAACAAAATATTCACACCGGTTTCAAAAAATTTAAATGTGAGATCTGTGGAAAAGATTTCGCTCAACGCAGAGGCTTGATAGGACATCAAAATATTCACACAGGCCTCAAATATTTCAAATGCATCATGTCGAAAAAATTTTTGCCGACTCAGTGACTTGAAGAAACATGAAAATGTTCATAAAGAAGCCAGAAGTTTCAAATGTGAGATTTGCGCTAAGGTTTTTACGGAGAAAATCACAATGACAAGACACATGATGACCGTCCATTTTAAAAGAAAGGAAAATAAATGTGAAATCTGTGGAAAGCAGTTTTCCCAACGTAGTATCTTGAAGCGGCATCAAAATGTTCACACAGGTTTCGGAAATTTTATATGTCACATTTGTTTTAATGATTTTACTCGAAAAAGAACCGTGGAGAAACACATGATGGTCCTCCATTTTGAAAGAAGGGAATATAAATGTTAGATTTGTGGAAAGGATTTTCGCCAGCGCAGTGACATGAAGAGGCATCAAATACTGAAACTCAGTTTAAAATATTTAAATATGAGATCTGTGAGAAGAATTTTGCTTAATCCAATATCAAAAAGCTGTTCACACAATTCACAGTACATGAAGTAAAATTCTGTGTTCAATATCAGTGTCCTTGTTCAATAACCTCTTTGAAACAGTACGAAAAGACACAACAGAGTGTTTGATGTGACTGAAATTTCATGCTATTCCCAACCAAATGATTTCGTTATTCAACAATGCCTCTATAAACCGCCGTTCCCCAAAGTTGCTCTGTGACTTACATCCAAGCAAATCACTCGACCGACATCGCGACGGATGTATCTGCAAACGCTTGGGAGTATAATGACTATAAATTTTCTTCATATTAAGTCATTTGAAACTCATACTGGTATTGTATCTAATGCCCGATGATTTACTAGTATTTATCAACTAATTGCATGAGAATGATATCCCATCAATATTAACGGCATAGGCTTACTGAATGTTACGTTAAATTACCATGCAGGTCAGGATGGGCAAATTGTGTCATATGTGAGTCTGAATCGATATCTCCGCTTCTGTTCTCCAGTTTAAACAATGTTGTCAAAAAGGTGATTATGATATTATAATTGGTTGTTAAATGATAAATTAACAGTCATTGAAATGTGTGACTTATTATACTGCTCTCTGTCATATTGTGGGAATGGTATGTTATGCGTAACAGCTTTAAACTAAATAAAAATAGACCCACTATTTGGGACATCTGTCCAGAATTACCTATCCATACATGCACGGTTCAATGATCTATGTTTAAATTTGATGTTTCTCCGTTTTTTTTAACACTGAATAGGTGAGTCCTACTCATTAAGATATTTAATGAATTATTCTTGTATTCAAAAATCAGAAACATACGGATAGTGTAGAGTATTACACTGTTGTGAGAAACCCATTTTGCATTCCTTACCTGGATTCTCCTATGATGGACGTCGGCATTGGCAGCAAGAAATTTAAAACTGGTATTTGTGGGATCAAAGTTTTTAGTTCTGGTAACTTGAAGACTCACGAAAATGTTCAAACAAGCCTTGAAAATTTGAAATGTGAGATTTGCGATAAGGAGTTCGCATGTAAAGGTAGCGTGACAAGCCACACGAAGCGCCATTTCAATATGAAGGAATTCGAATGCGACATCTGTGAGAAGAAATTTTTCTGTCGCAGTGACTTGAAAAGGCATCAGAATGTTCACACAGGCCTCAAAAAATTCAAATGTAGGATTTGTGGAAAGGATTTTTCCGGAA
Organism: Botrylloides violaceus; assembly: GCA_030412335.1. NCBI lineage: Eukaryota > Metazoa > Chordata > Ascidiacea > Stolidobranchia > Styelidae > Botrylloides > Botrylloides violaceus. The sequence continues at coordinate 15,340 of JASFYC010000462.1, read as the reverse complement.
GCGATTACCTGAAGAAGCATCAAAATGCTCACAAGGGTCTCGCAAATTTCAAATGTCAGATTTGCGCCATGTTTTTTACTCAGAAAAGCTCCATGACACAGCACGTGATGGCCGTCCATTTTGAAAGAAAGGAATGTAAATGCGAGATCTGTGGAAAGGAATTTTCTCAACCCAGTAACTTGAGGAATCATCGAAATATTCACAGGCCTCAAAAAATTCAAATGTGAGATTTGTGCTAAGGATTTCACTGATAAAAGCACCATGACACAACACATGATGGCTGTCCATTTTGAAAGAAAGGAATATATATGTGAGATCTGTGGGAAGAATTTTTCTACCTGCGGTAACTTGAAGAGGCATCTTAACGTTCACAAAGGAATCGCAAATTTCAAATGTGAGATTTGCGCTAAGGTTTTTACTCGGAAAAGAACAATGGTGCAACACATGATGGCCGTCCATTTTGAAAGAAAAGATTAATAATGCGAGATTTATGGAAAGGAATTTTCTCAACTCAGTAACTTGAAGAGGCATCAAAATGTTCACAAAAGAATCGCAAATTTCAAATGTGAGATTTGCGCTAAGGTTTTCACTGAGAAAAGCACCATGACGAACCACATGATGGCCGTCCATTTTAAAAGAAAAGAATGCAAATGCGAGATCTGTGAAAAGGAATTTTCTCATCTCAGTAACTTGAAGAATCATCAAAATCTTCACAAAGGTATCGAAAATTTCAAATGTGAGATTTGTGCTAAGGTTTTCACTGAGAAAAGCTCCATGACACGACACATGATGGCCGTCCATTTTGAAAGAAAGGAATATAAATGTGAAATCTGTGGAAAGGAATTTGCTACACGAAGTAACTTAAAGGCGCATCAGAATATTCACATGGGCTTCTAAAAATTCAAATGCCAGATTTGTGGAAAGGATTTTTCCCAAAACAGTTACTTGAAGAGGCATCAAAATGTTCACAAGGGTCTAGTAAATTTCAAATGTGAGATTTGTGCTAAGAATTTTACTCAGAAATGCACCATAACACAACACATGATGAACGACCATTTTAAAAGAAAGGAATATATATGTGATATCTGTGGAAAGGATTTTGCTACATGAGGTATCTCGAAGGCGCATCAGAATATTCACACAGGCGTCAAAAAATTCAAATGTCAGCTTTGTGGAAAGGATTTTATCCAAAACAGTCACTTGAAGAAGCATCAAAATATTCACAGAGGTATCGCAAATTTCAAATGTGAGATTTGTGCTAAGCTTTTCACTGATAAAAGCACTATGACGAACCACATGATGGCCGTCCATTTTGAAAGAAAGGAATATAAATGTGAGATCTGTGGAAAGAAATTTTCTCCACCCAGTAGCTTGAAGACTCAACAAAATATTCACACCGGTTTCAAAAAATTTAAATGTGAGATCTGTGGAAAAGATTTCGCTCAACGCAGAGGCTTGATAGGACATCAAAATATTCACACAGGCCTCAAATATTTCAAATGCATCATGTCGAAAAAATTTTTGCCGACTCAGTGACTTGAAGAAACATGAAAATGTTCATAAAGAAGCCAGAAGTTTCAAATGTGAGATTTGCGCTAAGGTTTTTACGGAGAAAATCACAATGACAAGACACATGATGACCGTCCATTTTAAAAGAAAGGAAAATAAATGTGAAATCTGTGGAAAGCAGTTTTCCCAACGTAGTATCTTGAAGCGGCATCAAAATGTTCACACAGGTTTTTGGTGGCACGGGTGCCGATTTGATATTGTCGTATTTTTTGTTCTGAATACTTTTTGTGAATTACCCATTCATGCATGCAGGATTCGTGGGTCTTTGTTTAAATTTTTTTTTTCTGATTTGTTAGGCCACACTATAATGATGAGTCCTATTCCTAATATTTTTCATGTATTCTCGTATTCCAAAATCAGGAAATCTAGTTACAGTAGAGAATACACTGTTGTGAGAAAACCATTTTGCAATCCTCGCCTGGATTCGAATAATATATGCGTGTGCTAATTGGCATGAAGAATAGAGATGGACATTGACTTTGGTAGCAAGAAATTAAAAAGTGATATTTATGGGATCAAATTTATTAGTCATGATGATTTGAAGACTCGTGAAAATGTTCAAATCAAGGTACGGATATTTGAAATGAGAGATTTGCGATTAGGAGTGCCCATATAAAAGTGCCATGATGCGTCACAAAAAGCACCATTTTAATATGAAGAAATTTGAATGCGACATCTGTGGGAAGAACTTTTCCCAATGCAGAGGCTTGAAGAGGCATCAGAATATTCACACAGGCGTAAAAAAATTTAAATGTCAGATTTGTGGCAAGAATTTTTCCGAAAACCGTAATTTGAAGAGGCATCAAAATATTCACAGAGGTATCGCAAATTTCAAATGTGAGATTTGTGCTAAGGTTTTCACTGAGAAAGGCAATATGACACGACACATGATGACTGTCCATTTTGAAAGAGAGGAATATATATGTGAGATCTGTGAAAAGAATTTTACTACACGCGGTAACTTGAAGGCACATCAGAATATTCACATTGGCTTGAAAAAATTCAAATGCCAGATTTGTGGAAAGGATTTTTGTCAAAACAGTCACTTGAAAAGTCATGAAAATATTCACAGAGGTATCGCAAATTTCAAACGTGAGATTTGTGCCAAGATTTTCACTGTGAAAAGCTCCATGACACAACACATTAATGTTGTTCATTTTGAAAGAAAGAAATATATATGTCAGATCTGTGGGAAGAATTTTTCTACACGCAGTAACTTGAAGACGCATCAAAATATTCACAAATGTCTCGCAAATTTCAAATGTAAGATTTGCGCTAAGGTTTTTACTCGGAAAAGCACCATGGAGAAACACATTATTGCCATCCATTTTGGAAGAAAGGAATGTAAATGCGAGATCTGTGGAAAGGATTTTTCCCGAAGCAGTTATTTGAAGAAACATCAAACTATTCACACAGGCCTCAAAAATTTCAAATGTTTGATTTGCGCTAAGGTTTTTACATGGAAAAGCACCATGGAGAAACACATGATTGCCGTCCATTTTGAAAGAAAGGAATATGAATGAAAGATCTGTGGAAAGGAATTTTCTCAACGCAACAAAAGTTTTGCGAATTTCAAATAAGAGATTTGTGCTAAGGTTTTTACTGAGAAAAGCAACATGACACAACACATAATAGCTGATATTTTGAAAGTTGAAGGAATATAAATGTGAGATCTGTGGGAAGAATTTTTGCCAACTCAGTAACTTAAAACACATCGAATTGTTCACAAAATTTTCAAATGTGAGATTTTTTGATTTTTAGATTTTTACTGAGAAAAGCACCACGACACAACACTTGGTGACCGTCCATTTAGAAAGAACCGAATTTAAATGTTATATCTGTGGAAAGGATTTTGCTACACGAGGTAACTTGAAGGTGCATCAGAATATTTACATGGGCTTCAAAAAATTCAAATGCCCGATTTGTGGAAAGGATTTTTTCCTAAACAGTGACTTGAAGAGGCATCAAAATGTTCACATAGGTCTCGCAAATTTCAAATGTGTATTTGCGCTAAGGTTTTTAATCGGAAAGGATCAATGGTGCAACACATGATTGCCGTCCATTTTGAAAGAAAGGATTGTAAATGCGAGATCTGTGGAAAGGAATTTTCTCAACCCAGTAACTTGAAGAAGCATCGAAATATTCACACAGCCATCAAAAAATTTAAATGTGAGATTTGCGCTAAGGTTTTTACTGAGAAAAGCACTATGAAAAAACACATATTGACTGTCTATCTCGAAAGAAAGGAATATAAATGTGTTTTTTGTGGAAAAGAATTTTCTCGAAGCTTTAGCTTGAAGAAACATCAAAATGTTCAGAAAGGTTTCGCAAATATTCAAAAGTGAGATTTGTGCTAAGGTTTTCACTGAGAAAAGCCCTATGACACGACACATGATGGCCGTCCATTTTGAAAGAAAGAAATATAAATGTGAGATCTGTGGAAAGGAATATTTTCGACGTGGTGTCTTCAAGACTCATCAAAATATTCACTCTCGTTTACAAAAAATACAAATGTAGGATTTGTGGAAAGGCTTTTTCCAACGAGGTGACTTGAAGAGACATCATAATAGTCAATCTCATTTCAAAAAATTTTAGAGTAAGATATGTGGGAAGTATTTTGCTAAATGTATTAACTTGAAGAGACATCAAAGTATTCATACAGGCAACGGAAATTTCAAATGTATGATTTGTAACAAAGATTTTTACCAACTCGTAACTTAAAGACTCATCAAATTGTTCATAAAGATCTTGGAAATTTCAAATGTGAGATTTTCACTATGGGTTTTACTGAGAAAAGCACCACGACACAACACATGGTGACTGTCTATTTAGAAAGAACCGAATTTAAATGTGCGATTTGTGGGAATGAATTTTCCTGACACACTCACTTGAAGACCCATCAAATCATTCACACTGGCGTGAAAAAATTAGAAGGTGAGATTTGTGGAAATGAGTTTTCTCTATGCAGTCACTTAAAAAGAGATAAAAATTTTGACGAGGTTGTCTGAAATTTCAGGTGTGCGATTTGAAATAACATATTCAATAATATAAGTGCCCGTGCCGCAACACTTGTAACTCCATTTTATAAGTAGGCCTAGGGAATTTTAATGCGAGATTTTAGATAAGACATTTACTAAATAAAATCATGTCATGCAACACATGGTTTTTTATTGCAGCGAGCAGAATATTGATTATTAGATAAGCGGAAATGAATTTTCTACATGCACTGACTTTAAGAGGCATTAAAAAGTTCACACAGTCGTAGAAAAATTTATATTGAAGAATCGTGATGAGACATTCATTCACCCACTAAAAGATGTAACTCTTCGAATTATATAAAAGATCAAGGAATTCGAATGAAAGATGTTGTTGAAAGAATTTTCCCCAAGTCGTGGATTGAAGAGGCATCAAAATATTCACACAGGCTTCAGTAACTTCAAATTTGAGATATGTGGGAAAATTATTCTCATTGCAGCAACTTGAAGACTCCTCATGATTTTCACACAGAACTCAAATATTCAAACTGAAGTAAGCCACGTCTTTTGTAAGCTCATAAACTGCACTGGGAGCAAAATCTCACTTGTGAAGAGACGACCTGAAGCATGCCAGCGTTGTTCCAAGACAATTGCTACGTTTCCATGCCAAACGAAGCATGTTGAAGCTGTTGGAAGTCGTGTCATCCGTGGGAAAGTAGTAGTGGAGATGGATTATCTTTTGTTTCCACTCCGATCTCCTCTACTTGTCGTCGATCCTGTCTTAAGCACCGCTGTAGAATAGATTTGTCATTGATTTTTTTATTTACTTGAAACAATCTTTTTACAAATTCTCAATATCTCTTGTATCATTCATTGTGTATTGTGCTGGTTTTTCAAGTTTTTTCTTACTGTTTTTTTAGTTGGAATTTATGGTGTTTTCAACTACTTTGGTAATATATGCCAGACTAATGCTTACGTTACACGTATCGATACTTACTGTATATAGATCGTAGCACTATAACACACACGGTTATCTGCACTCCCTAAACTGACTGCAAAGTAAAGAAGGATCGGATACCAATTTTAAAGTCTTCGATTTGACTCAGTCAAGAATTGAACCCGGAACCTCCCAATCAGAAATTAGACAATCTAAACCACTCAGCCAATTTACTGTGGTTGTTGCAATTTGGCTTGAATTGCTGCTTCTGTGTTGAAAAGTTGTGCAACTGACAGCATGAAGTGCTAAAAGCTGATCCTCATTCTTTTGTCAAGGTCATATGGAAAAACGTCATCTTCCATCCAGCCAATTCGTATGCACTTTATTCGACAGTGGTCCAAAACATCTTCAATGCAAAGGAGATATGAAGTAGAATTTGATATGTGTGAATACTGTGTAGCATGGCAGTCGCGGTCCTCACAATATGACCATGATCCTACGGCCCAACACGTAAGACCCACGTAAAAACAAAAAGCTGTCCACACAATGGACAGTACATGAAGTTAAATTCTTTGTTCAATATCAGTGTCCTGGTTCAATAACTTCTTTGAAACGGTACGACAAGACACAACAGAGTGTTTGATGTGACTGAAAAATGTTGCAATTTATGGCAAGTGCAGTGTGTGACTTTTTATCTTGGTCTCCTTCTGATTGGGGGAATGATTTTTTCTGAGTAGCAGGCACTTGCAGTATATGGAGCCAAAAAGAGCTAACTGAATAAATACTAATCACTTTTTGGTGGCACGTTTGCCAATTTGATATTGTCGTTGATTTTGTTCTGAATACTTTTTGTGAATTACCTATTCATGCATGCAGGATTCGTGGGTCTTTGTTTAAATATTTTTTCCGATTTGTTGGGCCACACTATAATGATGAGTCCTATTATTAATATTTTTCATGTATTCTCGTATTCTAAAATCAGGAAATCTAGTTACAGTAGAGAATACACTGTTGTGAGAAAACCATTTTGCAATCCTTGCCTGAATTCGAATAATATATGCGTGTGCTAATTGGCATGAAGAATAGAGATGGACATTGACTTTGGTGGCAAGATATTGAAAAGTGATATTTATGGGATCAAATTTATTAGTCCTGCTAACTTGAAGACTCGCAAAAATTTTCAATTCAAAGTACGGATATTTGAAATGAGAGATTTGCGATAAGGAGTTCACATATAAAAGAGCCATGAGGCGTCACAAGAAGCACGATTTTATTATGAAGAAATTTGAATGCGACATCTGTGGGAAGAACTTTTCCCAATGCAGAGGCTTGAAGAGGCATCAGAATATTCACACAGTCGTCAAAAAATTCAAATGTCAGATTTGTGGAAAGAATTTTTCCGAAAACCGTAATTTGAAGAGGCATCAAAATATTCACAGAGGTATCGCAAATTTCAAATGTGAGATTTGTGCTAAGGTTTTCACTGAGAAAGGCAATATGACACGACACATGATGACTGCCCATTTTCAAAGGGAGGAATATATATGTGAGATCTGTGGAAAGAATTTTACTACACGCGGTAACTTGAAGGCACATCAAAATATTCACATAGGCTTAAAAAAATTCAAATGCCAGATTTGTGGAAAGGATTTTCGTCAAAACAGTCACTTGAAGAGGCATGAAAATATTCACAGAGGTATAGCAAATTTCAAATGTAAGATTTGTGCTAAGATTTTTACTGAGAAAAGCTCCATGACACAACACATTAATGTTGTTCATTTTGAAAGAGAGAAATATATATGTCAGATATGTGGGAAGGATTTTTCTACACGCAGTAACTTGAAGGCACATTAGAATATTCACATGGGCCTCGAAAAGTTCAAATGCCAGATTTGTGGAAAGGATTTTTCCCAAAACAATTACTTGAAGTGGCCTCAAAATATTTACAAATGTCTCGCAAATTTTAAATGTGAGATTTGCGCTAAGGTTTTTACTCGGAAAGGAATAATGGTACAACACGTGATGGCCATCCATTTTGAAAGAAAGGAATTTAAATGTGAGATCTGTGGAAAGGAATTTTCCCGAAAAGGTCACTTGAAGAATCATCAAAATTTTCACAAAGGTATTGCAAATTTCAAATGTTAGATTTGTTCTAAGGTTTTCACTGATAAAAGCAATTTGACGAATCACATGATGGCTGTCTATTTTTAAAGAAAGGAATATATATGTGAGATCTGTGGGAAGGATTTTTCCACACGCAATATATTGAAGACGCATCAGAATATTCACATGGCTCTCAAAAATTCAAATGCCACATTTGTGGAAAGGATTTTTCCCAAAACAGTAGCTTGAAGGCGCATCAGAATATTCACAAAATTCTCGCAAATTTCAAATGTGAGATTTGCGCTGCGATTTTCACTGCGAAAAGCACCATGACGAACCACCTGATGGCCGTCCATTTTGAAAGAAGTGCTAAAAGCTGATCCTCATTCTTTTAGCAATGGCATATGGAAAAACGTCATCTTCCATTCAGCCTATTCGTATGTGCTTTATTCGACAGTGGTCCAAAACAACTTCAATGCAAAGGAGATAAGAATTAAATTTGATATGTGTGAATACTGTGTAGCATGGCAATCGCAGTCCTCACAATATGACCATGATCCTACGGCCCAACAAGTGAGACCCACATAAAAACAAAAAGCTGTCCACACAATGCACAGTACATGAAGTAAAATTCTGTGTTCAATATCAGTGTCCTTGTTCAATAACCTCTTTAAAACAGTAAGACAAGACACAACAGAGTGTTTGAAGTGACTGAAAAATGTTGCAATTCATAACTACTGGAGTGTGTCACTTTTTATCTTGGTCTCCTTCTGATTGGGGGAATGATTTGTTCTGAGTAGTAGGCACTTCCAGTATATGGAGCCAAAAAAAGCTAACTGAATAAATACCCATCACTTTTTGGTGGCACGGGTGCCGATTTGATATTGTCGTTGATTTTGTTCTGAATACTTTTTGTGAATTACCTATTCATGCATGCAGGATTCGTGGGTCTTTATTTAAATTTTTTTTCCGATTTGTTAGGCCACACTATAATGATGAGTCCTATTATTAATATTTTTAATGTATTCTCGTATTCCAAAATCAGATTATAAAGTTACAGTAGAGAATACACTGTTGTGAGAAAACCATTTTGCAATCCTCGCCTGGATTCGAATAATATATGCGTGTGCTAATTGGCACGAAGAATAGAGATGGTCATTGACTTTGGTAGCAAGAAATTGAATAGTGATATTTATGGGATCAAATTTATTAGTCATGATGATTTGAAGACTCGTGAAAATGTTCAAATCAAAGTACGGATATTTGAAATGAAAGATTTTCGATAAGGAGTTCATATATAAAAGTGCCATGATGCGTCACAAGAAGCACCATTTGGATATGAAGAAATTTGAATGCGACAAATGTGGGGAGCACTTTTCCCAATGCAGGGACTTGAAGGGGCATCAGAATATTCACACAGGCGTCAAAAAATTCAAATGTCAGATTTGTGGAAAGAATTTTTCCCAAAACCGTAATTTGAAGAGGCATCAAAATATTCACAGAGGTATCGCAAATTTCAAATGTGAGATTTGTGCCAAGGTTTTCACTGAGAAATGCAACATGACACAACACATGATGGCTGTCCATTTCGAAAGAAAGGAACGTAAATGCGAGATCTATGGAACTGAATTTTCTCAGCTTAGTAACTTGAAGACGCATCAAAATCTTCACAAAGGTATCGCAAATATCAAATGTGAGATTTGTGGTAAGGTTTTCACTGATAAAAGCAATGTGACAAAACACATGATGGCTGTCCATTTTGAAAGAAAGGAATATATATGTGAGATCTGTGGGAAGGATTTTTCTACACGCTGTAACTTGAAGGCGCATCAGAATATTCACACGGGCCTTGAAAAATTCAAATGCCAGATTTGTGGAAAGGATTTTTCCTACAACAGTGGCTTGATCAGACATCAAAATGTTCACAAAGGTCTCGCAAATATCAAATGTCAGATTTGTGCTAAGGATTTCACTGATAAAAGCACCATGACACAACACATGATTACTGTCCATTTTGAAAGAAAGGAATATATATGTGAGATCTGTGGGAAGAATTTTTCTACATGCGGTAACTTGAAGAGGCATCTTAACGTTCACAAAGGAATTGCAAATTTCAAATGTGAGATTTGCGCTAAGGTTTTTACTCGGAAAAGAACAATGGTGCAACACATGATGGCCGTCCATTTTGAAAGAAAGGAATATATATGTGATATCTGTGGAAAAAAATTTTCTCAACCCAGTAACTTGAAGAATCATCGAAATATTCACACAGGCCTCAAAAAATTCAAATGTGAGATTTGCGCTAAGGTTTTTACTGATAAAAGCACCATGACAAGACACATATTGGCTGTCCATCTTGAAAGAAAGGAATATAAATGTGTTTTTTGTGGAAAAGAATTTTCTCAAAGGTTCAACTTGAAGAAACATCAAAATGTTCATAAAGGTCTCGCAAATTTAAAATGAGAGATTCGTGCTAAGGTTTTTACTGAGAAAAGCCACATGACACAACACATAAATGATGTTCATTTTGAAAGAGAGAAATATACATGTCAGATCTGTGGGAAGAATTTTGGCCAACTCAGCAACTTGACAGCACATAAAACTGGTAACAAAAGATTTTCGAAATTTCAAATGTGAGATTTTTTTTTAAGGTTTTACTAATAAAAGCACCATATTACAACACATAATGACCGTCTATTCAGAAAGAATCTTTAAATCATCCTTTTCAATGACATTTGATGGTTTTATTCCTACTGACTAGCCCTAGTATTGAGTTGAGAGTTTTGAATACACTGACTGCTTCTCATTTCGGTGGATTTGTGCTTGCCAGCTAGTTGCTTGACAAATATCTCCATCCCTATTACAACCATACTTTTTGATTGGGATGAACCTCCCAATTAGAAAGTATGGTAAAGGTGATTAATTCAGTTTTTGGTTGATTCTGACATTTCATATTCTGTGATATTTAATATTCCACTTGTTTGATCATAGCATAGGATCAGGTGGTTTATGACGTCGAGTCTAGGACTGCTTTCTTGTCAAAAACGTGTTCACTGTGTGTGTGGTTTTATGGGACAGTCCAAGAGCCTTGTGTAATTCAGTCTGCTTGTCTATCAGTTGTTGTCGCCGTGCTTTTGTTAATCAGAATCAAAACTCTGCTATACTCTGCTGTTTTGATATATCTCAAGCCTAGGGCCAGGTGAAGATCTCTCAACGTTTTTCAAAGTAGACAGTCTAAACCACTCAGCCAATTGACGGTGGTTGTTGCAATTTGACGGGAATTGCTGCTTCTGTGTTGAAAATTTGTGCAACAGACAGCATGAAGTTCTTACAGCTGATCCTCATTCTTTTGTCAATAGCATATGGAATAACGTCATCTTCAATCCAGCCAATTTGTATGCGCTTTATTCGACAATGGTCAAAAACAACTTCAATGCAAAGGAGATACGAAGTAAAAGTTGATATGTGTGAAGACTGTGTAGCATGGCAATCGCGGTCCACACAATATTACCATGATCCTACGGCCCACCACGTAAAACCCACGTAAAAACAAAAAGCTGTCCACACAATGAACAGTACATGAAGTAAAATTCTGTGTTCAATATCAGTGTCCTGGTTCAATAACCTCTTAGAAACAGTATGACAAGACACAACAGAGTGTTTGATGTGACTGAAAAATGTTGCAATTTATGGCAAGTGCAGTGTGTGACTTTTTATCTTGGTCTCCTTCTGATTGGGGGAATGATTTGTTCTGAGTAGCAGGCACTTGCAGTATATGGAGCCAAAAAGTGCTAACTGAATAAATACCCATCACTTTTTGGTGGCACGTTTGCCAATTTGATATTGTCGTTGATTTTGTTCTGAATACTTTTTGTGAATTACCTATTCATACATGCATGATTCGTAGATCTTTGTTTTAATTTTTTTTTCGGATTTGTTTGGCCACACTATAATGATGAGTCCTATTATTATTATTTTTTATGTATTCTCGTATTCCCAAATCAGGATATCTAGTTACAGTAGAGAATACACTGTTGTGAGAAAACCATTTTGCAATCCTCGCCTGGATTCGAATAATATATGCATGTGCTAATTGGCACGAAGAATAGAGATGGACATTGACTTTGGTAGCAAGAAATTGAAAAGTGATATTTATGGGATCAAATTTATTAGTCATGATGATTTGAAGACTCGTGAAAATGTTCAAATCAAGGTACGGATATTTGAAATGAGAGATTTGCGATAAGGAGTTCACATATAAAAGTGCCATGATGCGTCACAAGAAGCACCATTTTAATATGAAGAAATTTGAATGCGACATCTGTGGGAAGAACTTTTCCCAATGCAGAGGCTTGAAGAGGCATCAGAATATTCACACAGGCGTAAAAAAATTTAAATGTCAGATTTGTGGCAAGAATTTTTCCGAAAACCGTAATTTGAAGAGGCATCAAAATATTCACAGAGGTATCGCAAATTTCAAATGTGAGATTTGTGCTAAGGTTTTCACTGAGAAAGGCAATATGACACGACACATGATGACTGTCCATTTTGAAAGAGAGGAATATATATGTGAGATCTGTGGAAAGAATTTTACTAGACGCGGTAAATTGAAGGCACATCAGAATATTCACATAGGCTTAAAAAAATTCAAATGCCAGATTTGTGGAAAGGATTTTTGCCAAAACAGTCACTTGAAAAGTCATGAAAATATTCACAGAGGTATCGCAAATTTCAAATGTGAGATTTGTGCCAAGATTTTCACTGTGAAAAGAAGTTTTCCTAACGCAGTATCTTAAAGAGGCATCAAAATGTTCACAAAGGTCTGACAAAATTTCAAACGTCACATTTGCTCTAAGATTTTACTCGTAAAAGAACCATGGAGAAACACATGATGGCCGTCCATTTTGAAAGAAAAGAATAATAATGTGAGATCTATGGAAAGAAATTTTCTCAACGTGAAATATCTTCAAGACGCATCAAAATATTTACTATGGTTTGAAAAAATTAAAATGTGAGATTCATGGAATGGATTTTTTCCAGCGCGGTGTCTTGAAAAGGCATCATAATAGTCAAACTCATTTCAAATTTAAATGTAAGATCTGTGGAAGGATTTTGCTAATTTCACGAGGTTGCCTGAAATTTCAGGTGTGCGATTTGCAATAACGTATTCAATAATAAAGTGCCTATGCTGTAACACTTGTAACTTCATTTATACGTGGGCCTAGGAAATTTAAATGCGAGATTTTAGATGAGACATTTACTAAAGAAAATCATATCATGCAACACATGGTTTTTAATGCAACAGCACAATATTGATTGTTAGATATGTGGAAATGAATTTTCTACATGCACTGACTTTAAGAGGCATCAAAATGTTCACGCAGTCGTGAAAAATTTATATGGAAGAATCGTGATGAGACATTCATTACCAACTCGAAGAAGTAACTCTTATATAAAAGATCGAGAAATTCGAATGAAAGATATTGTGGACAGGGTTTTCCCCACGTCGTGGATTGAAGAGGCATCAAAATATTCACACAGGCTTCAGAAACTTCAAATTTGAGATATGTGGGGAAATTATTCTCATTGCAGCAACTTGAAGACTCCTATTGATTTTCAAACCGAACCGAAAAATTCAAACTGAAGTAAGCCACATCTTTTGTAAGTTCATAAACTGCACTTGGAGCAAAACCTCACTTGTGAAGAGACGCCCTGAAGCATGCCAACGTTGTTCCACGACGATTGCTACGTTTCCATGCCAAACGCAGCAGGTTGAAGCTGTTGGAAGTCGTGTCATCCGTGGGAAAGTAGGAGTGGAGTGGGATTATCTTTTGTTTCCACTCCGATCTCCTCTACTTTTCGTCGATCCTGTCTTAAGCACCGCTGTAGAATAGATTTGTCATTGATTTGTTTATTTACTCGAAACAATCTTTTAACAAATGTTCCATATCTCTTATATCATTCATTGTGTATTTTGCTGGTTTTTCAAGTTTTTTTTTATTTGTTTTTTAATTTGGAATTTATGGTGTTTTCAACTACTTTGGTAATATAAGCCAGACTAATGCTTACGGTACACGTATCGATACTTACTGTATAAAGACCGTAGCACTACTACAACCACGGTTATCTGCACTCCCTAAACTGACTGCAAAGCATAGAAGGATCGGATACCAATTTTGAAGTCTTCGATTTGACTCAGTCGAGAATTGAGCCCGGAACCTCCCAATCAGAAAGTAGACAGTCTAAACCACTCAGCCAATTGACGGTGGTTGGTACAATTTGGCTAGAATTGCTGCTTCTGTGTTGAAAAGTTGTGCAACTGACAGCATGAAGTGCTTACCGCCCAACCTCATTCTTTTCTCAATGGCATATGGAAAAACGTCATCTTTCATCCAGCCAATTTGTATGCGCTTTATTCGACAGTGGTCCAAAACAACTTCAATGCAAAGGAGACAAGAAGTAGAATTTGATATGTGTGAAAACTTTGTAGCATGACAATCGCGGTTCACACATTATGACCATGATCCTACGGCCCAACACGTAAAACCCAGATAAAAACAAAAAGCTGTCCACCCAATGCACAGCACATGAAGTAAAATTCTGTGTTCAATATCAGTGTCCTTGTCCAATAAACTCTTTGAAACAATACGACAAGACACAACAGAGTGTTTGATGTGACTTAAAAATGTTGCAATTTATAACCACTGGAGTGTGTGACTTTTTATCTTGGTCTTTTTCTGATTGGGAGAATGATATGTTCTGAATAGCAGACACTTGCAGTATATGGAGCCAAAATGAGCTATCTGAAAAAATAACTGTCACTAGTTTGTGGCATGGGTCCGATTTGATATTGTCGCTTATTTGGTTCCGAATACTTTATGTGAATTCCCAATTCATTCATGCATGATTCGTAGATCTTTTTTTTAAATTTGTTGTTTCGATTTATTTGGCCACACTATAATGATGAGTCCTATTATTAATATTTTTTATGTATTCTTGTCGTATTCCAAAATCAGAAAATCTATATACAGTAGAGAATACACTGTTGTGAGAAAACCATTTTGCAATCCTTGCCTGGATTCGAATAATATATGCGTGTGCTAATTGGCATGAAGAATAGAGATGGACATTGACTTTGGTAGCAAGAAATTAAAAAGTGATATTTATGGGATCAAATTTACTAGTCATGATGATTTGAAGACTCGTGAAAATGTTCAAATCAAGGTACGGATATTTGAAATGAAAGATTTTCGATAAGGAGCTCATATATAAAAGTGCCATGATGCGTCACAAGAAGCACGATTTTAATATGAAGAAATTTGAATGCGACATATGTAGGAAGAACTTTTCCCAATGCAGGGACTTGAAGAGGCATCAGAATATTCACACAGGCGTCAAAAAATTCAAATGTCAGCTTTGTGGAAAAATTTTTTCCCTAAACCGTAATTTGAAGAGGCATCAAAATATTCAGAGGTATCGCAAATTTCAAATGTGAGATTTGTGCCAAGGTTTTCACTGTGAAAAGCTCCATGACACAACACATGATGACTGTCCATTTCGAAAGAAAGAAATGTAAATGCAAGATTTGTGGAAAGGAATTTTCTCAACGCAGTAATTTGAAGAGGCATCAAAATGTTCACAAAGGTATCTCAAATTTCAAATGTGAGATTTGTGCTAAGGATTTTACTCTGAAAAGAACCATGACACAACACATGATGGACGTCCATTTTGAAAGAAAGGATTGTAAATGCGTGAT
>JASFYC010000458.1:0-54731 GCA_030412335.1 Botrylloides violaceus | reverse complement strand
ACGAACGAAGTTGCATAGCAATAAAGCTAGCAAAGTGATCGTATTTATCCAGCTTTGGTGGTGAAGTCAGTTGTTCCGAAGATTTTTTAAGAAACTTTAAAAATTCACCATTTATCATTTGTCTCTCCGGCATTACTCGCCTACGTTTTCCTGGTACTTGTGCCCTCTTTGGATATTGTATGTGTTCAGAATTTGCTGGTGATGAAGTTGATGCAGAAGAGCTGGTACCAGCATTCTCACTTGTATCATTTATTTCTTTATCTTGTACAACAACTTCAGATACAGATACCTCAAGCTCTTCAGGGTTAACACATGTTGGTGTAACATTTAGATCCTTCGATGCCACATCATCAGCTAAGTTTG
The DNA here is from genome assembly GCA_030412335.1 of Botrylloides violaceus. Taxonomy (NCBI): domain Eukaryota; kingdom Metazoa; phylum Chordata; class Ascidiacea; order Stolidobranchia; family Styelidae; genus Botrylloides; species Botrylloides violaceus. The sequence goes on along the minus strand of JASFYC010000458.1, from coordinate 54,368 downwards.
TTTGCTCAGGGTTTGTTACGTCCGGTATGTTAACTTGAAGATTATCCACATTGCTGCAAATGAGAAAAATCCTGTTGCCCAACAACAAAACATACCGTACAGTAGATGGACAATACTAACTCCCTGTGTTTGATGTAATAGTCCAGGAACTGGTACATGGAATAATACGGCCACCGGTCTTGTGCGATTGCTGCAGACCCGCTTGGACGGTGTAATGCATCTCTTTTCTTTTTACCGTATGTAGTTCGAATGCTACTCCAGCGAGTTTTTGCGTGTTCGACTGAAAATTGAACATTATATCTACATTAAATGACGTCAGCTTATATAGAGCTACATTAACTTACCACTTATCCCCAATTCGTTTGCTATAATAGACCATGCAGTAGCTAATGCTAATTTGTTCTTTTTGTTTGGGTGGAATGAATTATATATTATCTCATTCTCCCTCACTAACTCAATGAGCCGGGCAGACAGATCCATTCATTACCAGTATTAATTTTAAGACCTATACCCTGGAAAAATGTTCAGAGGGAGACTTTGCACATAGCAAAATATAACAAGAAGGGGTACCCTTCAAAATAAAACACAAACACATAATCAACCCCATCAAAACATTGGCTACATGCCAACATCCATGACACTCATAAAAATTATAATTATAACCAATACACAGAAAAAAATCAGGCTTCAAAACAAGACCTAGTGGGAACTTTCCACTGAAATTTATCAATACAATCATGAGAGAAATAATTTCCACACATGACACAATACTTTTAAATTGTGACACATCTACAAAATAACAACAGTTCATGGGCCTATGCAGTTCCACTGGAAGGGTACTGCACCATGAGACATGAAGTAGTCTCTGAGGTCATCTCGAAAATTAGCAGCTGCTTGGCAAGGATTATTGGATCTGGATCTACTGACGGAGTGCAAATTCACATAATGTGGTATGACAGCAGTCTCACTCACATCATGATCACCACCCATGGGCCCATGTGCTCTATCCGTTTGCAAATAGTTGTGCAAGGTTACACAGGCCTGAACAATCAATGTTGCCAGGTCAAGGTCTGCATTGATAGTCTTATGGAATATTTGCCACCGAGACGCTAATATGCCAAAAGCATTTTCTACAACTCGTCTTGCTCTGCTGAGTCTATAGTTGAAAATACGATGAGAAAGTGTATTATGCCTGCCAGAATATGGCTTGATAATGCCTACTTTGAGTGGGAATGCCTCATCGGCGGCAAAATAAAATGGCATTCGAATGTTTGTGCCTCTGATATTACTTGCAGGTGGAATGTTTAGGCCACATCTTTCAAACAATATCCCTATTCTCGAATAAGCAAACACTCCGTTCTTAGTTGGTGGAGCGATTTGTCTGGTTAATTCCGATAACCGCACGCGCGCGGGACCAACTTTTCGCACGACAGCAAAATGAGAGAAAAAACCGTCGTAGCGAGTCGCAGGCAGCACCGCCTCTCAGACAATCCGTGAAGCGTGTGAATTGACCTCGCGCGTGTCGCAAGACTGTTTCTGTCATTCTAAATGCCAAATTGCCACCTATACATCGTAAATTAGAACTCTTGCAATAAATTGGAGGATTTGATGATGTGATATATAGACCTATATATAATGAGCATATAGGACTGTCAGTCATTCTAAATGCAAACTTGCCAACTGTACATCGTAAATTAGAACTCTTTTTTAATAAATAGGAGGACTTGATGATGTGATATGTAAGCCTATATAAGAAGCATGAAGTGAATCAAAATTCATATAGTGGTGTATGATTGTCAGAAGAAGACCTAAATAAACGCCTGTGGAGAATTCTAACCAATAACATGGCATCATTGAAAGTATTTTTGCTTATGGCAGCAGTGGCAAATGCAATGCCTCATTGCGATAAATCGTTTATTGATGGAGTAGTAGACAGTGAGTATCTTACTGTATATCGTAAATTGATCAAGTACGTTTCCGAACTGGTCTGGTGTTTCTTTGCAGATGCAGCAAAATTGGCTCAGATATTGTTAATTGAATGCCCTGACAGGTGTAATTACTCAGACTGCAAAAAAGCTCTTAAGCTGCATAACTGCTTTGAAACAGCAAGTGAGGATAATATCTCACTTAAACAACAGTCTCAGCTCTAATATATTCTTTCTTGAAGGTAATGTGGAGGAAAAAAAGAATTGCTTTAATTTCGAATGCTACTACAATAATAAGATTGCATGCTCAATACTTACTTATGAAATGTGTCGTTATACCTGTCAAATTACATGCCCTCTTGTCAGATTAGAAGATAGTTTTTAGTGCAACGCAATAGCTAGCATGTGCTCTGCGTCTGCGATTATTAGCCTATTATTGTTGACTGACTGTCGAGCTAATGAATAAACTGTAGTACCGCTCATATAAGAAAGCAATGAATGGTACATGGTGACCTAGTCCTAGATCATATCTACGTAGTTTAGTTATCTAAAGTACAACTCTGCTGCATCTACTATGTAGGCACGTTTTAGAATCGTTCAGTTGGCCGAGTTGTATAGAGCATACGTCGGGCTGTCACGTGGTGAGTTCAGATTCGTGACACAGAGCCTCTATCAAACCTCTCTCTAAGGGCTAATGCCACATTTGGGACCGAGTTGCGGACACCTTCCTCGCATGCGATCTGGATGAAACTCGGCACATTGTAGGGATGAGTGTCCCTTATAACCCTCTCTCCCCTCACCATAGACCACGATAGTGATAGATGGAGATCCCAGTCATGCTATAGGAGACCTCTCTCGTATTATCGCTATATAAAGGTCGAAACAGACAGAACGCGCATTGTGCGTATGCGTAGCGTTTCTTGCGTATCGCGCTCGTTCGTGACCATACAGACAGACTTGCTGATCGCGCGCTTCTCTCGTTTCGAGTGGATTGCCGACGGCGCCTGTCGAGTTGAAAATGTTTCAACTTTTGCGCGTCAAACGCGTTGGTCGTGCTGTTGTCAATCGATTCGCTCCTCTCGCGGACTGGTGTTTTCAGCTGGCATAGGAAGGGCGCACGACGTGTTTCTTTTCGAGAAGACGGGAAAAGACCAGATGAAGTTGTGAATATATTTTAGATTCAGATAAAATAGCGTTTTGGATATGATTTATGCTTATAGACATTGACTCTTGCCAACGAACTGATGTGGACCATGGTGCATACTGTACGCAAAGTGCATGGTACCAGCACTTTTGGGATAATATTTATGAAGTGACTTTGATACACCAGTGTATACCAGCTCGCAAGAAAGTTGAATTGTATCAGATTTTGAGAAAATGCTAACCACCGCTGTTGTGTAAACAGTACGGTACTCTGCACCTTCTCGTTCTGCTGCTGCCCAAATTTCGCACACTGTGACTCCATGACTCTCCTCATAGATTATATGCAGCACCGAAGGTAAGAGGCTGTGTTCAGTCAAGTGTTTGAATTACTTTTGACAACAGATTGCTTTTGTCAGAACCACTGGAAATGTGGCGCAACTTTGGATGTTTTTGGAAATGCAGAGACACCGTGGAGTAGTCTTATTTTCATCCAGGTACCTCTTTGGTAGATCAAGCTAAACCTAGGCTCAGTTTTTTACGTTACTATCCATAATATCTGCACCTGGTATGGTAGCTAGCATTTTAAAATATTTCAGAACCAAGTCATGTAAATGAGGCTCAACATGAGCCTACAGAAGCAAGTCAGGTTAATGAATCCGAAGAAGACGAAACTGGAGATGACAGCCATCATCATTTCATTCAAATCAGCCAAGAAAGAAGCGAATACGTTCCGATAGACAAGAGTTTCAGGTTGGTGCAGGATGCCACAATGCTACTAATTAATCAGTTTATGTCTGTTGTAGGGATGAGAGTCCCTTATAACCCTTTCTCTCCTCACCATAGACCACGATAGTGATAGATGGAGATCCCAGTCATGCGTAGATCATGCTATAGGAGACCTCTCTCGTATTATCGCTATATAATGCTGCACTCGTGCATGTATGATTATTATGAGACTCATTACTCTCTCAAGTACCTCGATGTAGGCTGTGCGGTGCCTTGTGTTTTAGGCTTAGTTAATACATCATCTCTCTGCAACTCGTCTGTGTTGAAGCTCTATCATCCAGAAGTTATAGAATCACTATTGAGGCGCTACCTACTGCGTTATCAGGCGACCGTGGAAGATACCGAAGTTAAGTATTCGGCACACTCCGCGGCAGGACGGCAATAGGGAATTCCTACGGACCCTAAGTCCCTACACTGTTGTTCATCTTTTTGAAAATAGGAAACCATATCAAGTATGCTGGAACAAAATGCGAAATCAATTGATGAAGTGACAACTGCTATTGCAAATAGACGTCAAGCTGCAAATGAATTTACTGCCTTCGGCAATTTAGTTGCAACTTCTCTTGCCAAGATGCCATCATCTGCAGTTTACCCTGTCAGGACAAGCATCCTGCAGTTCATAGGTGCAGAGATGCCCACAATTGCACCGGTGCCTATAGAAACACAACCAACAGTTGAGTCGCAGACTCCTTCCTCTGATCAGCAATAGGATAACCTGACTTTTTGGTGCTATTATTACGTTCTCCATGCAATATTGCTTTTTTCGTTCAACTTTTCCATTTATTTCACTGTTCAAGTAAGCACGCTGTCATGCAGCTACAACATTGCCACTTCATTTTTGTCAGTTACTGTATGCTTACCACCGCAACTGTGATACAATTTTCACAAGCCGACTACTACCGGTACACTGTTTATAAGCAGACCATGCCAATATTTTTTAATAAAGACCATTGTTCTGAAAAGTAAAAATGAGTATATGCATACAAAGTTGCTTCACATGGGGGTCGCCACTGATTCCTGCCAAGGAACTATACCGGCTTTACTAATAAAATACATTTTGAATTGTTCCCTTATGGCACAGGCTCTTCTACTACACACCAAGCAAAGGTCCTGTTGCAGCATCAGCAATGATAACAGCAGGTCAAGATCTTCGTGTGCTGAGGCATCCATAGTATCTACTTAAAAAGATCGTCACGTACTTCTATTGTATTCCTGGGTTAAGACAACGTGACTACCAGTCCAATACGAGTTCATCGCGCCGTCTCTCCGAGCTCGGCGCTGTTTGTTTTGCTTGACATCCGCTTCGCGCTGATCGTGTGTGAACCACCCCGCGGATTGCGTTTATTGAGAATTAAAACATTCTCTTTTAGGATAGGACATTTTATGTAGGCTTGAAAAATCAACAATCTTGCAAACGTGTTACAGTCGCGAAACGCCCAATCTTTCTTGGTTGCGGCGCTGCTGCAATTTCCGAAAAACCCCACAAGTTGGTGGAATATCAATAAAATTTTCGCGGATTTTTGCCAGTTCATCGGATGACTAAATGCTGGAAACTTTGTGTGGTATTAGGGAGCAACTTGTAATCGAGTCTACATGTGGACTGAATTTTAAGTAGGCAGTTGTTGTATTCGTTCAGAAACGCAGCTTGTGTGTTTACATAAAGCCTCAGCGACTCTCCTGTGATCTCAGAACACTCACCGTCATCTGACGTTTTCTGACGTAAAGCGATGCTAAGACTTAGGGAAGATATCCTAAGGCACGCACTTGAGTAGATAACAAAATCATGCAGAACATGACGAACCAATTCGTAACTTACACAAACTTACCGAAAAACAAACCGAAGGATAGAGTTTGAGCCGATGGCAGACGATCGATATTTACCGTAAAATCAAACGGAGGTCAAGTGTCAAAAGGAAAGCGTGCTACTGTCAACATATGCATAATGCTACAGAACGTTTCACGTCTTTTGCGGTCATCAAAAACTGTCGTATAAGAAATCTACTTCGAGCTGTAAAGAGTAATAGATGATGGGATTAATGTTCTATGTTGTATTACATTCGTTCACAGCATTTTGTTTTTGACTTTTTGAATAAACCACTCTCTCTCTATCTCTCCTTGAAAAGCAGAATTGGCAGGCTATTGAAAGAATTAAGTCTTTTGCGGCTATCAAAATCTTCCAAGTACAAACATCCGTCTAGTCATTACTTGATTCATTGTGAAAAACAGTTTTCAATATGCTGGTTTGTGTGGGGACTTTTTGTAAAATATCGTCAGAAGATGGATGTAACATTATTATACTTATTTTTGATATAAATGAAGTGACGTCTATCGGCTATAAAACCAGGAACGTCACGAACTGAAAAGCCAAGCGAGCAGGACTATAGAATGAGCAGAACGTCACATCATTCCCTACAGGAGTAGTGAAAAATATATATTTTGTTATACAAATGAAAAATCGTAACCCCAAATATGACCAAAAATACAACGTCACATTGCTTTTAAAATTGTGTTGTCGCATATTACGTTGTTGAATGCTGCGTTGGGGTTTTAAAAAAACGCTTTTTGGTAAAAATGCACAATATATTATAAAAAGATGTCATCACTGGCTATAAGTGACAAAATTCAAACTCAGAAATGCATCACATATTGTACAGAATTAATACCCGACATGTACGGGTATCAAAAGCGTACAAGGCGATGGCACTTAGGTGATTGAAATAAATAACAAATAAACAGACCTACCTAACAATATCCAAATATCCAATATCCAAATTTATAAGGGTTGAACGTGATCGGGAATCGAATTCATCTTTATAATTGCATATCGTGTGATGATATGATGAGTGATGCTAAGTATATCAAGGAGTTCCACGAGGCGACGCATCAAGATGTATGTTGCAACCATCTATCGATGCGCAATCACAACTCATAAGCATAGCAAACATTATCAGTAAAGTGAGTATCAGTGAGTAAAAAGCACTGACATTTCCCAAATGTACAAAATTGGGAAAATAATTTTGTTTGGTCTTTTTATGTTCTTGTTTTGCATATACCGTGTATGCACGCAAGCTCCTAATACAACGATTTTCGAGTGTTCAGTACATAAACAATGTTAGCGCATTTCCGTGTCGTGCATAGATTATGTGCAATGCATATTGTGCATATCTGGGTTTGATGAGAAGGCGTGGAATGAACCTGTAGCTGGTATTGCGGAGGATTGTGGTTGTGACAGTGATTCGGGCTATAAACCGGAAGTATCGATATCCGTACTAAATAAACAGGCCTGGCGTGTACATGACCTGAGTTGTCGAAAACGCCATAAATTCAAAACTAACGACTAAATCGGGATTTCAGCACCTCCGCGCTGATGTATATCCAATGTTCTGGGCGCCCGGGATGCTTGTTTCAATGGAAGCTCGGATACTATTTTCATGTCGTGGTAAGACGAAGTATACCGTAGGCTATGCTTCAAGAAAAGACGGTGAAGCAATTTGAAACGAGACTGAATTACGAGGTGGTCATGTGCGGATAATATACAGATGTCGAGATTGGAAAGGGCATCGAATGTTGAGTAATATGACGTAAGGTTAGGTAGGCTATGGTGTATAACCAGCAAGTAATCGTAACCTAGTCTGTCCTTTCCCACTGTTAAAGCAAATCTTTGGCAGGAATTATATTGCGTAATGATATGGCCGTATTCTAGTAAAGCATTTGACTGTTACAGCTACAAATTTCGCATGATCTAAATTCGGCATGTTTACACGCAGCATTCCCGCATCATGACTCGTTTATAATGATTTGTTTTCGTCGGATGTCTGATTTTTACTTGAAAGTTCCATCAGAAAGAGCTCATCGCCATGGCGATATAGTGTTTTTTAAGTAGGCCCCTATAGGAATATAACAGTACAAGACACTTGCATAGAGAGGCTATGGTAATTGTTATTGACTTTTCCTCATTTTTGGTGAATATTTATACGATAATCTTCCATGAGCGGGGCATGTTGGACACGCCAAGACATCATAGTACATCTGGAAAGACATAGATGTAAAGCTTCAGAGGTTTTCTGCTCGCTGACCAGTTTATTAACTGACGACTAGTCACAGTCACAGCTTTTGTTCGTACTGAAACTTAATCTTTGTTTGTTGTATTAGCCTACGCGCTCGTCACTTTCTTCGCGAGACGAACTAGATCTAGTGATAAGATTTTTCGCGGTTAACGGCGCTTCAGACTAGATCTAGTTCAATTCTCGATGTCGTTGAAAAATATGTTCCGCGGCCGATTTCAATCCCGTAAGGTGGCAGAAGATAGCCATAAACATTCTTCGTTCTTTGTCTACTGCGGATTTGCGAGAGTGTTTCGTAAGAGGGTGTGTAAGGGGGGTGTTCCAACAAACCCAAGAAAAACGTTTTTTTATTCACTCTGGCTTAGATAATCATCGAGTGATCTCGCATCTCTCAAAATAGTTTGAACATACTATATTCCAATTATAATTTCGTTTCCCTAGTCTATTTCTGGTAATGAAATTGTAGTGGGCGTGACATATGGGCGGAGTTTAGCAGCAAATCGCCCAAAAAACTACTGCATAATATTATTTTTGAATTCTGAAATTGCAGCCATGTGAGGAAGTAGAGCGTCTCTCGTTTTTGCGCTAGCGCCGATCGTTCGATGAGCGCAAAAATTCTGACGTCAGAGCTCAAACCACTATATGTTGACGTTTCACAATCACGTGACTTAAAACTCAATCTCCCTCGTAGTTTTCTAGTGTCGTTCCAATTGCGCGCTGTTTTACGCTTAATGTGAACAAACCGTGACAGACATGCAAAACCAGCAGCAACCTAAACTCCAGATTGATGATATGATAATAATAATATGGCTACCTACGGAAAACGTAACTGATACTTCATATTATATTGAATAATATAATGGAGTCAATGGCGGACGATCAATAGATATCGCATAGAAGATTCATCCAGACTATTGCATGTAGGCCTACATTATTTTATGTCTAAATCTTTATTCATTATCGCCATAGATCCATAGATATTTAGTCTGCGTTTCCTGGTGGGCGAACAATGAATAGCCCTCTCTCTCTCTCTATCTATCTCTCTCTCCCTGCTCCGCCAACAAGTCTAAGCAAGCGAACCAGGGATGTCAAGATATCAATGGAGCGAACGAGGACGATGGTGAAGGTCCGTGACTAATTAATTGTGGTACGCTTTGTCTTTAGGATTGCTCAGAGCTAGCGAATATTGGCCTAATATACATCGGTGAGTGCAATAGGGTGGATACGGATTAGCTCGCGAGGTTTACGGTAAGCAAACTTATAAGCCTACATATCTTATGACGTTCAAAGCAAGCCAATAAGGCTTAGGCACGCTTAACAAGCATATACATATCTAATGATGGGTTCAGTGTCCGTTGATAGGTATTAGCAAAATCGATACACTATGCTGACAAAACCCACCCTCAACCACATAGAAGAGGATTCTATGTAGTTCTTTGACGCCATGTTGTCACGGCAACGCTCTTTTCCGCATGACGATGCACTTCTCCGAATCAATTATTTCCGAGAATTTATTTAAGATTACATATCACGACTTGTAAGCGGAAATTCTTCAGATTCTGCTCACACTCTTAAGCTATTGATTAGAAATCCTTGATTAGCGCGTTTTAGGATCAAAATAATAAAGAGCAGATGTTTTTCATGTTACGATTTGCGAGCGTAAAAACCATTAAATTAAACACGAGGTTGTGGCTGCTGTGTTGAATTTATAGCGTTTTCAACTACTAAAGGTCATATACGCCAGGTCGATTCTTAACGCTACACATGTCAATACGTCCGGTGTAATAGCCAAACATACCAATTTTAAAGTCTTTGGTCTCGGTCGGCGAGGCATTGGAACTATAGATAAGTCGCTGCAAACGTGTGGCAGCGTATTCGAATGTCAACGCAAACTCTTACGTCAAACAGATTTGTCAGAACGCATTTCATAATGCGTCTGATGACACACATCGTGACGTCACAGCATCTACACATCGAGTACCGCACTCACCACGATTAGCTAGCACCCAACCCATTACATATCCCGTAGGCGCGTGGCGTTATACGCTGAGAAGACTTAAAGAGTTAGTGGTGAAAAGCATACATGTATGCATTAGAATTAATAAATCACGATTGATTGATTGATAAATTAGTAATTGTCAATCAGCGAATCAGTTTAATAATTGATTGCGTTTGCCACACACCTTAACTCTGATGTCGAAGTATCCATCACATCAATGTGATTATACGGTTGGGGAATCTCACACAAATTCCACAATGTACACATTGAAGAGTGTAGTGGAGTCGATGACGGACGATCAATAGATATTGTGGTGTGGTGATCTGTGGTGGTCTTCCTTACAATGTACACAGTAATAGATATAATGATGAAGGAGGGGAGCTTCGAAAGCTTGTGAAATCTATTTCAATAAACTGGACTGGACGTTAAATCTGTGGTTACTTGTTATGGAGTCATGAGCCATATCCGGATCGACTCCGGAACGACTACAGCCAAGCGACAACCACGAGGACTCGCTCTCTTTCTTGCTGTGATGTCGACTCAAGGAAATCGTTTTAGGAATAACGTACCTTGTTACTTGTAGGCGTAATAAAATGTGTTATTGTGTTTCAACGAAGTAATGAACTGAACGCGTGAATACAACATTACTTATTATATCTTTTACTATTTGGATCGTCCGCCAGTCCGCCACCTCCTCCACTATTTTTTGTACAATGTACAGTATTGAGAGAGAGCGTAGGGTTGTGGTTGTGATAGTGATCTGGGCTATCGACCGGAAGCATCGACACCTGTAATAAGCATTTACCTGGCGTACATGACCTTAGTGTAGTTGAAAGCGTTATAAATCCAAGACAACAACAACACAATGTACTTGTTTATTGCATTTTGAATATTCCAAAAAGGCATAAATACCTAATATTCGCTCTCTTAATAATTTAACTCATTGATTTTACCAATGTAGACCGACATCATCAATATAAGCTATTTCTCCTGCTGATGTTAAATTATATATGTGAGCTTCTAAGGTAGCGATAAACTCACTTCTAAAGTAACCTAGTCCGTTACGAAAAGGTATGAGTGTCATTAATTACTGTAGACTATTGCCACGATCCGCGTCTAAATGACCCAACACATCTGTCATTAGAGGAGATACTAATCCATTCAAAACCTGTGAAGGTTGATCGGCTTAGCATTGCCAGCAACAAGAGCCGGAGTACAAGTAGTTCTACGTGTCTCTGAAGACGATAAATAGAACAGAGTCTGTCGCTACTCGTTTACCGTCAAGCCTGATGTGGATATTGGAGTACTTTAAAATGTAATTTAAACGTTTCTATCTCTGCGTCAAGTCGCCATCCCACGATGCCACAACCGAGCCAACACTCGTATGGTTGAAATCTGATACTTTAATAAATATTAGTTCCAGCGATTTCCGCAAAGCAGGATTTTGTTTGGCTATAACGAATAAGGGCGAGCGTATGCATAGGATTGCGTCAGTGTTCTTTCCTCTAAATGGTGATTTGTATAGAAGTTCACATGATTGCTCCCAAAATATGCCCATTAGCGCAGGGTAATGCGATTATGCAGTAGCTAGTAGCTACTAATCATTTGGCGTTGTTATTGATTTGAATTTATTGCGCTTTCAACTTTTAGGTAGGCGACTGTACGTCAGGCCAATGCTTATTATTTAGTAGGCGATAGTGACAGTTCATTGTCATAACCACAACTGTGCGCACTCCCCGATACTAATTATCTAGCAGAGACAGAACAGATGGTTCGTTTGACTCGGTCTGTAATCGAACCTGGAACCTTTCGATCAGAACCGATCAGAAGGCTGGCTGTCAAATAACTAAGGAAAATGAGCGGAAAACGACGGAACCCATATTTTCAAGATTCCTCAAATTTTACTTGGAGATACCAACAACAAGGCAACCACTTTTGATGTTTGCAGCTGAGGAGTGTGATAAGTGACGCAACTAGGGTTGCTGTTTTTATCAAATTGAATTCAATTAGAAATAAAAGTAATTGGCTAAAATTATCTCACACGCAAAAAATATACCTTGCCGGTACAAAATATTCGCATGAAAATACCCATGAGTTATGGCTGATTAAATTATATTTAGATTGCTATGATTACAGAATCTTGATATGGCTTTAAATTTGCTAAAAGGCGCAGCCATGTTTCACCACTGTGTGCCAAAACGGTTAATTATTCAACGTCTACGTAATTGCGGTACGGTTCATTAACTACATATTTTCTCCATGTTCAAGGTGATTGTGATATTTTTTGAATTGAACGATTACGATGATTCCAGTCAATAGTAGAGTAAACCGTTCAGTTGGCCGAGTGGTATAGACTGTCCGCTCTCTGATCGGGAGGTTCCGGGTTCGATTCCCGACCGAGTCAAATCGAAGACTTTAAAATTGGTATTCGTTCCTTCCCTGCCTGGCAGTCGGTATCGGGGAAGTGCGGCGAACCGTGATCCTGGCTATAAGCCGGTGGTATTGGCACGATTACTATATTCACGATTACCTGTATTCATGTATCATGTTTCACGATTACTATGTCCATGTTATCATGTGTCGCGATTGCTGTATTCATGTATCATGTCTATATCCATGTATCTGCTACACGATTACTATATCCATGTATCTGCTCCAACCTGTCTTGTTCGTGGCGCAAAACGCCGCCCGGTGATAAGCGCCACTATAATCTTCTATATAATAATAATAATAATAATAGCAGAGTACGACTTTAAAATTAGGGGGATATTTAAAGTAAAAGCTAGAGGAGAGTGATTATTTGATAAATAATCACTGCTTTTAATTTGAAATCTGTAAAGAAAAATTTCAATGCGGTGAAATTTGGGAAAAAGAGCTTATTCTCACTTGATATAACCTCAAAAATATGCTCAGTCCCACATTAAAATTTTTATACCAGCCTTCAGAGTTTTAGAAACATTTGATCGCAGATTTCGAATATCATTCAAACCTATTGGTATTTGAAGAAGTGATCGACGAGTAACTCTAAAATCGGGACCTTTAAACCATATAGTCTTAATTCCGTGGTTAAACGCCGAAAATATTCAAAACAACACAAGTCATAATTCACCTAGCAACACAGTTTCAGGCCCACGAGGTATTAAGTCAGGGATTCACAAGAAAAACATGCGATATTAGGTCTATATACAAGGTTCCAATCGCATTATGATACCAGCAAAACGCATGATATTTTGACCACGAGAAAGCAGTCTCGAGTTGTCGAGATCTCTCGTTCAATCAACACAAAAAAAATTTTCACCAGCATACCGCTTGTTGAGTACATACTACTATAGAGACGTCTCTATACTTTCATCGTCTCGCCCTGAGATATTGGGGTGGCTCATCATACACATAAATAGTGGCGGTGTACACGTCACACAGTAACGGTCACCACAGAGAATCAGCATATGTCCCAGCTGGTCGCTTCTAAGGCCGTTTCACACCTACGCGATTTACACGACAAAATCGCAAGGTTCCTGCGATATCCTTGTTTGAATACACACTTGACCAGTTACTAGCGGTCGTAAGATCATCGTAAGCCGTGGTCGGCAGGTGGCGGCCGCTCACACACACAAGACGTCGTAGCCGTGGGTTTCGTAAGATCCTGTTGCCAATTCACACGATCGCGTTGCACTGCTACATTGTCGCGACGTATAGTTTCAAGTAGATCATGTATAGGTCCTTTATTTCCTGGCGAAAAAAACCCAGTATGCGCGGGGCGATTGGCAACCTTGTTTTCAGAGTCACAACCGACAGCTCACCCTTTCTTCAGCAACCCATATTGGCAGTAGACAGCACAATAACTTTCAGAAAATTCAGCCAAAGAACATGGCACTTGCAGCGACAAAATGCTACTCACAAAACCCCAGTTTTTAACAACAACAAATCTCAAAAACTTCACTAGCAATAACGAAAAGAAATATCCACATCCCTCAATAGCATAGATCCAATATTATGTGCCTTCGAAGGAGGGGAGGGGGGGGGCAGAAAAACTCTTCTGCCGCTCAGAAATAGTCACTGGAATCAACCAAAAAATGGTCACTCCACTCGCAGAGAAGTGCTTATTGGGATGTAGGCATGATAATGTCCATAATATTTTTCATCTTACTGTCACTATCTTCTCCCGAACGAAGTTGCATAGCAATAAAGCTAGCAAAGTGATCGTATTTATCCAGCTTTGGTGGTGAAGTCAGTTGTTCCGAAGATTTTTTAAGAAACTTTAAAAATTCACCATTTATCATTTGTCTCTCCGGCATTACTCGCCTACGTTTTCCTGGTACTTCTGCCCTCTTTGGATATTGTATGTGTTCAGAATTTGCTGGTGATGAAGTTGATGCAGAAGAGCTGGTACCAGCATTCTCACTTGTATCATTTATTTCTTTATCTTGTACAACAACTTCAGATACAGATACCTCAAGCTCTTCAGGGTTAACACATGTTGGTGTAACATTTAGATCCTTCGATGCCACATCATCAGCTAAGTTTGTTTGCTAAGGTTTGTTACGTCCGGTATGTTAATAACTTGAAGATTATCCACATTGCTGCAAATGAGAATAATCCTGTTGCCCAACAACAAAACATACCGTACAGTAGATGGACAATACTAACTCCCTGTGTTTGATGTAATAGTCGAGGAACTGGTACATGGAATAATACGGCCACCGGTCTTGTGCGATTGCTGCAGACCCGCTTGGACGGTGTAATGCATCTCTTTTCTTTTTACCGTATGTAGTTCGAATGCTACTCCAGCGAGTTTTTGCGTGTTCGACTGAAAATTGAACATTATATCTACATTAAATGACGTCAGCTTATATAGAGCTACATTAACTTACCACTTATCCCCAATTCGTTTGCTATAATAGACCATGCAGTAGCTAATGCTAATTTGTTCTTTTTGTTTGGGTGGAATGAATTATATATTATCTCATTCTCCCTCACTAACTCAATGAGCCGGGCAGACAGATCCATTCATTACCAGTATTAATTTTAAGACCTATACCCTGGAAAAATGTTCAGAGGGAGACTTTGCACATAGCAAAATATAACAAGAAGGGGTACCCTTCAAAATAAAACACAAACACATAATCAACCCCATCAAAACATTGGCTACATGCCAACATCCATGACACTCATAAAAATTATAATTATAACCAATACACAGAAAAAAATCAGGCTTCAAAACAAGACCTAGTGGGAACTTTCCACTGAAATTTATCAATACAATCATGAGAGAAATAATTTCCACACATGACACAATACTTTTAAATTGTGACACATCTACAAAATAACAACAGTTCATGGGCCTATGCAGTTCCACTGGAAGGGTACTGCACCATGAGACATGAAGTAGTCTCTGAGGTCATCTCGAAAATTAGCAGCTGCTTGGCAAGGAATATTGGATCTGGATCTACTGACGGAGTGCAAATTCACATAATGTGGTATGACAGCAGTCTCACTCACATCATGATCACCACCCATGGGCCCATGTGCTCTATCCGTTTGCAAATAGCTGTGCAAGGTTACACAGGCCTGAACAATCAATGTTGCCAGGTCAAGGTCTGCATTGATAGTCTTATGGAATATTTGCCACCGAGACGCTAATATGCCAAAAGCATTTTCTACAACTCGTCTTGCTCTGCTGAGTCTATAGTTGAAAATACGATGAGAAAGTGTATTATGCCTGCCAGAATATGGCTTGATAATGCCTACTTTGAGTGGGAATGCCTCATCGGCGGCAAAATAAAATGGCATTCGAATGTTTGTGCCTCTGATATTACTTGCAGGTGGAATGTTTAGGCCACATCTTTCAAACAATATCCCTATTCTCGAATAAGCAAACACTCCGTTCTTAGTTGGTGGAGCAATTTGTCTGGTTAATTCCGATAACCGCACGCACGCGGGACCAACTTTTCGCACGACAGCAAAATGAGAGAAAAAACCGTCGTAGCGAGTCGCAGGCAGCACCGCCTCTCAGACAATCCGTGAAGCGTGTGAATTGACCTCGCGCGTGTCGCAAGACTGTTTCTGTCATTCTAAATGCCAAATTGCCACCTATACATCGTAAATTAGAACTCTTGCAATAAATTGGAGGATTTGATGATGTGATATATAGACCTATATTTAATGAGCATATAGGACTGTCTGTCATTCTAAATGCAAACTTGCCACCTGTACATCGTAAATTAGAACTCCTTTTTGATAAATAGGAGGACTTGATGATGTGATATGTAAGCCTATATAAGAAGCATAAAGTGAATCAAAATTCATATAGTGGTGTATGATTGTCAGAAGAAGACTTAAATGAAGGCCTGTGGAGAATTCTAACCTATAACATGGCATCATTGAAAGTATTTTTGCTTATGGCAGCAGTGGCAAATGCAATGCCTCATTGCAATAAATCGTTTATTGATGGAGTAGTAGACCGTGAGTATCTTACTGTATATCGTAAATTGATCAAGTGCGTTTACGAACTGGTCTGGTGTTTCTTTGCAGATGCAGCAAATTTGGCTCAGATATTGTTAATTGAATGCCCTGACAGGTGTAATTAGTCAGACTGCAAAAAAGCTCTTAAGCTGCATAACTGCTTTGAAACAGCAAGTGAGGATAATATCTCACTTAAACAACAGTCTCGGCTCTAATATATTCTTTCTTGAAGGTAATGTGGAGGAAAAAAAGAATTGCTTTAATTTCGAATGCTACTTCAATAATAAGATTGCATGCTCAATACTTACTTTTGAAATGTGTCGTTATAACTGTCAAATTACATGCCCTCTTGTCAGATTAGAAGATAGTTTTTAGTGCAACGCAATAGCTAGCATGTGCTCTGCGTCTGCGATTATTAGCCTATTATTGTTGACTGACTGTCGAGCTAATGAATAAACTGTAGTACCGCTCATATAAGAAAGCAATGAATGGTACATGGTGACCTAGTCCTAGATCATATCTACGTAGTTTAGTTATCTAAAGTACAACTCTGCTGCATCTACTATGTAGGCACGTTTTAGAATCGTTCAGTTGGCCGAGTTGTATAGAGCATACGTCGGGCTGTCACGTGGTGAGTTCAGATTCGTGACACAGAGCCTCTATCAAACCTCTCTCTAAGGGCTAATGCCACATTTGGGACCGAGTTGCGGACACCTTCCTCGCATGCGATCTGGATGAAACTCGGCACATACCATGAGCATACGTCGGGCTGTCACGTGGTGAGTTCAGATTCGTGACACAGAGCCTCTATCAAACCTCTCTCTAAGGGCTAATGCCACATTTGGGACCGAGTTGCGGACACCTTCCTCGCATGCGATCTGGATGAAACTCGGCACATTGTAGGGATGAGTGTCCCTTATAACCCTCTCTCCCCTCACCATAGACCACGATAGTGATAGATGGAGATCCCAGTCATGCTATAGGAGACCTCTCTCGTATAATCGCTATATAAAGGTCGAAACAGACAGAACGCGCATTGTGCGTATGCGTAGCGTTTCTTGCGTATCGCGCTCGTTCGTGACCATACAGACAGACTTGCTGATCGCGCGCTTCTCTCGTTTCGAGTGGATTGCCGACGGCGCCTGTCGAGTTGAAAATGTTTCAACTTTTGCGCGTCAAACGCGTTGGTCGTGCTGTTGTCAATCGATTCGCTCCTCTCGCGGACTGGTGTTTTCAGCTGGCATAGGAAGGGCGCACGACGTGTTTCTTTTCGAGAAGACGGGAAAAGACCAGATGAAGTTGTGAATATATTTTAGATTCAGATAAAATAGCGTTTTGGATATGATTTATGCTTATAGACATTGACTCTTGCCAACGAACTGATGTGGACCATGGTAGGGATGAGAGTCCCTTATAACCCTTTCTCTCCTCACCATAGACCACGATAGTGATAGATGGAGATCCCAGTCATGCGTAGATCATGCTATAGGAGACCTCTCTCGTATTATCGCTATATAATGCTGCACTCGTGCATGTATGATTATTATGAGACTCATTACTCTCTCGAGTACTTGGACGTAGGCTAGTGTGGTGCCTTGTGCTTTAGGCTTAGTTAATACATCATCTCTCTGCAACTCGTCTGTGTTGAAGCTCTATCATCCAGAAGCTATAGAATCACTATTGAGGCGCTACCTACTGCGTTATCAGGCGACCGTGGAAGATACCGAAGTTAAGTATTCGGCACACTCCGCGGCAGGACGGCAATAGGGAATTCCTACGGACCCTAAGTCCCTACATGGTGCAACGAGCTCGGTAAATCTCACATAAGTGTATATTCTAGTATTCTGGAAGAGTCAACACCGAGAAAACTACATCGAACTAGAACTTGAGAGAAGCGCGAAATGAACTGCATTCGGAAGGACATTGGAAAAGTCTCCGTCTGCATATAACCTGAACGAAACTGTAAGCAAAAATTTTATTTCTCCTGATAAATATCGGTGCCATCCAGTCAGCTACGATTAGTGTGTGAATTTTGCGTATATAGTGATTTTGAATTTGTGTATCATGGAAGCTATGTCATTTTACGATCCATCTAGCAATATTCCTAACAGGCACGCTAGGTATTCCCGTGGTGCGTTATTCTTCGGGTTGGAACCGGATGACAACATCGTCCCGGTGAGCGTCGAGACGAATACGAAATCCGTAGTTGTAAAATTGCAATGCGAACAGTCCTCAAGATCTCAGTCAGCGTGTGTTCCACGGGCTGCACGATCTGAGGCACCTAGCGAACTTCGATATGTACATCAGCTAACCCGGCATACAAGTGTATCGCCTGAATTTGAGTAATGACATTAGAAGTTTTCGTTACGTTTATGATTCTTTTTTTAATTTCATTTTCTTTCCTTTCTTCGTAAACACGAATTGAACGCGGATGTAGTACATTTGTCTCGGAATCACCGATATGCGGGGGTACTCAAGCTTCTGCTTTGACTAAAATTTACCCTACCGTAACGACTCACGAAAACCTTGCACTCGGACTTTGGCGAAATTGTCTGCTCGCGACGTCGCGTAAATCACATAACAGACAGACATTCTCCCTAGAATATAGAAGTCTGGGACACCGGGAAACTAGAATAGGCATCACAGTGAACCAGGAAACAGCTGCAGCTGATCAATTTCCTGTACCCCAAGGCACTGTGGCCACAGTGCTTTTGGTAAATATATTGACGGCTTCCTCCGAAGGACATCATTATTTCGGGAGGACCGAAAGAAAGAAGCTGCGAAAAGATCAGGTACATCTACCATAGATGCTGTTTCTAAGAAAACGCAATCTTCTCACAAAAAGGACTATACTGAGAAAACGAACAAGAAGCAAAAGAAATGCCATAAATGTGGGACAGTACATGCTCATGACAAGAAAAGCTGTCCAGCATTCAAAAAAAGGTGCTCCTTTTGCAATATGATGGGTCATTTTCCTTCTGTTTGCAGATTCAAACAGGTACGCGCAGTTGAGACAGATTCACCGGCAATAGACATTAATGATGAACCACAAGAGGACTCGACTCCTCGAACACTCTTCTGTGGAACCGTGACTTCAAAAAGTAATCCATCTCTGGTGACATACACATACACATTGGAAGTTGCTTCCGACAAACTGTCTTGGACATTAGATTCTGGTGCGGACGTTTCCATCATGCCAGCATACATGTACAAAAAGGAATATGGACCGCTGCAAAAAAATGTCACTACACAATTGCTCGCAGTTGGCAATCACACTTTGCAGACACTCGGATATGTGGTCATGAAACTCCAGGCTGGATCAAAGACACTCATTGAGAAAGTCTACATAGTCGCGGATGCGAACAAACTACTCCTTAGCAGTGTAGCAATATATAAACTAGGATTGATACCTCCAGCACCAAGACTGCGGACAACCGTACGATCCGTTAACAATGCTCCAAAAGTCTCTTTGAGAACTAAAGAAGACGTGAAAAAAGCATTTCCATCTTTATTTCAAGGCATAGGCCAACTGAAGGATGATTACTTGATCCAGTTGAAAGAAAATGCCAAACCATTCTGTTTAAACACTCCCAGAAACGTTTCACTTCCCTTGATGGATAAAGTCACCGAAGAGTTGACTAGGCTTGAAAAATTTGGCATCATAGAAAAGGTAGATGAACCTACTGATTGGTGCGCTCCAATCGTTGTTGTGCCAAAACCGTCTGGAAAAATACGTTCATGTGTGGATTTGACGAAATTAAATGAAGCAGTGAAGAGGGAACTGTATCCAATGCCCACTGTAGAAAGCACATTGGGACGAATCGCAAATGGAACAGTCTACACAAAACTTGATGCAAACTGTGGATTTTATCAGATCAATCTCGCACCTGAATGCAGAAAACTCACAACATTTATCACTCCTATTGGAAGATATATGTTCACCAGATTACCATATGGCCTGAATTCAAGTAGTGAATGCTTTCAAAAAAAGGATGGACTCCATACTACGTGACATCCCGTCAGTAATATGCCACGTGGATGACATAATCATATCGACTTCTCCTGAAAAACATGACGAGACACTGAGATTGGTCTTGGAAAGACTGAAAGAGGCAGGCATGACCCTCAACGAGGACAAATGCGTATTCTCCGCAACAAAAATTGAGTACCTCGGACAGATAATCGATAACGGTGGTATCAGCAAAGACCCCAAGAAGGTCCAAGCCATTGTCGAGTATCCAGCTCCTCGGGACCAAACAGAACTGCGAAGATTCCTAGGTATGGCAAATCAGCTTATGAAATTTACACCAAACCTAGCGGAAATAACTAAACCTCTCAGAGACCTCCTCACGAAGAAAAGTAATTGGCTTTGGGGATCTCAACAAGAGAAAGCCTTTCAAAAAGTCAAGCACGATCTTTCGTCAGACGTTGTACTTGCAATGTATGACCCGAAAAGAGAAACACTACTTTCAGCAGACTCCAGCAGCTATGGACTAGGCGCAGTCCTCTTGCAAAAACAAGACGACGAAAAATTCCGACCTGTCGCATATGCTAGTCGATCGATGAATGACACAGAAAGACGCTATGCACAGATTGAGAAGGAAGCCCTAGCACTCACATGGGCTATGGAACGCTGGAAACAACTTTTAATAGGTATGGAAAATCTGAAAGTTGAAACCGATCATAAACCATTAGTTCCTCTATTGTCAACCAAGTCATTAGATGAATTACCTGCCAGAATTCAACGATTCAGAATACGCCTGATGAAGTACAACTTTACTATATCACACACACCAGGCAAATCAATGCATACGGCAGATGCTCTTTCAAGAAGCCCTCTGCCAATGTTTGAAGAAGTAGATGACCTTCGTAATGAAGCGGAATACTGTGTGAACTCTGTCATACTCAATCTACCGGCTTCAAGCAAAAGGATTGAAGAAATTCGACAAGAACTCAAAATGGACGAAACTCTATCCACTGTAATGAAATATGTTCTCACTGGCTGGCCGAAAAACAAAGAAACACTCTTTGGTCCGATTGGAAAGTATTGGAAGGAACGAGCTGTGTTGACAGTACATGATGACTTATTACTGAAAAGCAACAGACTTGTAATACCCAAGACACTACAAAAAGACGTTTTGAAGCACATGCATGATGGACATCTAGGAATTACCAAAACAAGGCAACTTGCTAAACAAGCTTGTTGGTGGCCAGGCCTTTCGACTGATATTGAACAACTTGTTCGAAACTGTAATCGCTGTCAAGAACAGAAGCGAGAACGCGTCGAGCCAATGATCGGAACACAATTTCCAGTAAGACCTTGGTCTCGAATTGCATCTGATTTTTTTACCCTAAATGGAAACTACTACTTACTGATAGTAGACTATTATTCAAGAGACTTTGAAATCTGTAATGTTGAAAAGACAATTGACTCTAAAGAATTGGTAACAAAATTCAAGAAAGTATTCTCCAGACATGGTATCTGTGACACTCTATTTACAGACAATGCTTCTGTATACTCCTCAAGTGAATTTGCACGATTTTGTAATGATTGGAAAATTGAACACATTACTTCTTCTCCTCTTTACTCACAAAGTAATGGATTTTGCGAACGATTTTGTCAAGTGGCCAAGAATCTCTTGAAGAAATCTGATGACATTTACTTAGCCCTACTGAATTATCGGACTACTCCTCTGCCGAATGGATTCACACCGGCACAATTAAGCATGGGCCGACAACTGAAAACTCTGGTACCTTGCCATCCAGATCAACTTTTGCCAAAATCTATTGACCGCAACACTCTTCAAGAAAGGGAGAGAGAATACAGAAATAAAATGGCTAAAGATTATAATAGACGACATCGTGTTGTTGCGAATGACGACTTTGAAGTTGGCGATCACGTTTACATACCAGACTGTAAGACAAAAGGCACAGTAGAAAAGATACACGAAAACCCTCGATCAATTATTATTCGGACTGACAAAGGAACTTTGAGAAGAAACAGAAGACACCTCAGAAAATACAGGACTCCGGAAAATGACGTAAAAGCTTCTAAACCTGTGAATGAACCTGAACCTGAATTGTTTCAATTTATACCTCGAATGAAAACTCTTCAACAACCTCCCTCTTCAAATAACCTTCCTCGAGAAGACAACTTGAGAAGATCTTCAAGACCGAGAAAACCGACTCGAAGACTGATTGAACATTGTTGAAATGTATAATTTACTCTTAGGAGACAGGTTGACCCAAAGGGGCAGAATAATCCCCAACCTGTTGTGTACCTGGGGCAGTTTACCCCTTGTACTAGTGCATGCTTTAAATAAGTAGCCCTTCTTGCCATTACTGCGCTAGAAGTGTATTCTTCCTTACGTATTAGGTGCTTGTTGCATGTTAGGCTTAGAGCTTGTGGGGAGATGTGGTGATATGCATGACTAAGCATGATCCTTGACCCGATGCCGCTGTATGCGTGCTCGTGATCTTCGAGTGGACTCTTGTTTTACGCTCGTATCGCAATACATATGAAAAGATGCCTACGCCTTCTTAGCCGTATAGCTAGCCTCATAGACAGAAGAAAGCCTCCGCTCGGCTACAACACTACATGCGCCTAACGAATGCGAGTTATTGCCTGTTCTGGTGACTGCGGATAATAGAAATAGTGCAACAAGAAACATAGAGCGATCCCGGTGTCGTTGCGAAGCAGTGGATCTACGGGCGCAGAGCCGTAGGATTAGAATATTTCTTGCAGAGTATCAAAACAGGCCGCTTCCCAACTGATTACTTCGTATTGAAAACGATCAGCTCCGTGTCAACGCTCTCTTTATTGCAGTAATAAGACAGATTGCAGAAACTATCGCTAATGCTAGGTAACCGTTAAAGAATCGCTGGCAATATTCTAGAATAATAGTGAAAACACGGAATAATAACACCAACAAAACGACAGACAGAAGGATGACGCAACCCTCCTTACAATATGACGGCCGCCGGCGCATTGAAGAGAATCTTCGAGAAGCGCCATGTGCGTGACGAGCAAACCATTGAGGTTGAATGCGCACTTCTTTGAAACCACCGTGACACCAGGGTAGCTCCTTGTAGAGGTGAAAGACCTATTATAATTACATCGTGGAGTTTTTGTGTGAGTGTGCGAAGAGATTTGAATCACAGAATTGGATGAGTTATGAATATGACTGCATCTAGAAACTTCCGTGGACATGTTCCCACGAAAGCAATATAATTATTTCATTTTAAAACAGGCTATCCGCTGCTTGAATCTGAAACATGCCAGCGATTTGCGCTGTGATAAACAGTTTCCAAAACAGTTGATGAATACGACTGTATCTGAAAACTCCCGTGGACAAGTTCCCAAGGGAGTAATATTTACCTCTAGTAACAGACCTTCCGCTGCGTCAGTCTGGAACACGTCATCGGTGTGCGTTGTGATAACCAGAATCGACATAAATTACCATAACAGATCAAATAATCATACTCAAAATATTGAGAGCATTATTTGAGAAATCGGGTCATCGATAAGTACCTAACAGAATTAACCAACGGAGTCATTTTTTTTCCCTGTGGTAGAACCACGTGGAAATTTTGGCGCCGAAATTTAAAAATTGGATATTAAGCATCTCCTGTATGTCGTAATTGTTTACATTGAGTGTATTTGGTTGCATATACAGTATGTGACTATTTTTGACGATTGTGCTGAGTGCTAGCATGTGTAGTGCGTTAAGCACAGTCTATAAAAGAAAATTTACGGCACCGATATTTCAGGAGAATGAATTGACGGCTAATCAAGTATATCGCGACGGCGGACGGCATAGCAATGACGGGCAAATAAACGATAATCGGAAAGATCATTGAGAAATGCTTTCGGGAGAATCTTCCCTTACGAAATCCCAGCTTGAAGAAATGAACCTCAGTGCATTCCTGAGCAACAATACGATGCAACTATACCTGTATCAACAGGGAAATGCCATCCACGAAACGACGCAAGGTCGACGAGGTCGACATATCACAGCTTTATATTACTTGGAGCAGTCTGTCAAGCTATAGTATACGACAGTTCTCCCTTTGCCTCTCTACTGACTGTTTGCCCGAATCAACAAGCCTAGAATCATGTTATTTCATTACAGGTGTGTTCAATGCAACAACTGCAAATGGTCTTGAGTATTTTGCAAGGTTATTCCCAGACAAATATTCAAAGTTCAAAGAAACAGCAAGATATGTTAGGTTTATAGAGGGCATTTGGAATATCATGTCAGTCAAGTCATCATCTAAAGGTAACTGCAACCTTTCTGTGATTCAAAACTGTAATCAGTATGTGACAAATTTATGGTGCCATATCCTAACTAATTATTATCAATTTAAATCTTCAGCATTTCGGAAAAGACAGCCTCTATTTGAACCACTCTCGACCAATCTCAGTCACTCTCATCCAGGAATTCAATATCTAATGGAGGCAATTAACATCTTCAAAAACTGGAAAGCATCAGGAAATCCAGGACTGTCACATGAAACATTCATAGCTTGCATCCAAACAATGGAAGGTGTGATTGCTCTAACAGAGCATCTACAACAAAACCACGATGTTAAGTATGTACTGACAGGGAAAGTAATGTCCGATCCGATAGAAGCTCGATTCGGCATCTATCGACAGTCCAGTGGAGCCAATTTCTTTATGTCACTCAAACAGGTCCTGTCCGCCGAAAAAAAAAACGCTGTTTAAGCTTATTGCAGCAGCAAATGTTATGTGCTGCGTCCACATTTGAGCATATAGAATCCTGGCAAGTTGGTGGTAGTTTATCACAAGTTGCTGAGGAGCATACTTGGTTTGCAGACTTTTTACTAACAGTCCCAATTAACGACGTGTCAGAGTCAGAATTAGCAGTCGCGTTTTATATTAGTGGTTACATTGGTAGGGCCATTAATCGGCGTAGAGACTGTAAGGAATGTGGCCATTTGCTATTGTTAAGCAAGGATGCCACAGAACCTAAGGAACCATATACTGTGACTAATGTGGATTATAGATCTGTACTGGGCTTGGCTGATAGAGGGGGATTGTCCGAGCCAACTGAACTCTGCTTCGGCCTCACAACATTTGCTATCCAATGTTATTCTGCAATCATTGCAAACGATCAAATTATGAAAAAGTTTATGACCTATTAAGTCCAAAGGTCCGTTTTCATCAATGCTGTACGAGACATCGTCAAGTCATCTGAAATTCTGGGGGGTCCTGTAGCTGTTAAGTGCAGTTCCGGGCATGAGAATTTCGATTTAATTCATCAGTACGCATTTAACTGTTTTGCTAAAAACGAACTTAAACGCCTGAACAGCAAGCCAATGCCCAATGACCTTCAAAAAAGAAATACTCGCAAAATTCGGAAACTAAATTCAAGAGACTCCTCCAATTAGATAGTTTGATTGTTTTTAATAATTTGTATACTGCGCAATTTGGTATGTTGCTTTTGTCAATAAAATTCAAGGTCGCTTTCTGTAATTTCAATGTAAGATGTTTGTATTCCATGCTGTGATGCCTGATAACTGTGTGAATATTATCAACCATATAGGCCTACAGTATGTGTCATGTCATGTATTGAACTTTGAAATTATATTTTCAGTACTCCTGCTATTGCTGGTGCTATTTACATTTGTACGATGTAATATATTCTTATACACTTAATTTCTAAGGCATTAGTTCTTCGAATAGGTGTGCATAGCAGAGAAAACGATCGCACCGGACGCATTATGCTAAATATAGAAATCCCTAGTTTCAGGGTTCAATTGACAGTCGTTGTAACGCTTGTGACGTCACAAAATTTACGTAGTGACGTCACGCAGTGCAATAAGCCATGACGTCAGTAAATTGTGCTCCTGACATGGAAATCTAGCAGCGGGTCTAATTATGTCCCGACATTTGCGACGATATACTTGGCAGGGTAATCTGACCCTACTGATGTATGCCTGGAAATGAACTTACACATCCCGTGTTTTAGAAATCCCTGGTGAATCCCTGACTTAATACCTCGTGGGCCTGGAACTTTTGATTACTTGGGCTGACACTATAAGGGTGGCGTCATGGGGGAAATACTTAGCTGGGACAAGGCATTGGCACATAGGTATATGGTTCGTTTGAAGAATTGTTTGGCTTTATAACCAGGCACAATTCTTGACAAACGGGGGGAAGTGTAGGGATGAGAGTCCCTTACAACCCTTTCTCTCCTCACCATAGACCACGATAGTGATAGATGGAGATCCCAGTCATGCGTAGATCATGCTATAGGAGACCTCTCTCGTATTATCGCTATATAATGCTGCACTCGTGCATGTACGATGATTATGAGACTCATTACTATCTCGAGTACTTCGATGTAGGCTGTGCGGTGCCTTGTGTTTTAGGCTTAGTTAATTCATCATCTCTCTGCAACTCGTCTGTGTTGAAGCTCTATCATCCAGAAGTTATAGAATCACTATTGAGGCGCTACCTACTGCGTTATCAGGCGACCGTGGAAGATACCGAAGTTAAGTATTCGGCACACTCCGCGGCAGGACGGCAATAGGGAATTCCTACGGACCCTAAGTCCCTACACTGTTGTTCATCTTTTTGAAAATAGGAAACCATATCAAGTATGCTGGAACAAAATGCGAAATCAATTGATGAAGTGACAACTGCTATTGCAAATAGACGTCAAGCTGCAAATGAATTTACTGCCTTCGGCAATTTAGTTGCAACTTCTCTTGCCAAGATGCCATCATCTGCAGTTTACCCTGTCAGGACAAGCATCCTGCAGTTCATAGGTGCAGAGATGCCCACAATTGCACCGGTGCCTATAGAAACACAACCAACAGTTGAGTCGCAGACTCCTTCCTCTGATCAGCAATAGGATAACCTGACTTTTTGGTGCTATTATTACGTTCTCCATGCAATATTGCTTTTTTCGTTCAACTTTTCCATTTATTTCACTGTTCAAGTAAGCACGCTGTCATGCAGCTACAACATTGCCACTTCATTTTTGTCAGTTACTGTATGCTTACCACCGCAACTGTGATACAATTTTCACAAGCCGACTACTACCGGTACACTGTTTATAAGCAGACCATGCCAATATTTTTTAATAAAGACCATTGTTCTGAAAAGTAAAAATGAGTATATGCATACAAAGTTGCTTCACATGGGGGTCGCCACTGATTCCTGCCAAGGAACTATACCGGCTTTACTAATAAAATACATTTTGAATTGTTCCCTTATGGCACAGGCTCTTCTACTACACACCAAGCAAAGGTCCTGTTGCAGCATCAGCAATGATAACAGCAGGTCAAGATCTTCGTGTGCTGAGGCATCCATAGTATCTACTTAAAAAGATCGTCACGTACTTCTATTGTATTCCTGGGTTAAGACAACGTGACTACCAGTCCAATACGAGTTCATCGCGCCGTCTCTCCGAGCTCGGCGCTGTTTGTTTTGCTTGACATCCGCTTCGCGCTGATCGTGTGTGAACCACCCCGCGGATTGCGTTTATTGAGAATTAAAACATTCTCTTTTAGGATAGGACATTTTATGTAGGCTTGAAAAATCAACAATCTTGCAAACGTGTTACAGTCGCGAAACGCCCAATCTTTCTTGGTTGCGGTGCTGCTGCAATTTCCGAAAAACCCCACAAGTTGGTGGAATATCAATAAAATGTTCGCGGATCTTTGCCAGTTCATCGGATGACTAAATGCTGGAAACTTTGTGTGGTATTAGGGAGCAACTTGTAATCGAGTCTACATGTGGACTGAATTTTAAGTAGGCAGTTGTTGTATTCTTTCAGAAACGCAGCTTGTGTGTTTACATAAAGCCTCAGCGACTCTCCTGTGATCTCAGAACACTCACCGTCATCTGACGTTTTCTGACGTAAAGCGATGCTAAGACTTAGGGAAGATATCCTAAGGCACGCACTTGAATAGATAACAAAATCATGCAGAACATGACGAACCAATTCGTAACTTACACAAACTTACCGAAAAACAAACCGAAGGATAGAGTTGGAGCCGATGGCAGACGATCGATATTTACCGTAAAATCAAACGGAGGTCAAGTGTCAAAAGAAAAGCTACTGTCAACATATGCATAATGCTACAGAACGTTTCACGTCTTTTGCGGTCATCAAAAACTGTCGTATAAGAAATCTACTTCGAGCTGTAAAGAGTAATAGATGATGGGATTAATGTTCTATGTTGTATTACATTCACAGCATTTTGTTTTTGACTTTTTGAATAAACCACTCTCTCTCTATCTCTCCCTGAAAAGAAGAATTGGCAGGCTATTGAAAGAATTAAGTCTTTCGCGGCTATCAAAAACTTCCAAGTACAATCATCCGTCTAGTCATTACTTGATTCATTGTGAAAAACAGTTTTCAATATGCTGGTTTGTGTGGGGACTTTTTGTAAAATATCGTCAGAAGATGGATGTAACATTATTATACTTATTTTTGATATAATTGAAGTGACGGTCTATCGGCTATAAAACCAGGAACGTCACGAACTGAAAAGCCAAGCGAGCAGGACTATAGAATGAGCAGAACGTCACATCATTCCCTACAGGAGTAGTGAAAAATATATATTTTGTTATACAAATGAAAAATCGTAACCCCAAATATGACCAAAAATACAACGTCACATTGCTTTTAAAATTGTGTTGTCGCATATTATGTTGTTGAATGCTGCGTTGGGGTTTTAAAAAAACGCTTTTTGGTAAAAATGCACAATATATTATAAAAAGATGTCATCACTGGCTATAAGTGACAAAATTCAAACTCAGAAATGCATCACATATTGTACAGAATTAATACCCGACATGTATGGGTATCAAAAGCGTACAAGGCGAGGGCAATTAGGTGATTGAAATAAATAACAAATAAACAGACCTACCTAACAATATCCAAATATCCAATATCCAAATTTATAAGGGTTGACACTAGGGATGGGCAAATCGAATCACTGGTGAACTCAGAATCGAATCGAATCTTTCCTTTCGAATCGAATCGAATCATTCGAATAATTTGTATACTGCGCAATTTGGTATGTTGCTTTTGTCAATAAAATTCAAGGTCGCTTTCTGTAATTTCAATGTAAGATGTTTGTATTCCATGCTGTGATGCCTGATAACTGTGTGAATATTATCAACCATATAGGCCTACAGTATGTGTCATGTCATGTATTGAACTTTGTACTGGGCAGGAACATGGCCGTGTTAGATTGTTCGCAGATGGCCCAATGGGGGGCGCAGGAGAGCAGGAGACAGCGGCAGCATTAATTTGAGGAAATTCCGTCGATATAATCCCGAGCTGTTCCATGGCATGTCGGCTCAGATAGAACATGTGCGTTGAATCAGTCACATATACCATCTCAGCAGCCGCCCTGCGGATTCCATTGCGAGATAAACCAGATAAGCGAAGGAAGATGGCCCCAAAATGTTAATGTTCTCTTCGTTTGCTGCATACATTCTCTTTGTCACAGGCAGGAGGTCAGATCTTGAGAAACCGCACCTGAGGAACATCTGGATCCCCATCAGAGATGACTGGGCACCAGTGTCAGCGATGGCCTCAATCTGCCCTGGAGGTATGATTGGGCAAGCCACCTGCAAGTGGTCATAATCAGCAGTGTTGGTAGAGACCAGGAGTTTGACAATGGGCTGGTGCTTGACCATCTGTTTTAACCAGCCAGTAGTGCCGTCGAAAATGTAATGATCAAGCGACACAACAGGGGGAACCGTTGTAGGCGCAGGCAGAGTTTGTTTAGTCGGAGGCAACCTATGCCGTGAAAGAGAGGCGACGTTGGAGGCAGACACAGAACCGGCCTGGGGACCCTTCTGCTGATGTGCCAATCTCCAACAGGCACGGCATTGGTGAAACTCCTTCATGACATAAGCCCGTGAAGCCCTGTTGTAGTACCTCTTGAATTTCTTCATTGACTTGGTGCAAGATTTACATGTTGTCATGACGTTCATTCTTGGGTCTGGTACCACCTCCTGATAAGTTGGAGATGGCTTAGAGTTCATGGCTGCACCATGTGAGGTGACACCTGGAGATGGGAGAGCACGTGACGCCATCTCTTTGCTCTCTATGACCGCAATGGTCTCATCCAGGGATTTTTTGTCCAGATCGACCATGCTCAGGATGTCCCTACGAATATCATCATCTGCTAGGCCTGAGATGAGAACGTGTTTCACAATGTCCTCAGTGTAGTCGACAGTCTGGGTGCAACCAGCCCTGGGACATGTTGTTGAGAACGAGCAAATGCGAGCCGTCCCCTTGACGTTTGCTGCAAAGGCCCTAATGGGCTGACTGTGGTCCTGACGAGATAAAAATAAGTTGGCCTTACGTACACTGGAAGCGACATGAATGACTGCCAGGGATTTGATATTGCCAAGGAGAGTGTTTTCATCAACCGTAGTGAAGTCATCCACCTGCTTGAACAGGGCGTCAGCTAATGAGCCTTCACAGCATTGCCAAAGGTGGCTGGTAGCGTCAGCGGCGGGCATAGCGGTATTCTTCTTGAAGAGCTCCCATTTCCTCTGAAAAATTTGCCAGTCTTCGGCGGTCGACTCGAAGGAGATGAGAGGCCGATCCATGCGCGGTGGCTTGACGTTCGCGGCACCCGAAGGCTGTGGGCCCGGGATTTGTTGATGAATGAGAGCGTGGATGCTAAGTAACGCCGCAGTCGCGGCATCGGAGGCACCCTCGGCAGTCACGTACATACAATCAGTGAACGGGCATTGCAGTCGCACAGAAGGTGTACCGGTAGCCATGATCGTTGAGCGTAGATTCAAGCGTAGTAAGCTTGTTCATGAACAATACTGCATTTATTGGTTAAGTAATATCACTTCAATAAATGAACAAGCTGAAAAAACGAAAGTAACCGTTACTCGTAGGAACGTTTGAGGTAGAAGGGAAAAACTGTCTTAGTGTGTCGACGGGTGGTGGGGCAGACATCTTCAGATGTCCAGTACCATGATCAACCCCTCTAGACGAACCTTCAAATGTTCCCGCGTGACCAAAAATAGCTAAAATAACAAAATTTTTAGTATCGGTATAAAATTAAGACAAATGAAAAAAATCTCCCACCAGTTAATTTCTGATCAATCTGATGAAAAACTTCAGTCGTGCATAAACGATCGATAAGATTCGATTCTTCATCATCGCTCAACAAATATTCACGAGCTAGGCGGGAAGTTTTTCCTGAAGTAAACCCACAGTGTAAAACGCTTACTGGTATGCTACAGTACAACAGTTCCATTACCTGTCAACAATAGAGATAAATCCAACACAGAATTTCCATTTACGTTAGCGATAATGTGGCACGTAGGTCCGCATAATGTATAATATTGTTTTTGATGTATGAAATGGTTCCACGCATCTACATTTTAGGCTTTCTTCTTGCCACGCGACAAGAATTGGAATCCCAAGTATCGACGATATCTTCATAAGTACGGATTCTAATACTAACGTCACTGCGCTGGATGAGTCATGTAAATTTTCAAATGTCACAAACTCGACGTACGGTGCTGTCTATACTTCCACGTTTTCCTACGATGCATGTGAGAGTAGCGAAACGGTAAACATAATTTACAAGTTCTTTGGGATAACCCGACAGCAGATAGCCAGAAACACATCATCCTGAAATTCGTAGACTCCCTCGCTGCGACGTTTTTATAGAGTACCATAAGGCGTTTAGGGGCTTTATATCATGGCACGCACTCTGTTAGTGTTGAGCCTCAATTTTGTCGCGCCATGTTACCTCTGGAATGTTCATATATAGACGGTAAAGCAACCAATACAGGTCCGGTCCGGTTTTCTCAAAACTTCCAAATTCCGTGCGTCAAAGTGGGGTCGTTAACAGTTGTGAGGAATAGTGTTTATGATGCCTCCGCCTGCTTGTAGCCAAGATCCCAATTTTACTACATTCTATTTTCAGATCCGATCCTAAAAAGGAAATTTTTCGCATCGTGCAGGCACTTTTTAATACCTTTTAGTTAGCATCATAAATATAAAATACATATAAATACATATAGGCTATATCTATCCATACGCTTATATATATGTTTTGTGTGTAAGACATTTCAGTGTAAAGGAGATAGGCACAGACTTGATTAGCGTTCAGCCTTATAGTTTATTGAGAATTAAAACATTCACTAGCTTTCGGACCTTTGCTGCTTCATCAAGTGTAGTTAGAATGCAGTCTTCAGTGATTATCAGATTGACTAAATTCGTCACAAGGAAATTGCGAAAAACAAACTTTATGGTTTTGGCGTTGCTGATACTAGGTAAGTGAATTTTGTTACTACTATTCATACAACGATTTCATCTTACGTATAAGTTGTTTCTTTTGCTACTGTCGCGAAATGGGGTGCAACGTCGTCAAGCCAAACTCCGATCGTATGTTATTGCTGGTCGCATGGCATGCATGCACTAAATACATATATGTATACATATTGCCATACCGTTTTTGTGCATACAGCGAAAGCAGTAATAGGATAAAACCGCCCTATTCGTAGATATACGATGTATTGCAATAAGGCCAGTAGCTTTACGAGGCGATAGGGTACCTTATTTGCGTGGGTTACCAACTCAATATTACTAAATCCCGTTCATTACCGATACACTGTTTCCCTTTTAGTACGAAACAGCCAGAAATCATCAAATTATACATCAAAATCGTTGAGTTCTAGCCAAGTCCCTTGCTCCTTTCAGGAATATTTCCATTTCTTCTCCAAATTGAGTGTCAGACGTTCGTAAGAGTGCTTCTTCGAGAGGCTGTAAAGAAGAAGCCTCTATAACCAGTAGGCCTAATCCACGCAGTATCAGAAGGCCCATTCCGATGACATTTAGAAAATAGCTGGGCCCACGTATCTGCATAAAAAGTGACAATGCCTCGAAACGAATTGCAGCTCTACGTAGAGCATCCCACCCGTGCCTGAAGACTTTTACTGAAACTCGCCTTCACAATATATCTTGTGTAGTTTTGTTGGAACTGATAGTTTCGTATTGTGTCGAATACAGCTTTGAATGCAGGAATTTGTCCGTTAATGAAAGCTTCTGCTTTTCCATGCAAGATTTTTACGCCTTCTTCACGAGTTTCAACGCACGTAAATCCGTACATACAGTCATTCGTTCGAAAATTCCACGTGCAAGGATAAATATGTAGCATCTCAAAACCAAAACCAAAGATAGTTTTCTCCTCCCTAAAATATATAGCTTAGGCAGCGAGCTGTGTGGATTTTGACCATTTCCCTGCGCTAGGTTTTATTCCGCATAACAGTCGAGATTTCGAGGCCGTAAGATTTACCCTACTTATGTAACTGATAGTGCCAAATCGATAGCACAATCCAAGAGCTTCCGATATCCCTACCCCTGCAGATATAGGCCTAGTGACCAAATTAAGCAGATAAGCCTACCAAAGCCACGAGTCAATATGTCATAGCCTATTTACCTGGGTTGTAATGAAATACAATGTTTAGTAAATCTTGCTCGCCCGCCCAACTTATGTTATGGCGATACTTTTTGTACAGAGGCAATAACATTTCCTCCCAGCTCATATCTTGGTTGCCATCAAGTCATTTCTATAATTAGCTAATTCTTGGTCTGATTTCTGTGCGTGTGCAATGCGTTCTACCAAATCTCCTCTGATACCAGGTGGAATTGAAATTTGGTTAATTGTGACGCGGCTCAAACTGTCTGCTACCGTGTTTCGGTCGCCTTCGATATGTCGTTCGTCCGTCGTGAATGACATAATGAAACTTAAATGTCTGTATACGGTATCATCTTTCACTTCTCTAGGATTAATAATTTGATGGACAAAAACTTTTGCGTCTGGGATAATTGTGAAGTCCTTCCCAAGCAAGTAATGTCTGAAGTGCTCAATTGCCATTTTAGCTGCAAGGATTTCACGTTTGAGTGCGTCTTGACGAGATTGACTGGGGGTTAAAGCTTTACTGAAGAATGCTAGTGGTTGCCGACGGTCGTTTGCGAATTGTTGTAAAACTGCGCCCGCACTAATTTTGCTTGCATGAATCATGAGTGACCATGGAGCGTCTAAATTTGGAAATGCTACTTCTGTGGTTTCTGTCAGTTTGGATTTGATCAAAGTCACTCAAAAACACATAAGTCGTCCGTTCCGGTCACTGCACTCTCGCATGGGCAACAAATTGTTGCACACATTGTCGTTTTTTGCTGTATATAGTCATACGGAGAGGTGGTAGGTTGTGCCGCAGTTTACTGCAATTTGGGTACGTAATGTGTGTGAAATGCAAAGAAACCCTTAACAATAGGTTCGGCATCACCGCCACACCCCGGGAAGATACGCATATACACAGGTGACTGCCATTTGACATCAGCAACTCCACGAGCGTGGGGGTGGATGCATGCACCGAATAAGTCAAATATTCCAGCTATTTTGTCAGGGCTATACACAATATTCGATAGAATATTGGCATCCGCGTATATGATTTCCGTGCATGTCGCTAATTTCAACCTCCTATTTCTCAGCTCGTAGACGATTCCGGAGTTCGAATATTAGTTCGGTCGAATCTTCAGTACTTCCACAATCACCGAATATGTCAATTATTCAAGCTATTTCGTTAGGGCTGGCGCAGTACTTCATCTCCCCTGCACACACGCGCACTGCAGCTCGCGAACGAGACGCAGATGTTTTCCACTTCACGCTCTACTGGTTTCTCGGGGTATCGGTCTATAGCGACCTCGTTGTCCAAGCGATTCAAGTACTCTAACTGAAGACTCGCATATTTTCAGGTTTCGAGACAGTATCGCTTATAAAGGTACAGGCCATGTAGTGAAAGTATCCTTCAAACCCTTCGGAGAGAAGGTAAGATAATTATTGTGAAAAATTATGAGCTAAGGAAATTGCTTGTACAATCCATATCTAATTTATTTCACGGTAATGCTGCCAACAATTATGATATGTGTTTGACCACTTTGGAGCCTAGTGCCTAGTCCACCTCGCTCTTTCGAGTACGGTACTTCTTTAGGCAATGTTCTAAAAATAGGAGCCTTGTCACCCCAAGCATATCCAGTCTTGCAGCCTAAGCACATGTATGTAATTAACACACACTAACTCTTCGTAATCGAAATTATATAATCCTGGAGCAGGGATATCTAGATATATATGTCTAGATATCCCTGGCCTAAAGTCTAAACTTGAGCAACTTTATTTGACAGTTAACGTTTCAAAAGAACGGCCTGGAAAACAAAATCAACGAACTCATTCAAAGCTATTGTTCAACCTCCAACCAACCAGGATGCAGGAGCCTGTAAGATATAGACTATATGTATTTGTTTAATTGGGTGATTTGATTAGAATGATACGAAAATTAGATTAATTTATATGCCTAGAGGACCACACATTGTAAAAATTGTTGTTTTCAGATCACATCCAGTGATTCTGTCAGACGTAGACGAGAGATATGATGCCTATATAAAAACTAAGGATGAGGAGAGCCAAGAAATTATCAGACAAAGCATCGAGTAAGAATATATTATAAGCAGCAACGCTAGGACTATAACACCAAGCTAAGCTAACAAAGTTGTAACACAAAATGCTAATAAATCAAGACGCCCAACAACCCCAAACTGGATCTAGCAACTAAATGGAACGAGACCGTGCGTGTGCGATGCAAGACAGGAGGGTCATTCCAAGTCAATTCAACCAAAAAAAAAAAATTTTCCACCCACTAGTCTAGGATCTTAACAATACTTATCTAATTTGAAAGAGATTTTCATTCTGGGCAAGACCTATTTTAGTTTTTCGAAAAAGAGGCTGTCGTTGCCGAGTTATTGCATTGTGAAAAATCATGGTTTTGTGGTCGCTCATCCGTAACAAGAAAGCAGTTTTTAGGCATAAATTTTGAAAGACCTATAACTCTGACTAGAGTTGAGATATTGACATGGAAATAGTATGGTTAGGAAGTCTATTGCATGATTCAAGGTTCCAAACTATTTTATTCTGACAAATGATTGGGGTTAGGGGTCATACATTCGAAAGAAAACTGTGCCCCACCAAAATCACTCGAGCGGAACGTAATTTCACGACTTAATATCTTGTGACTATTTATCCCGATTCTCTTGAGCAGTGTGTCATTTGAAAGCTCTTGACAAAGACACTTATTTCTATACAGTTTCGTGTGTATTATAAGCCTGGAAGGGACTTAAAAGTATTAATGAAATGCTGACAGGTGAAAATGCATAAAAATTACAAAATGGAGAGTTTGTAGCACCACTTTTATCAATTAAATTGTCCAAAATGAAACACAAGAAGGCCTTAACAGTAAAAAGCTCAAATTCTATACATAAAATCTATTAAAGCATGAAACAATTTTTGAAACAGTATTTCCAGTAAAGTATATTGGCCCCATAGTATCACTAGCATAGTCACTTCAATACTGCACAGAATGTCCTTACATGTAATCCAGCATATATCTGGATAATTTGGGTAGTGATATGACAATGCTGGGCCTTCTGGGTGAAGAAAATTGACTTGGATATCTCCATTTTCTTCATTGCCCTCTACGACATGACCGTTCTTGTAGTTTTTGTACTGCGTTGCACAGCCATCAAAGAAGTACTCGATCTTTTTTATTGATCCAAGTTTGGCCTTGAGGAAATTTATGGTTCCCCTTTGAATTTCATAGACCATCCCAACACCGTGACACAAGTCACTTGACAAGAAACAGATAGATTTGTGTTCCAATGTATTATTGACCTTGAAATAGCAAACCACTGGATGCACTGAAATCCATCACAAGTAGTACTGTGCCTTATATTATTGTTTGTTTCCGCTGCTTCAGAAATTTTGTCTGTTGCTTTGCGATATAAGAGTGCAGTGCAGTTTCACGAGTTTGGTCAAATGAACTTAGAGATATATTATACTCATTAATTAATACGACTTTATATATACAAGTTCTGTTCTGTCAGTCAATACCCATTGCCAAAATGTGAGGTGTCCTCAAATTTGCCTCTTCAATCTGCCCAGCTTTCAGCATTAGTACATGACATTTTGGCGTATTGTACAAACACACATCAAGTGTGTACCAGCAGCGCCAGCCAAAACACACCATTTATGTCTGAGTGTTGCAAATGGCG
This sequence comes from Botrylloides violaceus, assembly GCA_030412335.1. NCBI lineage: Eukaryota > Metazoa > Chordata > Ascidiacea > Stolidobranchia > Styelidae > Botrylloides > Botrylloides violaceus. The sequence goes on along the minus strand of JASFYC010000458.1, from coordinate 16,858 downwards.
AAAATCCTACCAGTGTGCCTGAATTTTTTTGCTTGAAAGATGGGTAAAGTTCCTTTAACGTAGGCCTACTTAAAATTAATCTTTTCTGTTTGTACACATTGCGATAAATACTGACTTTATATTTGGTTCCAGGCAAAATTCTTGAATTCTCATCACTACAGTAAAATTCCAAAATTCCAACGCCTTCACTTTTCTAGGCAATAGCTTGTCCAGAATACTTTCTGACTTCACCAATGCCTTGATTATCCGTGACACCAAAGAACTCAATTGTGGCTTTGTAGCATGAATCCGGAACAAGTGTTAGCAATCGCGTCTTCTCTGACCCGGTTGCACTGGATGACCTTATCTTCTCTTTAATTTTAAACATGAGCATGTCAAGATCTTAGCAACAAATTTGAAACTCAATTCATACGATTTGAACAGGCGAAATCGCAGTAGGAGCATATGGGAAATTGTGTCAACAGCTCTATCACAACAAATGCAGCTTTTGCTGACAAGAAACCATAAATGTTACAAACATCAGATGTATGCCTAATCCTCATGAAAGAAGCTTTCTAATGACATGTCACTCAGAAGAATTGGTTTGAGTAGTCGCGAGCAATTATTTATCAAAAATTCGTAACGCATCACTGATTTTGGTCAATAGGGTAATTAAATAAGTCCATTAACCCTTGACCTCTATTGAAGTTTCTCAAAACATTCATGGAAATTAAAGTTCAAGACTACATCTACCAAATGAAATTAAAACCACAAATTTTAACCCATATTTCACTGATTTATCACCATTTAATGAAAGAGGTAAAATATGACACCCATCCGTCATGGATCAGTGAGCAGGAAACAGTGATTTTTTAAGGTGCTATATCTCGGCAACCGATAGTCCGATTTTGATAAAATCAATATTGTTCTGCTCAGAATTATGTTCTTTATTCAAATTTACCCTCAAAAACAATAACTTGAATAGGGCGGTGTTGGCCTTGGTTGAACTGACTTGGAATGACCCAATTATCACGATAGATCCGCATGAATCCAATCATTACATCGGATCTATCACGTCAAATCATTAGCATACTGTGGTCAATTCATAAAGTTTTATTTGTGTTTTCATCAGGTCGGCAAATATAAATGGTTTAAAACCTCTCTATTAGTTTACTTAGAGTTAATCCACACCAGCAATTCTGGGACAATCAAGAGATTGGTTGTTTGGACATATATTATTCTCTTACCGGTGTATCTGTATTTATCACGGTATCCCTGATTATAGCCATGGCAATTTTAGCATGGTATTATCACAAGCTACGTAACAGGTGAGACCTTATTCACTGCAGTGCTTATGAGTTATGATTAATTAAAATCACATGATTTAATGTAACAATCCAACAGAATTAAAAGTTGGCTGTCTTAATAATAGGTCATCACATTTGGCCCAGCTCAGCTTATAGTATATAACACACAAGCTGGAGTTTGCCCTTCATCAGGTGAAGATGGAATCCATTGAGATGGAATGGATTCCATCTTCACCTGGATGAAGGAGCAGAGCTCCGAAAGCTTGTGTGTTATATACCAATAAACTGACTGACGCAAATCTGTGGTGACTTATTAAATTTATTACTATTTCTGGAATCGTCCGCTCATCGGCTCCACTATTTTTCGCATAATCCTTATGCGATAACTAATACGAATACGTCCCTTCGTTACCGATCTGACGTCACAGTGTGGGTGCCACCCAATTCGTGAACAATAGTTGATAGTTACCTTGCCACACAAGATCCATTGTTCGTTCTTTAGTTCCGTATCGACAATTCAAGTGGTTATTCTATTTTTGTGTTAACTCTCTTTAATTAAAAACTTGAACCAATTTTCAATTTCAATATGGGATAGGATTGCAGCAAATCAGCCGGTACTACAAGAACGAAATTTGGAATATAGACTGCAAAATTTGAGATTGCAACTCGAACAGCCAGCAACGACTTCAAATATTCAAAGGTAAAGCTCTTATCCTAATGGACTGTTTACTTTCTCTCTCTCTGTGTGCGCTGACTTTACTGGTTCCAGTTTTCTCGTCATAACTCACAGTAGACTATGTAAAACTACTCAAAAGCACAACTTGAAGTAAATGAATCAACTAGAATTAGTGACTCACTATCATAGAAAGTTGCGTGTAATAACATGTCTAATTGCATATATTAGCATGTCATCAAAGCATAAATAAATGTTACTCAGACACTGACTCATATCATACCGTTTGTAGTGAACTCTCATTATTATTAAGCCTTATAAACCAATTAAGTGCAAAATTCTTTTATCATATTCACTCCCCCCCCCCTAATTAATAAAGCTAGCAGATATGTGGCTAGATTCTCAACCTCAACGTGCTGAACGTATAGCGAGGAAGCTACGGAAACCATTTTTAATGTATCTTTGATATGATGCAGTCTCGGGATTTGAACCAGAGACATACAGGCTTTGCGACTGACGACCTATACACCACGAAGCCGGATGTATGAAACTTATCATGGCTTCGTGATGTAGGGGTAATATCGCCATATATTTTTTTCTTCCAGGCAATCTGAAGCCAACCGTTTGAATCAACCACGAAACATGTCCGTCGTTGATGGAGAGAAAATGATGCAATTAAACCCGAAAAAATTGCAAGAAAAATCCACTATTCGATCATTCCGGTTAGTGTCGAACTGTCGATTCTCAGTGATGTCATTTAAAATCGTCTCAAGGCCCAGGTCATACTATTGGGAAATGGTTCCCGAACGGGTAGGAATTCTGCCATCTTCACCTTCTTTGATTCAAAAAAATATTCCGTAATTGTAAATTTTATTCCAACAGGGACATCTACACAGTGTCTAGATATCCCTGTATTGAAATAAAATATTTTCTCTCCCATGAATGATAATTTTATTGTTGCAACTTGAATTTTTGGTCAGAATTTTTGCGGGTTCATGGAATGTTAATAGTCGACTACCACAAGATGTTACAAAATGGTTATCAACTGAAGAAGCGCAGGCGAATCTTCCTGATCTCTATTTCATCGGGTAAGTTTAAATAGTTTACAAAGTATACCTCCCCTTCAGTCCGTTATCGTAGTCAATTATTTTCAGATTACAAGAGGTGATAAGCAGAAATAAAGACTATGTCTTTCCTGAATCTTCGAAGGAACAGCAGTGGAGAGATATTATTGAAAAATCACTACCTACAGAATATGAATTGGTGAGATAATGTTTTGTAGCCTATTTATTCCATAAATAAATTCTGTCTGTCTGTCTAACCTAATGTCCTCTTCTGTCATTTTCCTGATATCCTCTCCTGCATCTTTTGAAATCTCTAATGCCACAGCGGATCGCTCTGCTCTGTAGTATATGATATATCCGAACTCGGCAGGGTTACTCGCTACAGCGAACACATTGATTGACAGGCGATTGGGGGGATTCACAAACTGCTAATGCGCTCTGAAGGAGCATGGCTATTAGGCTAGAGTTTATATCTTCCTTAATTGCAGTGCTGTAGTCGGGATTATCCCCTTTGACTTGTGGGTCATTCTCTGTCAAATCAACCAAAATATTTCTATTTTGTAATTATCATTACTCACCACGTTTCACAATAAGTGTTGTGTATTCGACGTGTCTGTGGCCCAGGCGGAGACTTTTTAGTATAAAAACCAGTTGGTGGCTGATCATTAAGCCTTGTGATACCCGTTGTCAGGCCTGGAAAAGATGTTTACTTCCCGGGAAGCTAATCTACATTTCCCGCGAAGCGGAAATATCATTACCTATAGTGACGTCATAAATACTCTGTTTGTGACCGCCAAGAGTCAGTCGCGATGAATAGGTCTACTCATTCGACTGTATAATTATATGTGCCACACTGTCATGACGTAGCTTTCGTTACTTTCGACAACCTACGCGATTCATTACGTATGCGTGGAGCAGTGGCGTATCCGGCGGGAAATGTAGGGGTTGTCATGGCAATTGTGATGTCATAATCGACATGAGCCCTTAGAATTACACGTTCGTCGTCTACCCACGTGAAACCACCAAATCGCACTTTAAGCAAGGAATATGCGGCATTTTAGCGCAAACGGTAGCACGTCGAACAGAACCTAGGAGATCATATTTCTGGTATACCCGCACGACCACATGAAATAGTTCCCACAACAGTGTTTTCTCTGTAACTAGAAAGCACCCGTAGGATATTTTCGCTCGAAAGGAAATGCGAGAAACTCACCACAGTGCGTAACCCCTACATGCCGTCCATTCGGCCGCTTGCTTATATCAACCGGCAGCAATTAAGTATGGCGAGTGACTTGACCGCCGATGCTTCCTCACATCCTGTTTACTGGGTATATCTGCAATCGCTTTGCCTTTGATCATGCATTGAGCTGCATTCGCGCACGAAAGGTTTGCGTTCGCGCTTCGACGATTATAATTATCGGAAGTGTTCTTAACATTACTGGGGTAAAGTGGTGGATGGCGGGGCCGTTCAAATAAATGATGAGCTCGTCGCTAATGTCTTTCACATCCCGTCTATTGGTGGAAGATTTCGATCCGCCGCGCATGTGTAATATTACCTTATCCACGGACGTCGGACTTATATTGCTCAAATGTGACGCAATAAACTTCAAACTGTGCGATGACCTCAACGTCGCTCCTGCAGAATCGAACGCTACCCATGAGATATAGGTCGACAGTTCAGAATCAAACGCGTCGCGTGTCACGCAATAGAAATAAAACTACAGCGTTGCGCTAGTGATATGGTGAATTCGCTCGACGTACAGACGTCGCTCGTCAAGAATTCAGCGCTGTAGACGTGTAGAGAATTAAACGAGGGCGATAAATTTCTTATATACAGTCATTCTCTGAAAATCCCAGATGATTTTCCCGGGATGGTGCATCCCGTTTTCCACATTTTTTTCAGGCCTGCCCGTTGTCATCTCTAGTCTAGATGAGAGATCGATGTCGCGGCAGTTACTCTATGAATTATTTTCAGCTGAAATGCCAAAGATTTGGTGGGATGATTCTTTTTGTTTATGTGAAGACAATACATTATTCATCGGTTCGGAATCTCGCTTTTCACCAAGTTGGTACTGGCTTATTCGGTGTGATGGTAAGTTAGAATGCAGTGTGTTACGGAGTGAACTCGTATCAACTGATTGATACTTTAATCATTGAGTATTTCTCTTTATGCCCTCTGGTGTATTAACCTGCTGTGCACGATGCTTCGCTTTGGCGAATATTTTTTGTCTTGTGTGTTAAGATCGCCTTGCATGTAACAATCGTGTGAGTAACAGTAAATAACAGAAAGGAGAAAAGCATATTATAATAGTGATGCCACACTTCTACGCTGTCTCTCATGTATTACTTGTGATTTCTTTTATTTTTAGAATAATAAAGGCGGTATCGGTATTCGTTTTGATCTTCATCGTGCTTCAATCTGCGTTGTAAATAGCCATCTCGCCGCTCACATGAACCGATGTCAACAACGAAACGAGGATTTTCAATCGATTTGTTCCAGATTGAAATTTACGATCGACAACCAACCTGCAATGTCTATATTTGAGCATAAGTAATTGAAAATTTTCTTTCTTTGCTTACTTCTGGTTTGTTGGCAACGCGGCGGGAAAATCCTTTCGCGTCCATACACAGTAACCCCAGACTAGTCTAGACTATAGATAGACCGATATTGCTTTTTCGAGGCCATGAACAATGAAATTCATGAACATTTTGACTCCATTTTTGAAGTTGTCATGGACTGTAGTTTTTATTACATGTAAGGTGCTAAATCAAGTTGTGCTGAAACTCTGACATAATCTCTATCTACTGAGCTACTTTTCTTTTGCTGATGTCATAAGGTCACAGGTCAAATTGACGTTGAAATTTACTTCCTGTTTAAAGTCGTTCAAGCGTAACGAGACTGACAAGGAGTTGCTCGGGTCTAGTTGACTCAATTTGCCCATGAAAGGTGTCATCTGAAAGCTTGTTTCAAATAGCAACCACTGCCAACCATCTTTCATCTAACATTAACGAAAAAACGCTACAAAAACTATACTAAAACGTCAACATATTTACTGAATATAATGGAGCTGATGGCGGATGATCAATATATATTTTAATGTCATTTTTAGCGTTGTGTTCTGGTTGGGTGACCTTAACTACAGAATACAGAACCTCGACTGCAAAATTGTCAAGCAGATAATTGCGAAAAAAGAGTTTAATTCACTAAAACAATATGACCAGGTATGTATCGCTGTAATATTGTAGCACCAGGCGAACTATGACTTGTGGCTCGACGATACGCGTTGGTTCTTGGTAGCGAGATTCATATACGTTTACCTTGATGAGGTAATCGGCATCTTGTGGCGACAGGGTGGCCGCCACCCCGTGCTGACTTCTACGGGGTGGCGTTGCCACCCTGAAAGTTTCCGCCTATGGCCGTATTAGATACATATAATAATTTATATTTTCTTTTAAGCTGCTCATGGAACGATCGTCTGGAAATGTGTTTCATGATTTTTTGGAAGGAGAAATAAATTTTCAACCAACTTATAAGTACAACCCGGGTTCCGACCACTGGGACTCATCTGGAAAAAAGCGAATTCCTGCGTGGTGTGATCGAATTCTTTGGTGGAAACGGCCTTTGAACAGTACTTCCACAAATGGTGAGAAAACTGCATCGTGTACAGTATATCTTAGTTCACAGACGCAGTACTCTGTGTGTCTGGCAACAAGCTATAGATTCTTATCTGAATCTGGTATTTCAATTTTGCAGATGAATCAATTCTGTCCGTCTCACTCGAAGAATACAGACAACATATGGACTTGAAAATGAGCGACCACAAACCCGTTAGTGCTCGGTTCAAGGTCGAGGTGAGTTGGCTTATTCAACGACAGGAGTATAGCCCACACAGTCCTGATTTAAATCAAGCCTTTGAACTATGACCTTTCAAATTTGTTGTTAAGATCAAAGTCCCAACATCAACGGGGGTCATTTCAAGTCGGTTGAAGCAAGGCCAACACCGGCCTTAAAGTTATTGTTTTTGAGGATAAATTTGACTGAAGAACATAATTCTGAGCAGAACATTATTGATTTTATCAGAATTGGACTATCGGTTGCCGAGATATAGCGCTTTAATTGCTACTCACTGATTCATGACAGATGGGTGTCATATTTAACCTCTTTCATTAAATGGTGATAAATCAGTGAAATATGGGTTAAGATTAATGGTTATAATTTCATTTGGTAGATGGATTCTTTAACTTTAATTTCCATAATATTTTGAGAAACTTCAATAGAGGTCAAAGGTTAAAATCAGTGATGCATTACAAACTTTTGATTATTAATTGCTCGCGACTACTTAAACGAATTCTTCTGAGTGACATGTCATTAGAAAGCTCCTTTCATGAGGAATATGCATGCATCTATTGTTTGTAACATTTATGGTTTCTTGTCACATAATTTCCCGCCACCCTGCCAACCCGTAAGTTTCCGCCTATGGTGGTGATTAAACGGATTAGTACCGTTTAAAATGAGCTGCTGTATAGGCTTACTTCTAATTATCAATGTGATTATTAGTTGATGCAATTTCCTGTTTTCATTTCTAAAGCTATGTTCACGAGCGTTCTTTCATTTTGTGTTGAAACGTTTCCGACAATATATCTCCGACATGACCTGCCGTATTTCCGACATTGTCACCCAACCCTGGTGGGCGGGAAAGCTCCTTTCATGAGGAATATGCATGCATCTATTGTTTGAAACATTTATGGTTTCTTGTCACACAATTTCCCGCCACCCTGCCACCCGTAAGTTTCCGCCTATGGTGGTGATTAAACGGATTAGTACCGTTTAAAATGAGCTGCTGTATAGGCTTACTTCTAATTATCAATGTGATTATTAGTTGATGCAATTTCCTGTTTTCATTTCTAAAGCTATGTTCACGAGCGTTCTTTCATTTTGTGTTGAAACGTTTCCGACAATATATCTCCGACATGACCTGCCGTATTTCCGACATTGTCACCCAACCCTGGTGGGCGGGAAAGCTCCTTTCATGAGGAATATGCATGCATCTATTGTTTGAAACATTTATGGTTTCTTGTCACACAATTTCCCGCCACCCTGCCACCCGTAAGTTTCCGCCTATGGTGGTGATTAAACGGATTAGTACCGTTTAAAATGAGCTGCTGTATAGGCTTACTTCTAATTATCAATGTGATTATTAGTTGATGCAATTTCCTGTTTTCATTTCTAAAGCTATGTTCACGAGCGTTCTTTCATTTTGTGTTGAAACGTTTCCGACAATATATCTCCGACATGACCTGCCGTATTTCCGACATTGTCACACAACCCTGGTGGGCGGGAATGCAGCAGCGCGTGTCGATCAAAACATTGTTATTTTTAGCGACCTCTCGCGGGCGTTCACTATGAATGTTATACCCCGATCAGGGACGCTCTAAACGGCTTTGACACGCCCGTCCACCGCAGCAAAAGATATTTCCCGTAAATCATTCGGCCCGAGTCCCTCAACAGGAGCAAGTCGCCATGCAAAGTGAATAAAATGTATTTTGACGCATAACACCATTCGGAAAGCTGTTACATGATTGTTTGGCAAAAAGCTAAAAAGTAGCGAAACATACAGTGATCTGTGTGTAATAAAAGTGACTAAAATCGTAAGCATAAGCTACGCAGGTTTCAAAAATATTTGCTGTGCACTAGTTCATATTCTTTATATTGGCTTTAAGACCTTTAATGATTGATTCCCTTTCCTTCCCGCAGTACGTCTCTGTAGTCTTAGAAAGAGCTACCTCAAGCGGCTGTAAACAATAGAATATAAATGATCAATTATTAGATTATTTTGGCACACATACATTACATACACTGATACACACATAGATAGAGAGAAAGAGAGGGTTTATTACATTGATGCTGCGGATTCTTGTTAGGGGTAGGCTGGTGTAGTACATATATTGATTTTTCATACGACACAATCGATTCACAGATATTTATCGACCTTTGGCTGATATTATCGACTGATTTTTATCTTAAGGCAATATCCTAACGGCCAACAAATCTTTTTCCGATCGGACGACGACGTCTTCTGGCCTCTTGCGTTAGTTTTACGTCACAATGCATTACAAATATGATACAGACGTGCACTTACCTTTAAAATGAATTTGGTGTAATCATCTTGAAATCGATAATCACGTATTGTTTCATAGACAGCTCTAAATGCAGGTTGCTTCTCATTGTGATAAACTCCTCTGTTCCCATGCATCACTTTGACACCTTCACGACGAACTTCCATACAATGTTGTCCGTACATACAGTGATCAGGACGATAGTTCCATTGGCAAGGGAAGATATGAAGCATTTCTAGACAAAAGGAAAAAGTTGTGGACAGAGGATACTAGTAGAAAAAAGATAAACTGTCGATGGCCACGGACTCTCAGAGAATATTATTTGTCTATTCTCACACGGCAGATATCCTCCGCGCCACAATCTATTTATTTGGGCAATCAGGCTTGAGACCTCCCTTGGTTGGACAGTGGACTTGGACATCGTGAATGTGGATTTCAATTTCAAAGTATCAGGACTGAAACTGCCAGGACTTGAATACAACCTGCCTGGGTGTATAGCTTCATAACTAGTGCTCCGTCAAGACAATGTAACAGTGGAAAAAGAGATAATGTCAGTTCAGTCAGTTATTCGAGAGAAAGTTGTCTCCAAGTTACAAGACATGGATTTATATCAAATTGTTACCTGGGTTATGATAGAACACAATATTGAGTAGATCTTGATCACCCCAAGTAATATTGTAACGATATTTATTGTAGAGAGGCAACAACATTTCACTCCAACTCATTTCATTCGGTGATAAATCATTCTTAAACTTGACGTGTCGCATTCTGGTCAGATTCATCAACATCACCTGAAAATGGACAAGAATTATGGAAGATTATCATGGAATGTTTTAGTTGAGGCTGAATTTATGGGTCATGCATGAAAGCTAAACTACCCCCAAAGCCTTCCTTTTCCTTTTCATACGATGCTAATGCTTAAGCTCCATAGGCCTATATGGTGTTTTGATGACTCGAGTCAAATTTTCCAAAATGACTCGAGTAATACAGGCTGAATGACTCGACTCAAGACGCTGGGAGACGAAAATGGAGACTTAGCTTTAGCAAGACTAATTCACAATGTACCCGCCTCGTATCACACCTAGTGCATCTATATCGGTGCCCATTCGAACTTACCCCTGAATTGACGCCTGTAATTCCATAGTACGGATGCCTGGCAAATCGGTTATACCATCCAATGCCTTTCTCAACATGTTCCACACAAAGCGAGGACAAGTGAGAATCATTGAACCTGGACACAAGAGTTCACATTTCAGGGTAACTTTACATTACAGACCCCGATTAGATTAAATCACAAATGGAGTCTTTAAAATTCATAAATCGGCGACCAAGGACTAAACGCGAGAGGTGAGTGGAAAATGGTAAGTTATTTCGAGGCCCCACTGCAATAATAGCGGAGAGTTAAAAACTAACATTCTACTTGTATCTAGACAATTTTTTGTAATATACAAATATACAAACTTTTTAAAAAGGCTCCAAAAATCTTGCACAGAGTTCAGAAACAAAATATCAGTGTCGACATAGAGAACTGAGTCTATAGCCTCACTCAGTACCATCGGCAAGAATAACCTTTGGGAAGCACAAGGTTTGAATAACTTCTTCCAATTCTTTTGGTTACCGTCATTCGGGTAAGTGATCGGATATAGTGTGTAGAAAAAGTGTTTGCGGTAATCACGCGACCATGAAGCAATTCTAAAAAACGCATATTGTCTTAGATTGTATCAGGGATATCCCTGGATTGTATGAAGTGACTTCACTACAAGCCTAGATTCAAATCATCACGCCATTCTACACGTCATGGCATGTGAGCACACATTCCCAATTTTTCCAGGTAATTTGACATAAATCGTTGTATAGAAAGATGTTTTTGTGATACTCTGCCTTGTTTAAAGTTGACTTTTCGACAGCGATTTCCAAATTTTAAGTGAAACAGGGAACTTTTAACGCTGTCTTACCCTGCTCTAAATCCAGCATGGAGATATTCTTCAGCAAAAATGTGGTATATGATTCGCGTTTGAGTAAAAAGAAGAGAAGATTTGATATTTACAAGAGTTTCATCCAAACGGTCCCCACATGCGACAACAGCCAGATGAATATCACTTTTGTATCGCTGTAAGTCACTGAAATATGAGAGAGATATTATATCTTGGCACCAACGTGAAAAAGAACAACACTTCATTTTATTTACCTTGGTTCAGGAACATAGCTGTCTCTATAGCATATCTGAAATGTGTATTCTGTCAAGGCTGCCAGCTGTGGGAACTTCAGACATGTTAATTCAACAGCAGATTCGAATATAGACCTAAAATCGGTAATACAATAAAAAAAACTAGTACTCTACAGTTATTTTATGCAGAAAAGTAGGTTTGAAGCTTACTTGTAGCTCCTCAATGTTGTGACGACGCTTTTTGGTAGGTACAGAGCTTCATGAGAGACAAAAACGCAGGACAATCCGGCGAACAGCAATGCGACAGTCACCCCATAAATACTATGGCGAACGAAAGACATCACACAATGCGATGTCGTGATCGTATCCTATCGAGTATTTCCTTCACGGGACTATTACTGACGAACCACCCTGTCTAATCCACGTCGGAAAGCTTATATCTGCAGCAGTCAGCTGAACTCTGAACAGGAAGCAGGAAGTTGAAGCGACTGCCGCAAAAGCTGAGCTGTCAATCAACCAAATTTAATTAACCTTCAACAGCGACATCTAGCACTTCTAATATTTCGCGAGAGGGCGCACACAAACCATGGAGATAAAATTTTTAACTGTACCGGCTTGGTTTTAGGAGTCGAGTCGAGTCGAACCTAATATCTGAAAAGTTACATCGGACGCGATGGAAGGGAGAGAAGAACTACACAAAGTGTCTCAAAAGGTTAGCTATCTTTCCAGCAATTGGGACGCGCATGGTAGGGCTTACATTTTAGGCCTATCGGTCTCGTTGCCCCGCGTGCAACGAACATTGACACAGGACTATATAACAACACTGCCTGTATCAGCTAAGCATTATCGTTCAGTTCTAGCCAAGTTGGCTGTCTAATTAATGATATCTTACCCCGTCGTTGATGCCAGTTGAGCCATAATATGGATGAGGTGCAAATCTGTTATACCATCCGTGTTCGTATTTCGCATAGTCGATAGCAAACGAACATAACTGGGTTGAAGTAAACCTGAAATTTCAATAAGGGTAAATAGGTATTGGCTCCCTGTCGGAGTTGCGCAGAGATTTATGAATAATGATTTCGGCCTCAGTATTTTTAGAGTCTACTCTAAGTTTACCCTGCTTCCAACCTTTCAAAATAATTCCAAAGTTCTTTCGCGTCACCAAGGAATAAAGTGTCCGCATCAACAAACAGAACAGAATCGACGTCATCGAGTAGCATGGGTAAGAATACCCGCAGTGACGCGCATGGTTTAAATAAATTCCTCCAATTCTCACGATATTCATCATCGGGGTAAGTGATATCGTAGAGTTTGTAGTTCAAATCTTTACGAAACCATAGCGGCCAAGCCTGTATCCTGAATAAACCAATACATGCATGTACAAATACCATCATATGGTTTGCAGACATGGGAGAAACTGGAGTGCGATCATCAATATTTTTTCACTCGGCCATGAGTGAGAGTGAGAGATCAAAGTGGATCTGGCCCCTTTGTGATTTGACAGCGAAATATTACACCAGATGCCCTTCCTGTTTCACATGGCAACTTTCCTCCACATTTGCCGCAGTTCAAAGTTACCATACCTCTCATCGAACCATGAATGAAGTTCCTTGTCAGCAAAAATGTGATAAAATATCTGGGACTTTGAAAATAGAATGGATGATTTGATGTTCACGACAGCTTCGTCGAATCGTTTTCCGCATGCGACAACTACCAAATGCAATTCGACTGCGCTCTTGCGCGAGAGGCTGGAAAGATATAAAAGCGCACCTTTGAAGGCCTCTGTGGTGAGTAGGCTTATAGCCCGGTCAAACGGTGCTGATATTGTAGGCCCTACTCTGTGTCTGCGTGGCAATGCGTAACATGCTATAGAAATATGATGCAAGTATGATGAAGTTTAATGCACATACCTATTTCTCGGTGAGTCATCGCCATCTGATACTCGGCTGAAAAGTTGGTTCGATAACATACAAACAAATAACGCACCTCGAATGCAGAGCGCACCTACGAAGAATAAAGCGCGGCACCTCCGGATTCTTCGCATTTTGGAACTACTTCTCCTCACCTTGCGATAAAGCATCTCGACAGCGTTGTCATATGCTGCGTGGTAGCGACTTGACGAGTGACGATTGATCTAATGGGATTCATGACTTCCTACTTTATTGATAATGAAATGGTTTCCGGAAATAAGGGAGCGAAAATCTTCCGAAGCGAGACCTCACTAGATTCGATACACAGAGATCATATATGAAGCATAAGCAGCCTCAGCCTATACCGGAAATACATGATCCTTGTGATGCTACGTGTAAATTCCTATCATATTTAGCCTGCGTTTCCTGGTGGGCGAACAATGAATAGCTCTCTCTCTCTCTCTATCTATCTATCTCTCCATGCTCCGCCAACAAGTCTAAGCAAGCGAACCAGGGAAGTCAAGATATCAATGGAGCGAACGAGGACGATGGTGAAGGTCCGTGACTAATTAATTGTGGTACGCTTTGTCTTTAGGATCGCTCAGAGCTAGCGAATATTGGCCTAATATACATCGGTGAGTGCAATAGGGTGGATACGGATTAGCTCGCGAGGTTTACGGTAAGCAAACTTATAAGCCTACATATCTTATGACGTTCAAAGCAAGCCAATAAGGCTTAGGCACGCTTAACAAGCATATACATATCTAATGATGGGTTCAGTGTCCGTTGATAGGTATTAGCAAAATCGATACACTATGCTGACAAAACCCACCCTCAACCACATAGAAGAGGATTCTATGTAGTTCTTTGACGCCATGTTGTCACGGCAACGCTCTTTTCCGCATGACGATGCACTTCTCCGAATCAATTATTTCCGAGAATTTATTTAAGATTACATATCACGACTTGTAAGCGGAAATTCTTCAGATTCTGCTCACACTCTTAAGCTATTGATTAGAAATCCTTGATTAGCGCGTTTTAGGATCAAAATAATAAAGAGCAGATGTTTTTCATGTTACGATTTGCGAGCGTAAAAACCATTAAATTAAACACGAGGTTGTGGCTGCTGTGTTGAATTTATAGCGTTTTCAACTACTAAAGGTCATATACGCCAGGTCGATTCTTAACGCTACACATGTCAATACGTCCGGTGTAATAGCCAAACATACCAATTTTAAAGTCTTTGGTCTCGGTCGGCGAGGCATTGGAACTATAGATAAGTCGCTGCAAACGTGTGGCAGCGTATTCGAATGTCAACGCAAACTCTTACGTCAAACAGATTTGTCAGAACGCATTTCATAATGCGTCTGATGACACACATCGTGACGTCACAGCATCTACACATCGAGTACCGCACTCACCACGATTAGCTAGCACCCAACCCATTACATATCCCGTAGGCGCGTGGGGTTATAGGCTGAGAAGACTTAAAGAGTTAGTGATAAAAAGCATACATGTATGCATTAGAATTAGTAAATCACGATTGATTGATTGATAAATTAGTAATTGTCAATCAGCGAATCAGTTTAATAATTGATTGCGTTTGCCACACACCTTAACTCTGATGTCGAAGTATCCATCACATCAATGTGATTATACGGTTGGGGAATCTCACACAAATTCCACAATGTACACATTGAAGAGTGAAGTGGAGTCGATGACGGACGATCAATAGATATTGTGGTGTGGTGATCTGTGGTGGTCTTCCTTACAATGTACACAGTAATAGATATAATGATGAAGGAGGGGAGCTTCGAAAGCTTGTGAAATATATTTCAATAAACTGGACTGGACGTTAAATCTGTGGTTACTTGTTATGCAGTCATGAGCCATATCCGGATCGACTCCGGAACGACTACAGCCAAGCGACAACCACGAGGACTCGCTCTCTTTCTTGTTGTGATGTCGACTCAAGGACATCGTTTTAGGAATAACGTACCTTGTTACTTGTAGGCGTAATAAAATGTGTTATTGTGTTTCAACGAAGTAATGAACTGAACGCGTGAATACAACATTACTTATTATATCTTTTACTATTTGGATCGTCCGCCAGTCCGCCACCTCCTCCACTATTTTTTGTACAATGTACAGTATTGAGAGAGAGCGTAGGGTTGTGGTTGTGATAGTGATCTGGGCTATCGACCGGAAGCATCGACACCTGTAATAAGCATTTACCTGGCGTACATGACCTTAGTGTAGTTGAAAGCGTTATAAATCCAAGACAACAACAACACAATGTACTTGTTTATTGCATTTTGAATATTCCAAAAAGGCATAAATACCTAATATTCGCTCTCTTAATAATTTAACTCATTGATTTTACCAATGTAGACCGACATCATCAATATAAGCTATTTCTCCTGCTGATGTTAAATTATATATGTGAGCTTCTAAGGTAGCGATAAACTTATAAAAGCAACTCATCTTCCGGGTTGAAACGCAAGGAAAAAAATCAATTCCAGATACATGTGCTGGTTTTAAGAACGGGCTAATCATTTCCGTGGTTTCGTCATGCTACCCGCTCGTTTGATTGATGGGTATAGCGCAAGCGTGTTTTAGTATTTATATTGTGGTAACAGTTTTTTGGGTGTCTCTAAGGATGTGAAGTATAGTGAATTATTCACTGAATGAGTAGCTTTAATGAACTGTTGTATGTCTCGGTTCAACGCGGTTGCGGACATGGCCTACTCTAAAGTAACCTATTCCGTTACGAAAAGGTATGAGTGTCATTAATTACTGTAGACTATTGCCACGATCCGCGTCTAAATGACCCAACACCTCTGTCATTAGAGGAGATATAAATCCATTCAAAACCTGTGAAGGTTGATAGGCTTAGCATTGCCAGCAACAAGAGCCGGAGTACAAGTAGTTCTACGTGTCTCTGAAGACCATAAATAGAACAGAGTCTGTCGCTACTGGTTTACCGTCAAGCCTGATGTGGATATTGGAGTACTTTAAAATGTAATTTAAACGTTTCTATCTCTGCGTCAAGTCGCCATCCCACGATGCCACAACCGAGCCAACACTCGTATGGTTGAAATCTGATACTTTAATAAATAGTAGTTCCAGCGATTTTCGCAAAGCAGGATTTTGTTTGGCTATAACGAATAAGGGCGAGCGTATGCATAGGATTGCGTCAGTGTTCTTTCCTCTAAATGGTGATTTGTATAGAAGTTCACATGATTGCTCCCAAAATACGCCCATAAACTCAGGATAATGAGATTATGCGGTGGCTACTAATCATTTGAAATTGTTGTTGTTTTGAATTTATTGTTTTTTCAAGGTACTGTATGTCAGGTCAATGCTTATTATTTAGTAGGCGATAGTGACAGTTCAGTGTCATAACCACAACTGTGCGCACTCCCCGATACTGATTACCTAGCAGAGACAGAACGGATAGTTCGTTTGACTCGGTCTGTAATCGAACCTGGAACCTTTCGATCAGAACCGATCAGAAGGCTGGCTGTCAAATAACTAAAGAAAATGAGCGGTAAACGACGGTACCCATATTTTCAAGATTCCTCAAATTTTACCTGGAGATACCAACAACAAAGCTACAGACCACTTTTGATGTTTGCAGC
>JASFYC010000457.1:0-75441 GCA_030412335.1 Botrylloides violaceus | reverse complement strand
TGATATGAACCGGAATATTTTATGATATTCAAAATCAGACAACAATGATTATTTTCTACATGTACACGAACAGTAATCCCTTCAGCGCTGCTATTTCGAATCATGGTAGGAATTCCCTTCTTTTTGGTATAGATCAAAATCTTTACACCGATACATGTTTCTAACAATCCGATTTGATCCATAGGAACACCTTTAGATATATCGATATCGTATTCACTGCGGAATTTATGATATAATTCAGTGGCGGTTTTTTCAAAACATGCTCGATTCAATGTGTAGGCTACACATCGAAATAAGCATAAAAAATCATGATAAGGTTTGCCTTGTTTATTTTTAATAAATGTCATGATCGTGCGACTTTTCAAAGTTTCTTCAGAAAGTGGAACATTTGGACATCCCAATAAAACCTGCGGCATGTCATAAATATAAAATTGAATCTGCAAAACACTTTTGCAGAAATATTTAGTGTCAGGTCTTTGAGATTGACCGAATTGATATCCTCTATATAGATCAATTCCTTCTATAAAACGCACGAAATCTTCTCGTTTTCTGATCGAAACAGCAGGAGACAATACAGGATTAGAACCGTTAGGGTGGAAATAGGAATACCTTTGTGTTTCACGATGTTGTAGCAGGAATCCAAATGAATAATTCAGTTTAAATTGATGAAATCGTGAAGGATAAATCTCGAGCATTTTTGTTCGTATTTCATTGATACTCCGTCCAATAATCCGAATATTAACCAGATCTCTGAATTTATATCCAAAACGTACAAAATCCACAATAGATCCTTGGTTCAATTCGATAGTTTCTTTTGCTTTTGAATCTAATCCATTCAGAATTTCAATGTTAAAATCCCTTTCTTCGGAATGATGAGTATAACGTCGTTTAGGCATTGTTTCAGTATGCTAGAGAACTGTATTTCAAACAATATTTCATATTAGTTCATGTTCAATACACCGTAGAATGATCTGTATTTCAAACAATATTTAATTCGTACGAGTTCACGAATAAAATCAGCTTTCGCTCGCTGCATTCTATCGGTGCACTCTACACTCGGAATGCCTCTTCCTTTCTCTTGATCGAGCTTTTTAATGTCGCTCAATATAGTTCTTACGACGGAGTGAAAATCAAACTTCTTGTTTGAAAGCTCGAGCGAAACCAAAAGATCAAGAACGCTGTCCTTTTTTGCTTCCTCTTCGAGTAATAATTCAAAATTTTGCGCAAAGTCGTCATCTTTGGTTCGCTTACGCGGAGGTTGAGAAGTCGTCGGAATGTGTGAAGTCGCTGGAATATGCGAAGTCGACGGAATATCATAGCCTTCAAACATACTATTATCAAACAACGAGTGCAGTTCCGGATTTATTTCCAATTGTTTCCGTGCGGTTCCTAATCCGCACGACGTCATGATTATGTACTGTAAATACAATTAAGCATATTTACGAGAAAGAAATTCAGCTTGAATAAAACTGACAGCATCATAAACAACACGTGCATAAAAATCATTTTCACATTTCCCATCCTCGCTTGTTACATTTGCGGAAGGACAAGCGAATTCTTCAAGCATTGCGAGTATATGATCCCTACATAGTTCCGGATCAAACACGTAGCGTTCCCTTTGTTCACGACAAGCGAAATCTACTTTTACCAAACTCGGATGAAACCGATCGGGAATTAACGTGACGTCAGTGACCAAACAGAAGGCGGTTGCGGGAATTACACGATCTTTGTAAGAGATGCGATTGTGATGGAGCGCAGCTATAGCGTCAAGCAATGCCCAATTGCCCCAAAACGCGGAATGACAGGTATCTATCACGGCTACACGACGAGGTCCGAGCGAATCTAATACGTCAAGTTTGGGTAATACGGCCGGTAGAAATTGAGCGGAACCACAAAACAAGATTGATGACATCAGCGATCTGCAACTGTGATAAGCACCACTAAACATCAAATTAGGGGAGTGACAAATTGCGCCGAACCTACTCTCTAAAGCACTTAACAACACACAAGCGCGAAAAAAAGTTACACTTCGCTTTTTACCAGCGAAGCTAACTCCCACAATTGAACTCTCAGCATATTCATATAACGCATGCAGTTGTTTCAAACTACTAGGCTTATTAAAAAATTTCTCCTGATACGAAGCCCCTACAACGTTGATGATTTCGTCATCAATGTCATCGTCAATCACTATTGGTTCTGTTGCATCATTATCAACAATGATGACATCACCAACACCGCAACTAGGTTGCGGAGCCGAATCAGCTCCGCAACTAGGTTGTGGAGATAGCGCGCTTAGATCAAATCTCTGAGCGTCTTGAAAGCTATCCGATTGACTCGGCTGACTACGCTGACTTGGACTAAAAGGCTGAGTGTTAAGCTGTGTCTCCTCATCGCTATTGACGTCAGCAACAGGTATCGTGTCGTCATCACTTGCGGTATCCTTATCCGAAGCTGGAGACGGGGTAATTGTCTCGTATCTCAGAGCTTGTTGTATATCCTTTTCTGAATCCATTTCTCGTAGCTGAGCGCGTGCAATTTCAACGGCTCTGTTCGCACTTTCTAGTTGCTTTCGTGCGATATCAATCGTTCTAGGACGAACAAGACTTGTACCGCTACAAGTAGGTTGCGATACCAGATCTAGAACGCTTAGTAATCTCGGTTGGTTGATATTGCTTCCAACGTTGTTATCGCTCAACGACTCGCAACGACCTTCATCAGTAGGGAGCGTAATCACGGGTGTATTGAGCTCCGATCTTTCGACGTCACTAATTCAGATCAGCGCGGAGTTCAACTACATTACGATATTTGCAAACCATCCTCTGCCACCACCAACGACCCCGGGATAAAACTGAAATCGTTGCTAAACGAAAGTTACACTTTACGGAAAGGGGATATGATATGATTGCGCAATCACCACGGTGTGTATGGCGACCACAACCTTTCACCTACGAATTTCAACGTTATTAGTTTATCCCCGCGCGATCAGCTTATAATCATCTGCAACAGAACGCAAGCTTATATGCAACCTACCCAAGGCAATCTTAAGATCGCCTTGAACCTACGCAATACCTGGTCTACAAAAAACTGACAGCTTTGTCATTATCATAAACAAAATGATGGTGCGTCATTTTATCAAAGAAAACTATATAAAGAAACAAAATGGCAGGTGCGTCGAGATGCGCAGTTCAACAAGGCTATTCCGATAGGATAAAAGACATGAACATCATAGCACAGTATGAACGCAAAAACAAAGGTACAAAGAAACATTTTCACCAGGTGCGCTGACTCATCGTCTATGGATCGGTCAAAAGGTACTTTTGTCAAGCAGATAGGCGGTTATTCGAACGCTTAATGCGCTTCGCATACGTAGTACGTTTTATTGTACGTCTTGTTGGGAACGCATGTCTGATGATACCACTTCCGGCACACCACACAAAGGACCTGACAAGTGCTCGCCAGGTTGCCAGGGCACCCGCCTTTTTCACATATTGACCATGTACCCGAATGTTCTGATGTGGTGTTGCCAAATAAACCAACCACGCATTCAGCGGAGGGTTGGGCAAGAATCGCAACGTCAATGTGCCCGTCAATCCAAAGGTCAGCTACTTTGATCCGAGCCGCCTCTTTTCCCGGGCCACGGCCACGCGATACCCTGGTGGTATCATCTTGCAGGTTGTTTTCATCAAGCAATTTACCGACCCATTTTCGGCAGATTTTTGAGGGATGACTTTTCGGCAGAGGCAATCCATTCAATAAGGCATACATATTCAGTATGTGTATTCTGTCATTCTGTAGGTTGGGCATTTTGCAACTCCCTTGCTTACTGTTTCTTCGTTTGATAGGATTTCATCTATGATATCCTCCAGTTTTGTTATTGTCGGAAAGGTGACATGAAAACGGTCAATCTGCCGGTTCTTGAAATCCGCTTTCAGCTGGTAGTCGCCCATGGATGCCAGAGCTCGAGAAAATTCGTAATGATAAAGGTCTTGGACTCGCTTCAAAGCTAATATCATGGCATTTACTGGCAGCTCTTTATGCTTCGTGTCTGACTTCAACACTTTATTCATACATTCCCCAATGTTATTGGTTTCCGCACCTTCAGAAAAAGCTGCGAATCGGCTGGTTATGAAGTCGCAGCAATGTTGAATGAGATCTTGTGATAGACATTTGGTGAAGTAGTCCCTGAAAGCATTTGTCCATTTCCCTTCTCTTTTCTGAAGTTCTTCTTTGTACTCTTCTAAGCTTTTACTCCTTATGAGTTGCAAGACATCATTTTTGAGCACAACTGTGTCATCGCGTGATCCCCCGTGCTGTTTTATCCATAATCCAACATCCCGCAATATATGATTGGAGCAAAATATGTTTGGAATATTTGGAAAGCACGTTTTTAACGCTTCAGTTACGCCTTTCATCTCTCTGTCAGTTACAAGAGGAATCTTTTTCGCTTTCGCCATATTGATATCTGGGAGAATATCCCTGATGAAATCGCAGTGGCGAGAAAAACATTTTCTTTCGTGAATCATAAAAGCAACTGGATATATTGGATCTCCCTGAAGAAGGACATTTCGGCAGACGAAAATAGACAAGTAAAAGTCACCCATGCTAAATGTGGTGTCGTATGAGATGACTTGTTTTAACCATGTGTTCTTCTCACATAACTGCATGAGTTTGGCGGTGTTCTCCAGAAGTTCAACATGTCCAATATGGATCACCAGGTCGGGATAAACCTGGAGTTTTCTCACAAATTTTCCTGTCTGCATCGCCAATTCCACAGAGCTAAAAAATTCGTCGTTCTGTCTGCGCCTTTTTTTCGAAATCGCGCATAAATTCTCGACTTCCTTACGATCTCTTGGGCGGTCGATTGCGACACGATCCTGATCGATATCGATTGACTGCATTTCGGCAAACACTTCTTGAGGAGCGCTTGTTGCTGATTTCCTTTTCATTGTTTCCTTGCTCGTCGGCAAATAAATGTTACTTTTAGACTTGGAATTTCCGTGCACACTGTCCCTGTGTAGGGTCTGGCGTGCTCCTAGCCACGCCCTCACTGTCTGCGGACTGAGAATAAGACTCCTTGAATACAAGTGCTGGTACCGACTTTATAGATAAAATGTCAGGAAGGAAAAGCGACGTAAGCCAAAGGAGTTGCTCTTCGTTCGGCAGATAAAACTCGAATGCCTTTAAAACTAAAACACGCCAGATCGACAACACGTCGCAGGGATGCAGGATTGGTATAAAATGATCATTGGTAGTTGAACCAAAGCAAGGTAGCCTGTAATCAGCATGTAACAATCTACTGATTGTTACGTGTTCGCCACAAGGTCCCCCCGGTTGGAAAAAGCTTTAGGTCAGAGAATTGGTCGTATCGTGGGAGTCAACACATACAATGCACAATCTAAAACACAATGGTGAGATCAGCTACACATGTTCATGGTGCATAAGCAAATTAAGTGGATATCTATGCAGTACGAAAGAAAAATTCCGTCCTCGATCAAAGGTGCATTTCAAATGAAGGTGTGAGAACAAAATCTTGCAGGTGACGGGGTGTTCTGATAACACGGCCGCGATTCGTAGTGATAGGTGTGTAAGTGACAGAGGGTGCCGTTACACGTGTTGGGTATACACCATGAGGAACAGAGGTGTCTTCCAACCTTACAAGGTCTTGTTCGTTAGTACATACGGTGGTGGGTGGGTGTGTATCGGTGGGGATCATTTCACGCGGAATAGGCCTACTATTGAGATGGGAGTTTCGCCCGAAACGCTGCAATAAGGGCAATCGCCCTGGGATCAAACGGTCTGTCGAGGCGTCATAAGAACCTCTATTAGTCTCAATAGTAAAGCACTTGGGGGTGCGTTTCAAGACTTTGTGCGGGCCAGAGTAGACGGCATCCAGCGATTGGCGCGTGCCATCAATCCGTAAAAATACATGGGTGCAAGTGGTTAAATCAATAGGAACATGTGGGTTAAGATTACAGTGGAAATTCGTGGGGGTTTGGCCAATAGTTGAAAAAAATCGTCGCATGTTACTCACGAAAGTATGACTGTTCGTATTATTGTCGTAAGGTTGGGGATTAACTAACTGACCCGGCAAGCGTAATGATGTCCCATAGGTCAGTTCTGAAGGCGAATAACCCAAATCCTCCTTTATCGAGCAGCGTAACCCCAAAAGTACCAACCCCAAGTGGTGATACCAATCAGATGGGCTCTCTTTTGTCCGCAACGCGTCTTTCAGCGTGCGGTTAAAACGTTCAACCATCGAATTTTGCTCAGGTTTGCGGGCCAAGGTAGTGATATGATGTATTCTCAACAACTCCATAAGCTGTGACCATTCGTTGGAGGTAAATTGGCTACCTCTATCCGTTATGAGCTTCTTGGGTGGGCCGAATCTCGAGACGTAGCCTAAGTTAAAAGCATCGATAACAGTTTGCGTACGTATATCACGCATTGGGATACACTCAGGCCAACGGGAAAATCTGTCGATGCACATCAATAGGTAGGAAAAACCGCAACTATTCGGAAGGGAAAGGATGTCGACATTCACTGTCTGAAAACGTTCCGAGGGTACTGGGAGATGCGTTATCGCAGTCCTGGTATGCCGGTTAATCTTCGAACGCTGGCACTGTTGGCAGTGACGAACGAAGTCTGTTATCTCACGTTTCATGTGTGGCCAAACATACCGGTCCGTTATGAGTTTCGTCGTAGTTCGTATACCAGGGTGTGAGATATTATGAAGCCCTTTTAGAACCATCTCCCGCAAGGAACTTGGCACATACGGCCGCTGTTTACCAGGTTTCGACCTGTCAAAAACGATTGGACCGTTTATCCCTTCGAAAATTACCTCATACAAGTCTAACGAGTGTTCGTCCGGGTGCAATAATAGATCGCGCAACTCATCGTCATCCGTCTGAGCTTCAAGCAGCA
This sequence comes from Botrylloides violaceus, assembly GCA_030412335.1. Lineage (NCBI taxonomy): Eukaryota > Metazoa > Chordata > Ascidiacea > Stolidobranchia > Styelidae > Botrylloides > Botrylloides violaceus. The sequence continues at coordinate 68,520 of JASFYC010000457.1, read as the reverse complement.
TCCGCGCAGAAATGGGCATCGTGTCAGGCAAAACCACGTTGACCTCCAGTCTCGAAAGGGTGTCAGCCGCTGTATTCAATGATCCTTTGATATGTCGGACATCGTTGGTATACTCTGTAATGAACCTCAGTTGTCTTGATTGACGCGGTACGAGTCTTTCTGTCGGATTCTGTAATGCTTTAACCAGGCCGTCATTATCAGTGACCAACTGAAATTTCCGTCCTTTCAATTGGACGTGAAAAAGTTTAACGGCAGAATAAGCGCCTAAAAGCTCACGATCAAAGGACGAATAAGTCTGTTGAGTGGGATTTAGCGTCTTCGAGAAGAATCCAAGAGGTGTCGTCGGGACTAACGGAATGACCGAGAAAGTCCGCTCTGTCCACGCCAAACTCACACTTATTGACGTTAATGACCAGACCAAACTCACGCAACCTCGAAAATAATACGTGAAGCGTTTCCCAGTGTTCTTCCTCGGTGGCGGTAGCAATCAGAATGTTGTCTAAAAATACGAATATATTGTCAATTCCGGACGTTACTTCTGAGATAATACGGCTAAAAGTGCTGCAAGCATTGGTCAATCCGAACGGCATGGTCGTTGGCTGAAACAGTCCTTCTGGACAAATAAATGCAGCCTTCTCCTGATCGTCGAGATGGAGAGGGATCTGGTGGTACGCCTTTTGTAAATCAACTTTGCTAAAAATTCTGCAATCACTGATTCATGGGTCCGGCACATTTTGTCCCATGGGTTGGAATCCTAGTGCCGTTCGTCGCATAGAGATTCGGTCCGCGACCCCCGTTGCGGCGATCCTCTCGAGTGCTAGGCATGAGTGAAACGGATGCTCCCGTATCAACCAAAAAAAAACAGCCAGATATCTCGTCCTGAACATGCATTAAGGGCTTTCCATGTGAGCAATGGGACACATTAAGGGTTGATGTACGACGCAAATCTACGCCGTACCTCTGCCTGGAAAAGGACGGGCAGACGAATAGCGAACACATCCCGGACGGCAATTCCGTGCTCGCTCGCCAAAGCGTTCATGATAGTAGCAGATACCAGACCCATGAACGGAAGGGTCGCTAGTCCGCCAATTACCAGAAGCCGGATCACGACGGTCCGACTCCAAGGGACGGGGAAGGGCATAAGGTGGCGGATGCGAATTTGCTCGTGGATAGAAATTCTCCCGTATAGGAATCTGCGATGCCTGTGCCGATTGCTTCAACAATGTAACCTCTTGTCTCAACTGGGAGAGTTGTCGTTGAAGCTCGGGATCAGTACGTTGCGATTGACGGTGATTAAATTGGTGATGCGATTCACGGGCGTAAATGCTATCAGCACGCTCAGCTAATTGGGCAGCGGTATCGGTAACATGAGATGAGAGGATGTCGGCAATCGAATTCGGCAAATGGTGGAGGAACGCTTCCTTGAGATAACAATCATTGATCGGTTCTCGCCCAAGAATTCCAGTGGCGCTTTTCAATTTTTTTAAGATCTCTGAGGGTTTCAACCCACGGCAACGTCCACTGTACAGTTCTTGAACTCGATCTCGCAGGGGAACGGTATATTCTTCAAGAAGAATTTGACGTAGAGCCTCAAATCGGTCGGGATCCTCCTCACCAGGGAGCTTAAGTCGAATAGATTCCAGCTGGGTTCCGTCAAGGCATCGTATAACGTAGTTGTACATTTCAGTATCGCCCTCGACACCGTAAGACTGAAATCCGGCCTCCGCAGAAACAAACCACGACTCTGGCGCATGTCCCCAGAAAGGGACAACGGGCATTGCTACGCGCAGAGGCTGGTTAAAATCACGAGCAGGCTCCACTCGTTCCATCTCAAGCGTACGTCGTCGCCGGCTTCCGGGCGACATCGGGAACAACTCTACGGGAAGCAGCCAATCACGTCGGGGTCACCACAATTATGGCGTGCTCCTAGCCACGCCCTCACTGTCTGCGGACTGAGAATAAGACTCCTTCAATACAAAGTGCTGGTACCGACTTTATAGATAAAATGTCAGGAAAGAAAAGCGACGTAAGCCAAAGGAGTTGCTCTTCGTTCGGCAGATAAAACTCGAATGCCTTTAAAACTAAAACACGCCAGATCGACAACACGTCGCAGGGATGCAGGATTGGTATAAAATGATCATTGGTAGTTGAACCAAAGCAAGGTAGCCTGTAATCAGCATGTAACAATCTACTGATTGTTACGTGTTCGCCACAGGTCTCATCGCCAACATAGTGGATAAGAAATAGCGTTGGTGTGGTTTGATCCTTGTCGTCTTCTGTTTGGGAGTATACATGACGAACAAAACCGTCAAGATGTTTCCTTTTCTTGCCATCAGGGTCTTTTATCTTATAATAGCGCTTTTTCAAGCCATACTCCTCAACTGACTTTGCCCCAGTGTATATGAACCTGTACTGATCGCTGACGAAGCCCATATTTTCGCTGAAACTTCCACCACGAAAAAGGTAACCCTCTCCAGCTTTAGGTCTGACCGCAGGTTTGTCTATGATGGATTCGGGGTTTTTTAAATATTCGTAAGCCTGGGCCCACGTAAGCGGTTTGTTACCTAAGTTTAACATAGCTGCGTCTGCAAAGCAAAGATAACATGTGCGTTAGTAGTCTCAAAACTTTCAAGCCGCAGCATTTACCCATACCGCATTTGTAAAGCAATCGTGTTTAGGGTTAGGACTGATTCGGCGAAGTGACATATTAACGCTATAGATAAAATATCAAGCAAAAGTGCATTGAGGAGATTAACCTTTTGGAAATATTTTCTGTAGTGAAACCAGGTCGATCGACCGTGACTGTAAGCGTAATCTACACCACCAAAGGTAGCGTTCGATTTCTGGTCTATATTTCCCGTAGCCCAAGTTTTGTGCCGTTCCGAACCGGTCCTGGAACAACTGTACCTGTTTCGGCGAATCGTCGATAATTTTGTCGAGCTTTCGCTGAAGGCAAGGCGATCTTAATCCAAGGCTACTGTATTTTGCTCATCATACGAGTACCGGCACCAGCAAACCTAAAACAACCCTCGACATATCCCTTCATCAATATAGTGTCTTGAATTTCATGCTATACCTATGGTGTGATTAGATCCCTGTGATACGATGGGATCCCGACCAATGATTGTGTTGCCTTACTGATTGTCGATAATTGATTGCTCACTAGTGTAGGCCTATATAACTGTCCGTTTATCCGTTACGTTGTCTAGTTGCTGTCGGAGCTGCAGTTGATAGGAATAACATTTCTATCTTGTGTTATTTAGAGCTTACGTTTTAGTTTGTTTAAACCGAATAAATAGTCGTTCAATACGTTCGTGTTCACTACAATTAAACAAACTAAAAGTGAAGATGGAGGATCAAGCTGGCATAGCACCGAGTAAGCTCAAGCCCTTGAAACCTAGGATTCTGGAAATTGAGGTTAACAGCCCAACTTCTGAGAAGGAATGGAAACACTGGAAGAAGACTTTCCAAAACTATTTAGCCGCTCATAGGGAAGAAGGATCGATGGTAGATAAATTGCAAGTGCTCACCAATTTTTTGTCATACACAGTCTACGAAATCATCGACGAGATTGATACGTATGATAATGCTATCAAGGCGTTAGACACTGCATTTATTAAAACTCCTAACGAGATATTCGCTCGCTACAAGCTGGCTACTACTAAACAGAAGTCTGGGCAAACCTTGGATGAATTCCTGCAAGAACTTCGCCGATTGAGCAAGGGTTGCAATTTCAGTGCGGTATCGCAAGAAGAGCATCGAGACGGGTTCGTTCGCGACGCGTTCATTAGCGGCATACAGTCTCATGCTATTCGGCAGCGACTCCTAGAAGAAAGTAAACTTTCCCTTGATTCTGCCTTCAATAAAGCTCGGGTCTTGGACATCGCTCAACAGAATTCTGCATCTTATCTCCCTTTGCATGACACTTCATCGGCCGCCGTAGCCACTGATGACGGCGATTCTGCTTCGGCGGCGTACAAATCTGGTCAGAGTGAATGGACATGCTACTTCTGCGGTAGTAAGAAGAAGCATCTTCGGAAGAATTGTCCTGCCCGGCGTACTACGTGTTACAAATGCGGCATTAGGGGTCATTATGGCAGTGTATGTAATCAAGCCTCCGACAATGCGGTGGCCACTTCGGCGTGTGCTTACAGTCTTTGTGCCATACAACGAGCCCCCGAGTCGCTACGTTTTGCCGTGATGGATGTTGTGTTGAGAGGGAAGCCACTGTCGGCATTGATCGACCCTGGAAGCTCCTTGAGTTTCATAAATATGAATACGGCACGTACGTTGAAGTTACGTATCGACCCCTCATCTACTACTGTTTCCATGGCGGTAGGCTCCTTGAAGGAAACCGTCACGGGTCAATGTATAGTGGAGCTAATACTAAATGGTACCACGTACAAGCACGTTATTTTGGGCGTGATGAAGAATCTATGTAGCGATATACTTCTTGGCCAGGATTTTCAAAGAAAACATAAACGTGTCGTGTTCACGTATGATGGAAACCGGCCCGATTTAATATTACCGTGTACCCTTGGAGCTCCATGCGCGGTAGCGGCCTCGTTCACGCAATGTCCGCGATTATTCAATAATCTCACACCAAATTGCCGTCCCGTGGCGACTCCGTCTCGTCGGTTTAGTACTGCCGATTACTCGTTTATTGAATCAGAAGTGAAGAAGCTACTCGCGGATGGAATAATACGCCCTAGCAGCTCCCCGTGGCGCGCCCAGCCATTGGTTGTTACGAACTCAGAAACTGCGAAGAAACGCATGTGCATAGACTACTCCCGAACGATCAATTTGTTCACTATACTCGACGCGTATCCTTTGCCTGGCATAGAAGATATTGTTCGGAAGCTTGCGGAATATTCCGTATTTTCTACATTCGATTTGAAGAGCGCGTATCACCAATTGGTTTTGCATGAAAAGGACCGAGAGCCGACGGCCTTTGAAGCAGCGGGGCGACTTTATGAATTTACTCGACTTCCTTTCGGTGTCACGAATGGTGTACCAGCTTTCCAGCGCACCATAGATAAGATTGTTGACTCCGAGAAGCTCACGGACACATTCCCGTATCTCGATAATATAACCGTGGGAGGGCGTACCCAAAAGGAGCACGACAAAAATGTGAAGCGATTGCTTGAAGCTCTCCGTGATCGAAACATGACGTTGAATGAAAATAAAACCGTTTCGTCTGTTTCTGAAATCGGCATATTGGGTTATCTAGTCGGCAGCGGAGTCGTACGGCCTGATCCGGAACGACTGAAGCCGTTGAGAGAGTTGCCACCGCCTACTAACAAAAAAGCTCTACAACGTGCAATGGGGCTATTTGCGTACTACGCAAAATGGATTCCAAATTTTTCGGACAAAATATCAGGGTTAAATAGTTGCTCCGAGTTTCCTCTTAGTCAAGAAATGTTGGAGCATTTCAACTTACTGAAACGTTGCGTCGAAAATGCGACACTGCAGGCGATCGACGAGACGAAGCCTTTCGTCGTCGAATGCGATGCGTCCGAAATTGCATTATCTGCAACCCTGAACCAAGGTGGGCGTCCTATCGCTTTTATGTCTCGAACGCTTTCTAAGAGCGAACAGCACTATCCTGCAGTGGAAAAGGAAGCTACGGCGATTGTTGAGGCTGTGCGGAAATGGTATCACTTCCTGGCAGGGCGCCGCTTTACTTTAGTAACTGACCAGAAAGCCGTTTCATTCATGTTTGATAACCGCAGGCGAACGAAAATAAAGAACAATAAAATTCAATGCTGGCGTTTGGAGTTGGCGCCGTTCTCCTACGACATCCGGTATCGTCCCGGGCCCCAAAACGCCGCTCCAGATGCACTTTCACGAGTGGTGTGCTCGGCAATGACTACTTGCAACCTGGAGAAAATCCATCAGGATCTGTGCCATCCAGGCGTCACAAGACTTCTCCACTTTGTTCGATCAAAAAACCTCCCCTTTTCAACCGATGACGTAAAAAAGGTTTGCTCGTCATGCAGAATATGTGCTGAATTGAAACCGCGGTTTTATCGCCCTGAAGAAGGACGGTTAATCAAAGCCACAAGACCTTTCGAACGGTTGAATATTGATTTCAAAGGTCCGCTGCCGTCAAATTCACGCAATAAATTCCTGCTGGTAGTGGTAGATGAATACTCCCGTTTTCCTTTCTGTTTTCCGTGCCCTAACATGTTAACCTCTACTGTAATAGGCTGCCTCCACCAATTGTTTACTTTATGTGGAACCCCAAATTACGTGCATTCCGATTTGGGCCGATCGTTCATCTCACGTGAGCTCAAGGAATACTTTTTACACATGGGGGTCGCTACTAGCCACTCGACGCCTTATCACCCTATTGGAAACGGACAGGTGGAACGGTACAACGGTATAATATGGAAAGCAATTCGTCTCTATCTTAAGAATGCTCGATTGCCGGTGGAATGTTGGGAATCGGCTTTACAAAAGGCATTGCACTCTATTCGTTCCATGTTGTGTACAGCGACTAATGCCACGCCGCACGAATTGCTCTTTGCGTTCCCCCGGAGATCACCGAGTGGGACTAGTCTACCGGCATGGCTGTCGAAACCGGGGAAAATCTTCTTGAAGCGTCACGTTCGTTCTTCTAAGGATGACGATTTGGTGGAAGAGGTAGAATTATTGGACGCCAATCCCATGTATGCGAACGTACGCCACAAAGATGGAAGGGAACAAAATGTCTCTCTAAGTGACGTAGCACCAAATCCAAATTCATATTCGACTGATTCCCCATCGACTCCGACGCGTCCTTCTGAAGCAGAAAGCGACCTCTGCGTTAACGCGGACCAGGAATCATCAATCGCTTCCACAGATGACAAGGATATGGAGGGTACGCCTCCAACACTACGTCACTCTACACGAAGCACCAGAGGGGTACCGCCAGAGAGATACGGACAATCGGTTTACTACTAAGAGGGGGAGAATGTGGTGTGATTAGATCCCTGTGATACGATGGGATCCCGACCAATGATTGTGTTGCCTTACTGATTGTCGATAATTGATTGCTCACTAGTGTAGGCCTATATAACTGTCCGTTTATCCGTTACGTTGTCTAGTTGCTGTCGGAGCTGCAGTTGATAGGAATAACATTTCTATCTTGTGTTATTTAGAGCTTACGTTTTAGTTTGTTTAAACCGAATAAATAGTCGTTCAATACGTTCGTGTTCTCAACCTAGTAATCCACTTTCCAAACGCTTTCTATAACTTATCTAGCACTAATGCTACTAGCCTACCACAGCAGCATCAAATCGGCTAGGCAAAGGGAGTTAAGCTGAAACTCCAACTGCCGACAGAAGCAAGCATAGGCTACCATATCATAGCTAGGCAAAAATGCAACACAAGCGTAGGCCTAGTACTAAAATGTAAAGCTATCTATTCAACAAGAATCATCAAATAGTGCTACAGCATTGACGCGAACTACAAAAAAAACACGAGGGAACGCGACCGACCACCGCAGACGAGTGAGACGAATGGCCCCCAGCTTGAGAGCAGTCACGCTCGATTTCCAGGCCTGTGATTTAGATCGCCTTGTATGAAGGCCATGTGCTTCGGCGGGCCACTAGCTTTGTCAATGCAAGGCAACATCTTCGTTGTGTGTCGCACCCTATTTACTTTTGCTTATTGAAACGAAACACCTGTTATTGAAACTTCTCTGACATCGGGATCGACATTCATCTTCGCTAAGAGAAAGCGTCTCCCTATTTTTGTTACGGAAGACGGCGCAGTTGGAGAAATGCCGAGAACGCCTGCAATCGATGTAACGCAGATAGTTCTCGATTTCAACTGAATTTAGGAACACCTCTTAGCGAATATTCGTGCTCACGTCTAGATTTGCATGAACAGGTATTCGCATCATAACTCTCCATTTTTCGATATTGCGCCCTTAGCAATCTGTTAATTATTGCGCTCACTCAGTATTCGAATCACTATGTAGGATAGATAGGATACAAGGCACTGATCTGTTTACACACGGAGATGTTTCCAGCACTAACTCGATCGCCTCTGAGGTTACAGTACATTATTAGCGGTAAATTAGTCTCAACATTAATTCAGAAACTAAACTAACTACGCCCGTCTTACTCTTACATGAAACCAGGGATATCTAGACATCCTAGATATCCGTGCTTGAATCATACAGTATATATATGGTATCTCATCATCTCCCCTCTTTGACCATCATCCGCACTCGACATATGCGCGATGCGAATGGGATTTGTTTTGACATGATGAAAACCTAAAATTGACTCCTTTTTGTCAAATTCGGCACATCTGAGAGATAACGTCCAGATTATTGTTGGATTTTATTGGTGTTCCTTCCTCGGAGGGAATCAATTTGAAAAATGGCCTATAGGCTATGTAGTTGCAGACTGAGCCAAAATCAAAACATTTCAAAAATCTTAAGAAACTTTTGTCCCATCAGTACAGCAGTTTCTTTTATTCAACCCAAAACCAAAAATGAATACATTGACAAAGAGATATTTTGTATGTTTGTCCCACTCATCCTAAGAGGATTCTTCTTTACTGTCCCGGTCAGGTCTAATAGCAAATACAAATTGTTACGACTTGGTCTATACCATACTAATGTTCCAAAGCAGGTTCTGCGACCCCCTTTATTCTTTAGTATTTAGTAGAATGCAATAAGAGCGAATTTGGCAAAATCAATAGGGTAAATCATTTTATGGGCAGGTTTCCGTGGCCCAAATAAAATTCACTTTGGAGGCGCAACCCACGCTAGTTGAAACACTGGACAGGCACTAGGCAGTGTATCATATGAATAGTACTGCTGATGGCTGAGAATACTGTTCGATATATCAGCCCTCCAAGTCGCTGCCTTGTCCAAACAATGTTGTAATGAACGGGTGTCTTTAGTTTCGTGAGCAGAAGCTATGTAAACTACGGAAGCTAGGTAGTAGGTTAGACTAGATGGATAGGCATAATATTAAAGCTTTGGGACTATAGTAATATAAGGTACGGAAGCAAAGTAGATTACGTAGGCTACGTACGTTGTACGTAAACTATGGAGAACTGGAAGTTACCATTAGTGGTCGAAGGAATAGAGGCAAAGTTTGTCAAGACTTTCACTTCTACGCACCCATAGTTGACCGCCGAAAAATTCCGTAGTCTGCCAGGTCGGTGGTTTGGTATCGCAAAGTCTGCGTGGAAATAAATTATTTGCAGTCCGCCGGGTCCGACAATTAGTAATATTGACGAAAATTGTTGTAGTCCGATTGGTCCACCGGGTGGTATTGGCAGTTTTAACGAAAATTATCACAGTCCGCTATTTTATGACGGAATTTGTCCGCTATTTAGTATTGGTAGTTTTGACGAAATTTTTGTAGTCCGTTCTGTCCGCGGTCCGCGGTCCGCTGTTTAGTATTACAGAGTCCGTTCGGTCCGCTGGGTCCACTGTTTAGTACTGCGAAGTCCGTTCGGTCCGCAGTCCGCTTGGTCCGTCGTTTATTATTATCAATTTTGACGACAATTTTTGTGGTCCTCGAGTCCGCATGGTCCGCTGTTTAGTATTGCAAAGTCCGTTCAGTCCGCAGTCCGCTTGGTCCGGCGTTTATTATTACCAATTTTGACGACAATTTTTGAGGTCCGCTGGGTCCGCCGTTTAGTATCGCAAAGTCCGTTCGGTCCGCAGTCCGTTTGGTCCGTCTATTAGTGGCTCCCGCCATAATCGCCGTATATCTTCTTTGAGGCACTCTACGGCACTACTTTTCGCATGTGTGCTCCGTTGCGGCAGACGCAAGATACTGAATGTCGGAATAAAAGTCTCCCGATTTGAATTCCAAATGTGGCGCCAAATGTCATCACGGGTTCGACCACGGATAAAAATCCCAAATTACGTCAGCGAATTATCTTCGCATGGCTTGAAATCTTCTGTATAATAATAACAGCAGGCGGGTATTTTATTACTAAACACTTTAACTGCGAGACGGACTAGATCTAGTCATAAGACATTCGACTGTTATCTGCGGATCAGACTAGATCTAGTTCTATCTTTGATTTCGTTTTAAATATGATCCGCGGCTGATTTCAATACCGCAAGTTGGCAGAAGATTGCAATAAATATTCTTCGTAATTTGTCTGTTGCCGATTTTCGAGAGTTTGTTTTTAGGGGGTGTGTCATGTGGGTGCTCATGCGTAGATCATTTCGCTACTCTCAAAATCTCTTCTTTGTGCAGAAAATGAGAGATGCTTAGTGCCAGTAAGAGTTTGCAAGTATTTAGCGAGTTCAGTTCGAATCCCAAGGATGACTCTAACGCCGGACGCAGCGTGAGACGTCGAGAGCGGAGTCCAACCAGCTGGGCGACGCCACGTCGGTCTGTGGACCGACCCAAATCTATAGAAGGGCACTCCCAGCCAAAAACTATCTCTTTTTCCGGTTTTATATCGCAGTGAAAGTGGGGTCGATATTTGGCGCGTCGGTGAGTGTCAGGACGCGGCGAATCTCGCTAGCTAGACAGCGACCGCTTGACGGCACCTACACTCGCTCTCCGTGCCATGGGTCGTCGTCATTTCGACAGTCACAGTGTACGCTGAGAAGCCATACGACGACTGCCCTCGTGTCATTGAAGTATTTGGTTGTATTAAGGTAAGCATCACGGCGGTTGCGACCGCATTTTTCTTGGCGTTGGACGAAACAGTGCTTGTGACACGACCAGACCGCGGCCGTGCGTACGGACTGGACAGAGAGTTATGGATGGGTCTCCGACGCGTCGGAGGGCTCGGGCCGTGCTCGGAGGTACTGCAATACAGACGACCCGTGGCGGCGGCGTGGCAAGCCACGTGCTCGCCGCCGAGCGCTGCAAAAATCAAATTAATACAGTGAGAATCGATGATCCTCGTTTCAGGTATTAATCTGAAAAGAACAGATACTACACTTGATCTTAGCCAAAAGGCCGAGAAGCGATAATGCGACGCCACGCTCTTTCGCGGTCACGCCAGAGATCACGGACCTCTCTGCCTCGGTCGCCGGGACGCAGATTCGTGGTCAGCGCTTCGCTCTGGCTGTACAGTGACCGGAGGGACGTCTTTCGTACTTCGTTGGTACCTTTATTATATGATATTCAAGAGGTAACTACCTCACTGTTGTGAGCTTTTAGAGATAGGTAAAATGTTGTTGCGATAGTTAAGGGACCCAAGTAAGCAATTGTAATAACATGAACCCAGCTGAAGATTACCAAGACATGCTGGCCAAAGGATCAAGAAGAAAAACGCCTACGGTTAAGGGCAAAGCATACCAGCTAGAACTGCTCAAAAAGAACCGTAAGTCTGCATTTACTACCTTTAACAAGTCTGTGACAAGTCTCCAGTTAGCAATGACACGGCCGAACTTGTATAATGTGAAAGCCGAAAAGGCTCGTGTGGAAGCTGATTTTGCTGCTTGTGGCGATGCTCATGGAAGGTTAATATATGCTCTTAACTCAGATGATTCAGAGGAGAGCAATCACACATTCAACAAGATCCTAGAAGGTTACAATGAAATTATGACCACAGTTAATGAATCAATTAGACGCTTAGAGTTGGAAGCTAGTGATGCAATATCACTTGGCGAAAGTGCTTCTAGTCATTCAAGGACGTTCTCTATGAAATCAAGAGTGTCTGACAGATCTCGCACTTCCGAGTTAATAAGGAAATCACGACCTGACGCAGTAAGGTCAGAACGCAAAGCAGTATTGCCTGATGTGAAACGAGAAACACAGCTTCATAAAGCAGCTGCAAGACAACAATCGCTCTTTGACGAGCAACGGCAAGAACTTGACTTGGAGCGAAGAGAAATGGAAGAAAGACGCCTCCAGTTGCAAGCAGATCTGGAAGAAAGTGAAGTACAATTACGGTTTCAACTTCGTAAATTGAATGATCAATATGCACAAAGCCACACTTTAAAACGTTCAGAAGAAAGAGTAGGCTATAGAAATGAATTTCACATGCCTCGAAGTCAACCAACTGATCACAATCCTAGAGCTAGAAGATCATTCATTGATACCAAAGAAAGAGTTTTCCGTGACAACATGATACCGCCTATGCATGAAACGTTTCCAAAGACATCATGGGGAAACGCTCAAGTTGGAGAGGCTCGTCCAAATAATCAGGTTCTTAGACGATTACCTGCAGAAGAACTGAATGTATTTGATGGTTCAAATGTTTTGGAATACCCCGTCTGGAAAAGTAGATTTAAAGATCTAATAGAAAGAAATGTTTTCGAGGCAAGTCGACGCATTAATTATTTATTTAATTACACCAGTGGAGAAGCAAAAGAAGCAATTGAAGGGTTTGCTATAGATCCCACTGATGACAATTACATAGAAGCCATGGCCACGTTGGATAGATGGTATGGGGATGAATTGTCAATATTAAGAGAATACAAGAAGAAATTACAGAATTGGCCGGTCATTTCCAATAATGATGGCGGCAAAAGTTTTCGCAAGTTCTCCAACTTTTTGAACAGTTGCAGACGTCTGATGCCTGGCGAAGGTTATCGTCCGGCTCATTGCTTCAGATTTTGTAATTATTTTTTGAAAATCTCAGGTGGGTGTCTAATGAAGATTTTTAAACACATGACGCATTTTCCCAATGCAGTTATACTTTTCTAGTTACATTTCCCCAAATTATGTCATGAAGTGCCTTTTCTATAGCTCTACATGTTTGACACTGGTATAAAGCCTTTATCAAAGGAAAGCAAAAATCTTTGATTAATGTCATCTTCAACTCAGCAAATGGCTATCCTACTTCCCGAAATCCTCAAAAATAACTATTTCATTGCGCTCAGCATCCTAAAATTTCACCCAGCCAAATTTCAAGACAAACGAACACGTATAAGTGGTTTAAATATTTGTCATTAGACCTTAGATTAGAAAATACTAGATGTTGCACTCGCCCTTCCATATAATAAACAAACAAAGGCGATGTTCAGGACTCGTCACGCTCGAATTACGCTCACAACTTATTTCGCGCTTCTCTCTCGCGTTGGCGGTTTAGCTCTGTTCTATATGGACTTTGGTGGAGTAACTTGCGCGAGGCGATATAACGAACCAATTGATGGATGTTCTGGTTATTTTGGAGGAAGGAGTAGAGTAGTCGCTTTGTTTTGAAGAAGATGAAGCCATCTCTGAACCATGTACGGTCGAGATCCTCATTGACGGGGATGTAATGAGGACTGCTGTAATGTCGTTTGTCATGGAAAAAAACATTCCAGTACCGGGAGATTTCGCGGATGTTCTATGTGAAATCGGGGTCCAATATGGGAAAGATCTCGATTCTAACGCCTATTTTTCAAGATATGGATCGTTGCTGAACAGTGCTGAGAAGAATAGTGTATCTCCCCATCAGTTGCTAGAAATTTTGCAAGGTCTATATCATCACCTGAATAGCTTTCTACAACCCCGTGAGATTCGTGAGTCATTGCTGAAACCGTTGGCCAGCCGTGATACGCGGATACTGGAATATATGGCCGGCTATATGCTACGAAAACACTATACTTCAGTAAAACTACGCCGACTGCTGAAAAGTCTATAATATTTAAACTTAAGAGTGAAGTCAGGGCTGGGTCTATTGCAGAAGAACGCAATAGAAAGTCGACCAACCAAACACAAACGGAGAGACTATGGGGAGTGAAACAATTGTGTGTGAGGTTTTTTGAACTTGCTGAGCTGCAGTTTCGCAGACACACATCTAAAGAACCTCACCTCAAAGTTGATGAAGAAATGAAGGAGACTTTTTTCAAGTTAGATGAGGTTGCAAACCTGATCGAAACATTTAAATCGCTACACGATGATGGAGAAGCAGCATTGCTACGTGTACTGCTAAAACTATTTTCAAAATTTGTAAAAGTGCGGGCTCACTCATATTCGAAAAAGCTTAAAACTCTTTTGGATAAAACCACCAAGGCGCAGAACAACAAGGGCTTGAGAAAGAAATTGAAGAGTCATAAGAATTGATTTTGTTGAATATTCTCGTATTTACATGTTGTGTATTTGGTACAATGAAACTATAATTTAATGTCGTAAAATCTGGCACGATATATGAATACCCAAAGCAGGAGTTAGGAGTGCTGTCATCATTAAGCTTTCAGATGGCTGATTATGAGAGTTCCGAGAAATTAGTTCCGTTCGCGTTCCCCTACAGATTTCGCACGAGTGCAAAACTGAGCTGAAAATCATTTGCCTCCGACTTTGGTGCACAGAAGTCAAATACCAGGGCACAGCACCACTCTGTTGCCCTGACTTCATGCCAGTCTGGCCTATTCAGTTGAACAACTATAAATAAGCACACACTTGGGTTTTGGGCATGGTATTACTTGTATTTCTGCCCTAAATATAACGAATCTTGAAATATATTTACAATATTAGAAACGGCGAAGAAAATTTCTATCCCATTAGCAGACGATCAGACTACCTTTAGAGAGTAAAGCCACTTCTCGCAGTTGTAGAACTCAAACAAACCCTTTTCCTCTTCGAGATGTCTTTGAAACAAATAGTCCTTGATTTGATTCCTGGCTTAAATACTGGAACTGGAAGGACTTAACAGACAGACAAACAAGCTATCACTGATACTATATACACCGAAACATTTATTGAGCGTCTTGTGGAACATCCAGGAAAGATGCAGTGATTTGGTGCCATGATATTACAAAAGGACTATACAAAGAAATATCTGTGAAAATTCGTCGTCCATTACCATACAAAATTGTCATAACATCCTCATACTACCGGTAGAAAACTTCCAAAATAAAGTATCGGGAATTCCGAGAAAATTTACGACGCAGGGTTATAGGCCAACTACCCGTCGCATCGCCGACTAAGCGCGAAGCGTAAGCGACTACCGACAACAATAATAAATGTCTGTAGGCATAATTCAAGCGTGACGAGTCCTGAACATCGACGCCCCTACGTCATAGTGCAACCCCCCTGATTAGACAATGTGTACCATCAAAGACAAAAAATTGAGAAAACTGCGTTTGAAAAATTGAACTCATAAAAAAGCCTTGCCATAAACATATGGAGAAATTAAAACAATCCTGCAGAGTAGGTTACCCCTTCCTCTTCTTCGATCTTCTTGTTTTTGGCATCCTCCATTTTTCTTCGTTTTTTTACAATTCGTTGCCTGTCTCTGTTTTGTGCAGCGTTTGTCATGGTCGGTGACATTGGTATGCCTACTGTTGCTACATTTTCAGTAAGCATACAATATGCTCCTGCATTCCATTGTATGACCTAGTCCGCAACAACACTATCCAGGTAGCTTTTACCTATAAACTTTGTCTTGGAACATTTATTCCACACAGTGCTGTGCAGAGACTTGTTGGGTGTTGAGACACATACATCTTTACAGGAAGTTTACATCTGCCAATTTTTGAAACTTCATTTTGAGCACCTCAAACATTTGTTCAGTAAGGTGCTGCTCCTTTTTTTGGGCCACTTGAGCTCATCTCCTTTTTCTTCTGCCAATGCTTTTTGGTAAAAGCACCAATCACCGCAAAATTCATGCTTGTTGTGGTAGAGAATAGCCCAGGTGTCTGGTGACCCTTTTTCGGCATCCCCATTAGCATTGACAATCGCATTTCGAAAGTAAAAACCCCATTTAGTTCTGCTGTCAGTTTGCCTTTCCCCCCCATTGTGTGACCTTTGGCCCTTTCCTCACTCACAGCAGTATCCAGATTCTTTCTCATTCTTTTGGCAACATGCAGGATACATTTACTCTTGACGATTTCATTCTCCTTCCCATAAGGTTCCAACTTTGTCAGTGCCAAGTGCACAGAGGAATCTCCATCCCCAATAAATGTTTTTTTAGCGAAATCCAATATCCAGCGATCGCTTCTATAGTTCTCGTGCAATGTAAGTTCTCCATTGCATTTGACGAACCATGATAGTTTTGATCACATTGTTGTGAATTATTCTCTTTCCATGTAGCAAAGCCTTCCTAATCCATTATTCTCTGCATGATGACACACATTTTACAGTACTTGTTCACAACGAAATAGTCTAATACAACTCTAGTTGTTGGTTTAATGCAAAAACCTATGCCATATTTGCTGGTGTGACCCCGTTTGTGCCACGTTCCGTCAAACGAAACCGCCCCATCAGTAGCAGCCCGACCATGAACAGCCTTCACTTTATACCTGGCTTTAGCCAGATGCGTTTGCACGTTAGATTTGCTCGAATCAACAATCAATCCCAAACTTTTCTAATAGGTGTCCAGACACAGACCCCCCTGGTGTCCCAATGATGCTAAGCAAAGCTGTTCAATTTCGTCAAATGTACTTGGGTCCTATTTGGTGGTGAAGATGACGCTTACCAGTCGATTCTTCACTTCTTTCTCATTGGAAGTAAACCTTTTCAAAATCTCCATGCCACAGTGACTGCAATATACGACAATTTCAAACGCCAGTCCATACCGTTTTTTAATTTTCCACTCTACAGTTTCCTTTTCACCACAGTGTTTACATAAAATCAGTGACCCAACATCGTTCGGAAACTGAACACTTATCATCAGAAAAACATTATTTTCATGAGAGTCGCACGAGTCTTCGGTATTATCTGGTTCCTCAAAAAGTTTGATACGGTCCCCAATCGCAGTTGAAACTATATTGGTACGAGTACCTCCGACGTCCACTTTTTCCCGAAGCCAGGGATAGGGGATGTCTTGACTCCGGGATGGCTAACTGGTCACGTGACCAAATTTGAAATATACCCGATGAGGTTTACGCTTCGATCGATCACGACTCATTTGAATCGGCGGCGAGGTGTTGTCGGATCGCGCTGTTCGAGTAATAGCATGGCGGTGGTTGGCGGTTCTAGGGTTGAGAAGTTACTAGTATTGCAGTCAGATAAGAGATAGATCATCATAAGGTAGAAGATTGTCAAGTTTCTTAATATCTTTCCCAGTTAGTAGTAGCACTGATATCGCGGCATCAGTGCCGCATCGGGTATATAGCCTACTGCCAACTGTCACGAAGCTCTGTCTTATTAAAACTAAGTTTCATATTGTACGTCTAACATCAATAGCAATATGAAATGACTCAGTTCTTAGTAAGTGGTACTCTTAGGGCGAATGTTCTGTAATCCTTATCATATTTTGGGATGTGCTGGTAAGGTATGCCGCTACGGTACGGTACCGTACTGTGCCTGTAGTGGTAGGCCGTCGATGAATGAAGGTGCCGGAACCGTATGATATATCAATGTAATATGAACTTGAAAAATTGATTTAATCTGACTTATTTACCTTATCATAGTTAAATGTGACTTTTATTACCTTAGCTACCTACAACTGTAATATGCCAAAAGTAGGCCAATGGCCTACTTATAAGGGAACAGCTAGAAGAGGAGAATGGGATTTACATGCTGTGTACCAAGATGCAGGACAGGGTATAGGCCAAGAAAAAGTCATGAAGATGTAGGGCAAGGTTACAAATTTCGGCTTTTTGTCTTTCCCCTGGAAAAGGATTTGAGGAAAAAATGGATAAAGGCAATTCCAGGCAAACACTGGAAAGTGTCAGAACATTCTAGAGTTTGTGAGAAACATTTTTCCCTCAGAGACTTCGCAACAGAATCATGCGACACAAACAGTAGTCGCCGAGACATGCGTGGAGATCAGACATTATCAAGGGAAATGTTTAAAATCTGGTGTTTTCCCGATTTTGCCAGAGTATTTGAGTTCAAGTTGTAAGAGGAGGCGAAGTACTGAATCATGTTCATCAGCTAGAATTGCGAAGGAAAATTCAGTAATAGAGAGTCGTAACAACCATTTTCTGAATGTTGAGAATGTTGAAACATCGGATCTAAAAGAAAAAATCAAAAGCCAGACACTTCCATCAGGATATGCTCTTGTGTGTACCAACGAGTCATTACAATTTCACTTGATAGCAGTATGTGACAATGTGCTGATTCCACCCAAACTAGCGGTATCAGTTATAATAACCGAGACTTTAGAAGTATCCGCTTTTGTAGACTCAAAACCTGTGCCTGGAGTGTAGTTCAAAGATGTGTTGCCAACAGGACTTGTAAAAAAGACAACCGAGATAGCCAACGTACTTGCTGTGCGCAAGAAGTTATATGCCGTCAGTAGCAGTGATGAAGTACCAGTTAGCACTATTAATCTAGCCGTGTCTCTTCTAGAAGATTGTCTACATGCCAATAAACCTACAGATTAGGCAGATCCTGGGGAAGACCACACACCGTTGTTGGGATTTATTATTGAACAGCTGAAACTTATTCAAATCCATCCTAAAGGACGTCGGTACTCTACTGACACTATTATGACTGCATTTTTATGGAAATTGACCAGCCCTGCTCTGTACAAGAAGTTGAATGATTTCTGTGAGCCGACTTAAGCAAATATCTAAAATGTATACCAAGCCAAGGAAAGTGGACTTGAAATATTTAAAAGAGCTTACAAAAGAATTGACTCCACACAAACGCATAGTAACTCTTATGGTGGATGAGGTCTATACTGCACAAAGAATAGATTATATCAATGGCTCTTTTATTGGCTTGACTGAGGAAGGCGGACCTCCAAACACCGTCCTCGCATTCATGTTGCAGTCTATGTTCGGTAAATACAAAGATGTTGCTTGCCTGATTCCTGTTGAAAAATTGGATACAAGAATCCTTCGAAGGTGGTTTGAATTTGTAATGCAAGCATTGGATGAATTCTTCCTAGTCCTAGCGGTGTCCACTGACAATCATGTGTGTAACAGGTAAGACTGTTTATACAAATTAGTAGATGTTAACCATACCATATCCAGATGTTACCGTCTTTTTAGGAAGCTGTTCATTGAATTGTGCGACAGTGAGCTTCGTCCCAGTATTGAGCATCCAACAAGGATTGGGGAAGAGCTGTTCCTGATTTTTGACTTTACTCATAACTTCAAAAATATCTACAACAACTTTGTAAACAAGCAGCGGATTAAACCCCAACTGCAGGTCATGAGAATATATTAGGGGAATCTTGCGATGCCAAGTTCCGCCATATAAAAAATTTGTTTGGGCCATACCAACTTCGATTTAATCGTGCAGACAGCATTCAATTGTTTTGCAAAGAATGAACTCAAGCACTTAAACTGCAAACCCTCTCTTGATGAACCACCAGCAAAGGACCTTCGCAAAATTCGGAAGCTTACATCAAAGGCTGCCAAGGAATAAAAATTGGTCTCATTTTTTTGAGGCTTGAAATGTATTATTATTGCGACTGTTATATTCCATATTTTGCAATACAGTGATAAAATGAAACTTATGTTGTATAATTCAGCCGGGTAATGCACGCGATTGAAGTTA
Source organism: Botrylloides violaceus (assembly GCA_030412335.1). Lineage (NCBI taxonomy): Eukaryota > Metazoa > Chordata > Ascidiacea > Stolidobranchia > Styelidae > Botrylloides > Botrylloides violaceus. The sequence continues at coordinate 49,213 of JASFYC010000457.1, read as the reverse complement.
GCACCGGATTTAAATTTGACCCTCATTGCGTATTGGCCCAAAATGAGTTATCTATCCCTGAGTCAAGACATCCTGTGCCCGAAGCCTTTTGCTTTCTTGTAATATCTTCTCAATCCAAATGCAGTTCTTGTTCTGATCTTCGTTCCCAATATTTTCCTTATCAAGCACCCGCCGTCAAACACCTCACCCCACACACCAAGAACAAACTACAAGCAAACGCTGATCGTGATCTGTATCAATCAAGGTCACACATGATCGGTCACAGGTCTTACCATTGAGCACGCGGGATGGGAAGTCAGAAAAACTGTCAGGATAGGCGTAAACGGGAAGATAATGAGTGCGAGTAAGTGGCGTAATTTTGGGAGGGGGGAAAATCCGCAAGATAGGCGCCTATCAATTTCGTATTTTGAGAGCCTTATAGTGCTCACATCTTTATATATGTGCATATTTTGAAATATCATATCAAGCAGATTCATTTTTAGCAAAAAGAAAAATATTGAAATTTTAAAGCAGAATACCCCTTAAAGCAGAAGAAAAGAGTCTGGTCAAGCAATTTAAATTGAATTATGTTTCTGTTTTCTCGAAGCCAATTGAACGTCAAAATGTAAATATCTGCCTGAGAGTATTCTCAGATGAAACAATAGTTGCACTAGAAAACCAATCATCCGTCCAAAATGCTAACAACAGTAGTACGGTGAAAATTTTAAAAATGTTCGTGAAATTCTGGAAGATAGTCAATGTCAGAAAGGCTGGTGCAAACATAAGGTTCCGGGATCCTGAGAGAGCTGCCATATCCTCATGTGAAGATTCAAGATTGCAATTTTTGTAAAATCTTGCATATAAAGTGTTGGCAATGAAGAGCACAGGGAAACCTAGAGTGAGGCAAATTTCCCAAGATACAAGTTACAGTTTCTTTATTACTTGCCATGGTCTTGTATCTATTACAAAGTCATTGCTTCAGTCATCTCACGATTTTGTCATTCTGGGTGAATTTTCTACAGACCCGTTGGAAAAGGCTTCCAGCAAGCTTCGACAAGGATTTGGTGGAACGTACTTCATCAATACCCAACAAGTCCATTAGAAGCATACAATAAACAAAGCTAAACTGGTTTTGAGACAAGATGTACCGTTAGAATCACTTGGATCTTACTCTTCTGAGCATAGTTGTTGGAGGTGGAGCTACCGGTTATCACTTTCAGGAATCGAATTTTTCGACAGTCTGCCTCGACAGGAATCGTTGTTATCACACGAAGACATGGAATGGTTGGTTTATAATGCTGGCTACATTATCTGCAAGGATGATGAACTGGAATGCGACTTCAATCACTCTTTTTTTATATTTTGAAAAATATGGCTCATACACAAAAAAAACAATCGTGGAGGTCTGCAAATTCCTCATGACATGGTATGCCAATAGTGCGCATTCTGTTATCTGATGTTTGGAAAAGTTAAATCCCTTGTGTGCACTGTTTTCCAGACTCTTAGTGATAATTATTGTTTCGGCATATCCAAGCATCATTGCTACAAAATGAGCAACTGGTGCAAATCAGTTACACCAAATCTGGGAAAAGAGCCTGCTCAAAAAGTTCAAAAACTGTCTTAAATATTTTCAATTGGGCATGCTTTCACAAGTTTCTAGTTGGTTGTGGTTCATTATTTAGTTGATGATTAGTTTCTTAGACCTGATTTCAAGACTATGAGGTGACTTACTCTTACTGTGATTCTTCCTAGAGTAGAATAAGTTATTTAGTCTTCGTACTTTTCTAGATCTTCTTGCGCATCCTATCATACGTTCCTACTCAGTTATGGTTCATTATTTATTTGATAATTAGCTTCTTAGACCTGATTTCAAGACTGTCGTGATTTACTGTTACTGTGATTCTGCCAAGTGTTTTAGAATAAGTTATTTAGTCTTCATACTTTTCTATGCCTTCTTTCGCCTTCGTTTTTATATTTTAATTTTACGTTTTGCTGCCGCCGTCTTTGGAATGGTAAATTTTTCACAGGCCGGGTAACGGTGATTTGGCGCTATTCACAAATCTGCCTAAAAATGTTCCTACAACAGTGTTTTAGGCATAGCGCACATGATCCCACAAAAAAAAATAAAAAAAAATTTGAAAAAAGTGGTTTTTTTAGCTAATTCAATTATCGAACACTCCCCCTAACCACGCCTATTTTCTCATACCTGTGAATCGATCAAGCGTGCAATAGCCATTTATAGTCAAATTATGTATTCGAAACAATTTTTAGAGCATACAAAGTGATAAGTAGACCAAAGTAAACCCCCTCCCATGTTAAATAATCCGCCCCTCCCCACCCCCACCCAAAAAAATTTTTTAAAAATATGAAAATTTTTGAAATAAAAGACAATCAGCCATTTGAAGTCGATGGTGTGTCCGTCCCTGGTTGGTAGTTAGCTGTGTGATATAAAGAAAAACAATCAATAACACAAAGCGGTATCTGGCATGCCACACAAAAATATCTGGTCTTTCGCTTTTTTTCTGAAGGATTCTTCGCGCACACTTGACATAACCGTTGAGGAGCCGCAGTTTTATCTGTTTTAGGAAGTAATGAAAGTTTATGTACGCCAAACCCTCCCCTGAGACGGCAAGGGGGGGGAAGAGTTCTTACTCTCTTGCACATTGTTGGTGGTACGTCATCAGAACTTCTCTTCTTGTTGAAAGCCGAACTGCAAAGAGACTTGAGCAAAGAAATCCGATATTCTCGGAGCGTTATTTTGTTATTTGGGGACTTATTCTTATATAATACATGGGAATTGTGTATTGATATATCCATCAAATACAGGAAAACCTTTCTTGGCCATTTCAATGATTTTCTTGTGCTCGGGTAGTATGCTATTGCTTGATCTAAGCCATCACATCCACCCATATATTTGTTATAATCATAAATTACCGTGGGCTTTTTGACCTTTTCCATTTCTGCACTCTTTTTCTTCCTTCTTTCGACTTCCACAAATCCATCTCCAGTATGCATAGTACTTATTGCTTTGACAACTCTCTTATCCTTCCATGCATATACGAAAACTTTACCATTGTCTTTGGCAATAACATCAAATCTACTCATGTTAGCGGGATTACGAATTTCATTTGGCTCACCTCGGTGGCAGCGTAATGTTCCAGCTGCATGAATCTTTTTGTCCAACAATATTTCAAACAGTTCGACGCTGTTATACAAATTATCCATGTAAAGATGGTGCCACTTACCATAACATTCCGGCGTCAGCAACCTTTGTACAGTCTCCTTGATTGACTTTTTCTCACAACAATAGGTATCTATTGCATAACAATATTTGGTGATTGAATCGGCGAGTATATAAGATTTGATACCATACTTTGTAGGCTTGTCCTTCTGATATACCCGAAATGAGAGCCTACCTCTCCATTTCAGCATTCCCTCATCGATGGATAAATTTTGACCCAAATTGTACAATGCCTTCCACTTTGGTGTCAGCAGGTCATATATTGGTCTGACTTTGTACAACCGGTCCTGGCAATTGGGAGGTTTCGCCCTATCGTTATTGAAATGGAGGTAAAAGCTAATTTGCTGGAACCTATTTCTGGCCATAACCTCTCCGAAGAAAGGGGTTCTAAGGGATACATCAGTGGACCAATATTCCGCTACAGGGCCTCTTCTTGAAATAAGGCCCATCAACATAACCAAACCCAAATACCTCTCCAGCTCCTCCTTTGATATATCCTTCCAATTCATCGATCTTGATTCTGGGGAAAGAGGCGTTCCAGCTAAATGCAAGTTCGACATCGTTTGGTTATAATACCTGTTTGTTTCAGTGACAACATGCTCCAACAGCTCGTCATTGAAAATCAATCGGAAGTATGCAATTGGATCAGATTTGTTGTTGTCATCAATTGAAACTTCTTCGCTACATCCTTGCATAGGTCCTTCAAAATCTGGCACATCTGGTACTCTTGTAGAATCTCTCCACACATACGTTGAACGGTTTCTCAACGGTACCTGTAAAATAACATTGCCTCCGTTATTGTTGTTTTCATCATCAGAGGGTACTTCTGAACCACCCCCATCAGATTGATTATCCAACATCTCGTCATAATCACTCTCTGACGATTCACCGCTGCTTATAACATTATCATCAGACACCAAAAGGCTGTCTAAGGCTTGGCGAGGACTAAATCTGCGCTGCATCTTACTCAATACACGTGCAAAAAGGGATCGATTTTCGAGACATTTTTGCTTTTATACTAGACCCCATGGTTGAATGATTTCAGCAACTATCTCTCCAATTAACGTACCGCATGAAAGAGCTTGTTAATAGCTCTCGTATGACACCTTAGGGATGTAAAAATTCGACCGAGAAGTAGTTTTCCGACGATCATGAAAGTCGAACTATATATAGTCCGTCTGGCACTCAACGCGAAATCGCTAAAGACTATATATAGTCCGTCTGGCACTCAACTCGTTAATTTTGCAAATAATAAAGTCGTCAGTGAAATGATATAGTCGTCAGTCATTCAGTCAGATTCAGAAACGATATTACAATCACAGTGCTGAATAAGAGTGTATTCGTTCTGACGGTTGCGGTACCAGTACGTAAAGCCACAGCAAAGCACTCTAAATTCGTGTTTGGGCGTATACCAGCTTTAAGTGGCAATACAGCCATCACTGATGGTATTATTGATAATAATAAATTGTCAGCCTGCGCACCAAATCTAGGGAAATTGCCAAGTAAAATGGTCGGAATTTGAGACTACAATGAGCGGCCTCTACTTGCCGTCGCTCAAACCCAGAGTGAATAAAAAACGAGAGTCGCTCAGACCATCCGCCTCCAGTCTGCGCTCGTCTGCCGACGGTGTCAAGGCCTGTGATTAAGAACTCCATGGCGATACGAGAAATCAGTCGAGCGTGAAGTGGTAAACAAATTCTGAAGCGGCTGTTCGGTTGACTGTGGTTCTGAGATATGCTTACAAGGAAGCTGGCGTAATCCGTAGTGCGATGAATGCCGTGACACCAACGGGCCCGGAGGTATGGCACAAGAGCTTGACAAATCTGCCTGCACTGTCGTTTATAGAAATTGTCAACTGGATAGGCAGTGATAGGTCTCTTACAAGGGGCTATAAGTTCTGCGTGGAAAGCTATATTCATGAACTGTATGTATTGAGTGGAAGTAGCAACGTAAATTTCACATGTAAGGCAAAGTGAAGCTTTATTTCATTGCTAATCAGTTCGTTGTAAAACAATAATATATATATATAAACCAAGAGACAAATGCCGCTTGACATTCTGACAGAGACTGAATACGCCAGGGCTCCAATCATAGCGACTCATACAAGCCCACTTGTATCGACAGCTACAGACAGTTAATTTATTGGAGGCTGAAAATTGCACAGCATGCAGCACACAGACCATATTTCATTAATTATATGAAGCATAGATATAGGTACACGTGTTTCTGCCGCGGCGATCTCAATGTTTACGAACGCCGACTTCTCAGGCGCAGAATCCTGTCTATGGTGAGATTTTCTAGCAACCAGCGATTTGTGCGTATCAAGTTAACGTCTTTAATCCAACGAAGACCCGAATCAAATAATTTGTGAGCGATCGTAAAAGACAAGCAAGACTGGCTTTGCAAATACAGGTTTCACAACAAATCGTGGTGTACGGCTCAAAGAATATAGAGCGAATGAAGGAAGCAGCAAAAATTCGTTGCGACTAAGCCAACACTTCTTCGTGTAAAGAAAAAAGGATTGGAGCAAAAAACAATGATTAAATTCAGAGAGAGGCGAAATAACCAATCAATAATATATCCTACAAACCACTAAACGCAACGGCCAACCCAATCACTAAATTAAATCCCCAGTGGTCGAGAGGAACGCTCGCGCGATAACATCCTCCCGCCCTTGACTGGGCGTGAGCTCAGTCAAAGGTCAAAAAACAATTCAATTTCAATCGGTCTCTTCCAGTAGATGGAGCCGTTGAATGGGCCGGTTTAGTACTCCTTTGCTGGTTTTTAATTTGAATGTTCTAATCAGGCCATCTTTGCTTGGCAACGCATCGATAATCCGGCCCATTAACCACGTCGGTCTTGCACGACCGTCTTCGGAAATTAAGCAAACGTCTCCAATTTTTGGCGGTGTCTGTGGGATAGTCCATTTGTTTCTACGTAGAAGAGACGGAAGATATTCTTTACTCCACCTAGTCCAAAATTGTTTGAGTAAAGTTTGAAGATATCGGTAACGCTTGGTAACGTTCGCACTCGATGGAAGATACGGAAGTTGTTGCAAGGGTCGTCCGAGTGTCAGATGAGCCGGAGTGATAGCTTGAGGATTTCTTGGATCGGATCCCAGATATGTCAATGGTCTTTGATTGAGGGCACACTCAATGTCTGTAAGGAGAGTATATAATTCAACATATGTCAGTTTGGCCTTACCTAATATTTTCCGTAATGGCTCTTTCAGCGACCGGTTCATTCGCTCATAGAAAGCTCCACGATGTGGGGCGCGTTCCGTGATGTATTTCCAGACGATGCAATTGTCCGTCAGAAATTTTTGCAATGTCTCGTCTTTAGAACGTCCTTTGAATTGGGCGCGAATTGATAAACCGATTACTTTTTCGGCCTTTTTGAAAGTGGTCTGGTTGTCGCTAATTATTTCCCGGCACCATCCTCTTCGGTTCATCATTCGACGCAGAGCGGCTAAAAATTCCTCTGTAGACATGTTATTTGTTAATTCAAAATGCACCATTCTACTATGAGGACAAGTGAATAAGCAAATATATGCTTTCTGCATATCGTCACCGCCCGTATCAATATGAATAGGCCCAGTAAAGTCGAGTCCGACTTCAGAAAAGGCAGGGGCTGCACGAATGCGCTCTGCGGGTAATATTCCCATCTTCTGAGCTAGAGGCTTCGTTCGCCAATGACGACAGACAATACATTTACGCAATGCCTTTTTCACCACATTCCTGATGTGAATTATAAAAAAGGATTCGCGAATAATCGCAATAGTTGTATCTTGTGGAGCATGGGAATTACGTAAATGAATGTGTAGGATGAATTTTTCGACGAGAGGTGATTTCGGAGGAAGGATGATGGGATGTTTCGCACTGTCCGGTAATTCTGACATCTGCAACCGATTTCCGGCCACGATAAGTTTTCGCTCCTGGTCAAACTGCGGGTCCATTCCAATGAATGGGCACTTACGCGACGCTACCTTACCATCCTCGAGGTCTGTATAATCTTGCTCGAATGCAGAACGCTGAAGTAGGCGCCACAAATGCTCCTCCACGGACCTAAATTCATTGGGACCAATAAGACGACCGTCACACTCAGGATCGAATTTCGCAAAGTCACGCTTTCGCCAACGAAGGATTCTAGCCGTTATGCGCACAATCTTGGTGTAATCGTTGTAGCGATCTTCGAAAAATGGCACTTCGTTAGGATTTTCCAGCGCGACGAGAACAGTGGTGTTGACTGCTTCTTTTAATAGAGAATCACGATTAGAGTTCTCAACAATAGGAACTTTATTTGGCCAACAACACTCCTTCAGAGAAAGCCAAGGCGGTCCAAACCAATACAACTCACTTGATTTCAATTCTTCTAACGTAACCCCTCTACTATGCAGATCTGCAGGGTTCTCATGTCCTGGGCAGTGTCTCCAAGAGTCTGGTGAGACCAAATCGTGGATCTCTTGAACCCGATTCCTGACAAATGTCTTCCAATGGGAACTGGGTTTGGCGATCCAGGCAAGGGCAATCTCCGAATCGAGCCACAAGTGAATTTTGTCGACTGTCAAGGCTGGGTTCAACCCGTCCATAATGTAATTGATTAGTTTTGAAAGACAATGGGCAGCCATCAGCTCCAGACGTGCGACCGAGATTGCTTTTAATGGAGCAACTCTCGTTTTGGAAATTAAATAATTAATGTGCACAGTACCTTGATTGTCTTCTGCTCTCACGTAAACTACAGCTCCATATGCGGATTCGGAAGCGTCGGCAAAACCGTGAAGTTGAATGTTTGACACGCTGTTCAATTGTGTGAAAAGATACCTCGGAATTTTGATTGAGCTTAATAACGACAATTCATCAGTCCATTTCCGGAATTTTATTTCCGTCGTTTCATTGACTGGTTCGTCCCAATCCAATTTTTGCTTCCAAAGATCTTGCAACATAATTTTGGCCTTGACGACGAAAGCTGCAAAGAAACCGAAAACGTCGTAGATTTGACTAATCTTACTGAGCATGGTGCGTTTAGTGACTATCTTGACTTGTTCGCACAGCTTGGATTTGACGTTGCAATACAAAACGTCTTCAACGGTGTTCCATTTCAAACCAAGTGAAGTAGCTTCGCCATAATTGTCGTTGTCCAAGTCAAGCACAAAATTTGAGAGTCTTGCATCCTCCGGAATGTGTTGCATCAACTCGGGGCTGTTTGACGCGAATTTTACCAGAGTCCAACCGCCGCTACCAAAAAATCAGGGATTTCTAAAACACGGGATGTGTAAGTTCATTTCCAGGCATACATCAGAAGGGTCAGATTACCCTGCCAAGTATATCGTCGCAAATGTCGGGACGTAATTAGACCCGCTGCTAGATTTCCATGTCAGGAGCACAATTTACTGACGTCATGGCTTATTGCACTGCGTGACGTCACTACGTAAATTTTGTGACGTCACAAGCGTTACAACGACTGTCAATTGAACCCTGAAACTAGGGATTTCTATATTCAGCATAATGCGTCCGGTGCGATCGCTTTCTCTGCTATGCACACTATTCGAAGAACAAATGCCTTAGAAATTAAGTGTATACGAATATATTACATCGTACAAATGTAAATAGCACCAGCAATAGCAGGAGTACTGAAAATATAATTCCAAAGTTCAATACATGACATGACACATACTGTAGGCCTATATGGTTGATAATATTCACACAGTTATCAGGCATCACAGCATGGTATACAAAAATCTTACATTGAAATTACAGAAAGCGAACTTGAATTTTATTGACAAAAGCAACATACCAAATTGCGCAGTAAACAAATTATTAAAATCAATCAAACTATCTAATTGGAGGAGTCTCTTGAATTTAGTTTCCGAATTTTGCGAGTATTTCTTTTTTGAAGGTCATTGGGCATTGGCTTGCTGTTCAGGCGTTTAAGTTCGTTTTTAGCAAAACAGTTAAATGTGTACTGAAGAATTAAATCGAAATTCTCATGCCCGGCACTGCACTTAACAGCTACAGGACCCCCCAGAATTTCAGATGACTTGACGATGTCTCGTACAGCATTGATGAAAACGGACCTTTGGACTTTATAGGTCATAAATTTTTTCATAATTTGATCGTTTGCAATGATTGCAGAATAACATTGGATAGCAAATGTTGTGAGGCCGAAGCAGAGTTCAGTTGGCTCGGACAATCCCCCTCTATCAGCCAAGCCCAGTACAGATCTATAATCCACATTAGTCACAGTATATGGTTCCTTAGGTTCTGTGGCATCCTTGCTTAACAATAGTAAATGGCCACATTCCTCATCAGTCTCTTCGCCGATTAATGGCCCTACCAATGTAACCACTAATATAAAACGCGACTGCTAATTCTGACTCTGACACGTCGTTAATTGGGACTGTTAGTAAAAAGTCCGCCAACCAAGTATGCTCCTCAGCAACTTGTGATAAACTACCACCAACTTGCCAGGATTCTACATGCTCAAATGTGGACGCAGCACATAACATTTGCTGCTGCAATAAGCTTAAACAACGAATTTTTTTTTCGGCGGACAGGACCTGTTTGAGTGACATAAAGAAATTGGCTCCACTGGACTGTCGATAGATGCCGAATCGAGCTTCTATCGGATCGGACATTACTTTCCCTGTCAGTACATACTTAACATCGTGGTGTTGTTGTAGATGCTCTGTTAGAGCAATCACACCTTCCATTGTTTGGATGCAAGCTATGAATGTTTCATGTGACAGTCCTGGATTTCCTGATGCTTTCCAGTTTTTGAAGATGTTAATTGCCTCCATTAGATATTGAATTCCTGGATGAGAGTGACTGAGATTGGTTGAGAGTGGTTCAAATAGAGGCTGTCTTTTCCGAAATGCTGAAGTTTTAAATTGATAATAATTAGTTAGGATATGGCACCATAAATTTGTCACATACTGATTACAGCTTTGAATCACAGAAAGGTTGCAGTTACCTTTAGATGATGACTTGACAGACATGATATTCCAAATGCCCTCTATAAACCTAACATATCTTGCTGTTTCTTTGAACTTTGAATATTTGTCTGGGAATAACTTTGCAAAATACTCCAGACCATTTGCCGGCAAGCCATCCTCAGTTAATCCAACGAATGATCCATTGCTGTACACAATCCGTTGAGCAGTATATACTTCATCTATCATTAGTGTAACAATTTTTTCTCGTTCACTTAAAGAATCTGTTCGCAGCTTGATATAATCAACATCAATCTTTCCCGGTTTTACATTCATTTCTGCAGATAACTTGTATAACAGGCTATCAGAAGGCAGCACAAACAAGGTCTGCAATTTCTTATAAAGCGAATTGCTAGTCAGCCTCCATAAGAATGCCGTCATCAGAATGTGCTTTTCACAAACTCTATGTCCTGGCAATAGCTTCCAATCCTCCCTTGGAATAGCATCAAACCATTTTAGCTTCAATTCTGGATCTGACGGAAACTGGAACATCCGAATACCCGAACTCGACTTTCTTTCCTTTCCTCTGCCCTCTTTATAGCCACTTCTACAATTAGGTACACAGCATGTGTAACCCATATTAAGAGGTGAGCTTCTCACAAGCTATCACTAATGTCACTGACGCAAAAATACACTTAATAATAGTTTATGCTACTGCGCAAAGCCTTTGCAATTAACTAAACTTATACGCCCAGCACATCTCTCGACAGCTCATTAACTGTTCCCCCGAATAATCAGGCCCAGAGCAGATTACAATTATAATACCAATGAACATTATTAGCGTTATGGTAACCTGTTATCCCAGTCGGCAGCTCAAACGAATTCTCAACCGCGTGACCCTACCGGAGCAGCGCAGTCGAGTATGCTACCGGTACTGAGCCATATCTACCAGGAACCCAGCGTAACAGCGAATCTCATAACAAACATCGTGATAGTCTTTAACTAGCAGCACCATTTGCGAACGGGAACGAGACATGGTCACCGCCGTTCAGTACCAATCAACAACCGGCGTACGGTACCCTAGAGCGTAGGTCACGATCATTCAAAAATACCTCAGCGCCGGGATATGATGGCGACATCTCATTCATAAAAACAGCACCTCAAGGCCTAAACTGTAACGCCTTCCTCCATGATTTCGGCTAAACCAGCAAAAGACACCGGCAGACAGTCCAAAAAGGTCGCCTTGATCAACGCGAGTGCGCGACCGATGACTCTTGAGAGAGAACTGAATCTGACCCTTCTGACGTATTTTGAAAAAGTGCCATTATGACGACTTACACATCCCGTGTTTTAGAAATTAGAGTATTCTGAAAGCTTTGAAGTAAAAGCTAATGTACAGTACTCAAAGTTTTGCTTATCTTTTGCTTGCTGCATTAGAATTCTTTTCAAAATGTTGCTTTTAAGTACCACCGCACCAATCCAATTAACAGCTTCTTTGGACCTTGTTGCAGATTTGGTTAATTCTTTGATCATATGGATCACAAAAAAACAGATAATCAACCATCAATGGTTTATGTATTTCAATCGGGCAAGCCACCAATACAATCATTGTTGGATAATAGAGGCATAATTGCAGCAGTTCATGTTTTCGATACCACAATAAAAGATCAGCTAGATCTGGCTATAGAAGCACATCGGGACAGCATTCTTGATATGATTGTTCTCGCCACCAATAACTTGAAATTGATGCGTGAGGCACAACATGACGAAGGAGTTGTTCGATTGTGTGAGCCTATTGCAAAATCAGACTTATTAATATATATTCGTGGAGCACAGAAAATTTTGACTAAAAGCTTGCAAGACAATGTTGTACGTTACATCCTGAAAGACCCCTGTACACACAAAACACTCTTCCACTATGCCAAGCCTATTTTAATGGAATATGTTTCGGATACTTTTCGAGAAGCTTGTAACCATGCTGGGTGGCATGACGGAAACACCAATAACTTTGTTGGATTTAATCTCATTACACCAGCTGCAGTGGACCATATATTGATGTTCGATCACTATATACGTCATAATAGTGTCGATAAACGACCAGTCACACAAAAGAGTAAAAGAATATGTTACACTGCAGATCTGTCAGGGCCAAGTTATTTTGACATTACAAAGTTTTGTGATTTTGTTTCTGTGCTTAAAGAAATGCTGGAAGCTGAAGCAGAGGATATGAAAAGAGGTCAAAAAAGAAAGTCTTTTGACTGGGTAGAACAAATCAAGAGATGGTTGTCCAAGCCAATAGAATTGGATCATGGGGAGTGTTCCACATCAGTCACTGAAACCAGTGATTAGGTCAATGACTTGTCATGGTCAAACTTTTTGAAATGATTGTGCTGGAGTGTTGATCTTCGCATTGCCAGTTAACAATATCTCTCCAACCCTTAGGCCTACCACTTTTTATTTAATTATCACCATAGTCATTCGTTTTATGTCAAGAAGAGGTTACCGTTCCATTGAGATGGTTTCGTGGACTACTGCTCAGTAGATTTGATGCTTATTCAGTAATGGTAGATGCATCTGCATAAGTATATAGGCCTGCCATTCTGTGATTATTCAACATTGTGAACTTTGCTTCCAATATACAACATAAAAAATAGAAATTTGTTGACACTTATGTGACGGGCATGGCTAACGGATTACCAAACCAACCTTGACAAAGCGTTGAGGCAGTTATGAGTAACTGAGGGATAGTTGAGGGGGGTGCGTTTGGTGGATATTTTCCATATCCCCCACAAACCAATACAGGCAGTTTGATAACATAATGGCTCCACGCCAGCATTGGTGCAGCAATGCGTCTGCACCTTGAGTACCTCTAAAACAACCCTAAGCTTGGGTTTTCATTTTACAAGGTCATCAATTACAAGCATAAGCTTGAATCGAATCAATGCAAGCTACGTACAAGCTAGTTCACAAGCATAATTTATATATATAACTAGGGCTGGGCAAAATCGAATAGTACCAGAACATCGAATCGAATAATTTGACTCGAATCGAATACCGAATAGAGGTTGCAAACACAGACATTATGGAATTCCAATTGCATTAAAACTATTTTATTGTTACCAAAGTCGAAGACATGCAAGCTTGAAACAAATGAAATTTTGCTGGGTTTACACTTCGGCCTCCCAAGACTTCGTCCTTGCGGAAGAAGTCAATGAGATGTCACTATTAGTTGTGCCCCAGTCAGGAGGGCAATGAACTCTCTGCACAACTAACTGATTTTTAAAATCCTCTTAAATAGCCAGGACATAATTGGCATCCTATATACAATACACACTAGTCATGTCATTCTACATATCAAGTGCTCCCAATAAAATGTCTATCTCATGCACAGACCAGCTCCAATTCCTATTTAGGTAAAATGGTCAGGGCCATTCGCGAGTCGCGCCTCGGTGGAAGGATTTGGTTTGTTTGGTTGGCAGAACACATTCGCAGCCCCACCTACTGTAATTATACAGACTATGTATGCAGTTGCGGTATATTTGAGAAATGGTGCTCCCGACAATGTTTTAGTATGGAGTTGCTGGTTGTTACAGGCGTGTACCGATCCTCATCATTTCATCAATTACCTTCTTGTGAGTCTGAAAATAAGCACAAAAGAATTTCTACTGCAAATTATTAATGATGGAGAGTTAGGTTAGTCCAGCGTTAGGAGAATTCATGCCATTGGGTAAGTGGGACTACATCAGAAAAAACAAATTATGTTGAGCAGGGCCGTTGGCTGTGGCAATGTCCAAATTTCAGTGATAATTCTACCAACATCATTGGATACAGTAGTTATAATGCATTGTTAAAATAGCGGCTTTTCTTGGCTCAAATAGCTTCATCCCTTGGTAGTTTGTTTTTCGACGATGCGAGTGACCGTGATTTTTCTAACATTAAAGTTGTTTCTCCGTTGCTGATCTTTCGTGTAACTTCTCCAATCAAGTTTCTACAGTAGGCTGAAAGTAAGCACATGATAATCCTTTGGTCAGTACGGGAGACCAGGGATGTTTCGGACGCTTTTTTTTAACTAGATCATGATGTTTTTTCTTTTGCTGCACACAACATAAACCTTTGTGTCGCTGAAAATTTTATACCTTCAAGTAAAATGATGTTGCTTGCAGTTCTTGATATATCGTAATAACCGAAAAAATGGAAAGGTACTGAAACGTTCGAAGTTACCCCGGTATTGGGGTAACATCGGACTCGACAGGGTTGCATCGGCGGACAGCAAGCTTCATTGCCAGAAACAGCGGTATATGTTTCGAATCTTGAGAAATGTGAACGAAAACTCCTACAAAACGAAAATTAACGGAAGCTTGAAATTATTGGACTGTCCAATAGTCGATCAATGCATATTAAAACAACTCGGGTTAACAGGAAATTTACTCAAGCTCATTTGTCTTCTTGATCCGCTTAATGTTATTTGGTCTGGCAAATCCCATTACAATGCGAGAAATTTCAATAGCGTGAATGTCTTCAATATTTGGCTCGACAAACGAATTATTCACTTTCGGATTTTTCCGAAAAAATTTAATGCCAACTTCTTCTTCACTTTCCACATCTTCGCGTTCTTAAAATTCAATTACTTGCCCAATAAAAAAAAGACTGTTTTCTTGCCAGTACCACGATCAGATTTCGCAAGGACAAAGTCATCGTTCTCAGGCTTTTCTTTTTCGACTTGAGCCCAGCAAACACATGATATAACTAAGATATAATAATGATCTCACAAACAACGCCGAAAGATGTAGCCAAAAAATATCTAATATATATATATATATGTCGACTCAAAATGACGTCATTATTATATGCTTTGTGACATCACCCGTGATACGTTCGTGACTAGTTTGTGATATGTTCGTGACTAGTCACGACTGACACCGGTCCTGACTGCGGCTGCAGCTCCGACCCCCGTGTTTTGAATAATAGCCATATATAACATAATTTTGTTGTATATTGAAAAAATGCAAGTTACAGACGGAGGCAAGTTACAGACGGAGTTGAAATGAGGTAAGAATTGAACACAATTTGTGGAATACAGTAGATTTGCACATGGATTGAGGCAGTCCAATGCAGAAAGTTGAAAAAATACAATCACCAAATTACACTATTCACTATTTTAGAAGCTTTCGAATTTGCATATGGATTGAGGCAGTCTAATGCATAAATGTAAAAATATACAATCACCAAATTACAATATTCACTATTTTTCAAAGCTTTCGAATTAGTATAATTGTTGGTGTATAGAACCAGGCAAAAGCCAAACAGAAAAATACGTTGAAGAATATAACGGTCAGTGGAGCAGATGGCGAACGATTAATAAATATCATTATGAAGATTCGGTAAACCGTAATCAGAACATTGCGTCAAAAATAGTACGTACCATCAAACATGAATTTGGCAAGAAATTGTACAATGTTGTGGCATGGCATAGTAGGCCCATCATGATCTGCGGAAGAGTCGTAAAGCGCTGTTGTCTCAACTTCTGTCGCTCCTGCGTATGGGCGATCAGATACAAATGAGAAGGCGAAGTCGTCATCCAAAAAGATTTTTTATTCGAATGGCCAGATGCCAGTGGAAAGAAAACCAGATATGATATTAACAGGCTTGGCAGCTCTATCCCGATTGCAAGCAAATGTTTGGGAGATCGTATATCGAAAGAACTTGACCGGGATTGCCGACCATTCAATCATCAATCCCCTGGCTTACAAATGTCCTAAATGGGCCGAATATCGTTTTATCAAGTGGTTGAAGCTTATTAGACGTGTGTCGTGGCAACGTCAACATAACCACTCCATTCGGTTAGGCGTAATCAACGCCCTCTACACTGAGGTGGGACTTGTGATTGTCCATAATTAATAGAATTTTGTAGTCTTTGGAGCACCGAGTAAATTTCACGAAGAACTCCAACAGATGAAAAAAGTTTTCGGATGTCATCCATCCCAATTTGTGCGGTCGAGCTAACGGGCCATTCGGGATACCACACAGCATTCGTGCGTCGTTTATTCCTACCCTCGGATACACCCAAATTGGCGGCAGCGAAACACCACCCGCACCGACAATGCCAACATGAGTTATAAGATCTCCTCTTTCTCTGGATGTGACCTGTCCCACTTGGCTAATTCCTCGACGTCCTATAACTTTCGGCAGTTTAGTTACAGTCGTAACACCAGTCTATATAATGAAAAAACGGCTAATTTGATTTAACGTATTTAAACAACCGTAGATCATTATTAGACCCACCGCGTCGAGACTTGGACTTTGTAGATGGCTAGTGTAACACTTTCTGTGTGTCACAATTCGTTATTGTTTCAGTTAATGAATAATTCGCTGTGCTTGTTGAATCAGATTTTGATAAAATGTTTCGAGCAGTCGGAGTTGCTCGGCGGGTTAAAATGTTGCAGAAGGTAGAGTTTTATATAGTCTGTGGTGACTGTAAGTTATGATATAATAACCCTTGAAGGGATTTTGTAGTCCTGGATCAAGCAGCAAGAGGCTAATGGCGGTTCTGATTCAACGTGGCCAATGGAGGACAACAGATCAGAATCCTTATTAAGAGATGGAGCCCATTTGGTACATAAGCTTATCATTTAGATTTGTGGTTTTCACTGTATTGTAATCCAGCCCTTTTGAGCAGTTTCAGAGAAAAAATACGATGATAGAATTATCTTATAGCGGTAACACCAACTCTGTGGTAGGTAGTAAACCATACCCTATTGTTTTGCTCTGCTGCTTGATATATGTTGACTTCATTTTTCATATAAGAAGAGTATGGAAATGACTACCTGCACTATGAACCCGATATAATCAGGCCCAATTGCAACAAAACGTAGAGGGGTTCGAACGTTACCCGTATTCATTCATACACATGCATTGGTAGTCACATGAAGATATTGGAATCGGTCGTCTGCCGAGTCGCCCCTGCTGCTTTAACTAGTGGGGGCATCCGAAAGAACCCCAAAATTCACCTAAAATAATTGGAAGAGATACCAAACAGTTTTAACGCTGGTAGAAGACTACTGATAATACTTCACTAATATTGCAAGAGACAGACATCCCGCGCGCTGCGTTAACCCAACCAGATGCTTCAGGGGCTGCTGAAAATGGGGTTAAATATTTGAGAGAGATACCGCCCAAGTCGAATGCCAAATTATCAAGTGGATGAAATTCGTTGCTAAATTAGGTATAGAAGACACTTAACCCGCTGCAAGGCTGAAAACAGACGCCATACATGCCAAGAACTAAGCATCATACAGTGAACCCGACAATGTGCTATGTAGTTTTTTTCGGGATTTAGCTCTCGTTTCAAATTGAGTGTACAATACAAACTATCAAACAGAATATTTCTTCACATTACTACAACATGATACATATTTTTATGCAATTAACACACCCACCTGAAGCAACACTTTCCTTGTTCTGACATCCATCAAGGTACAAATCATATATTTGGCATTGTGGCCGGGGCTGTCCGCTCTAAGAATTTGTGTAACATAGTTTAAAATTAACGATGACAAGTGGCCTTGGCTACATCAGTGCCCAATCATGTATGTATATTATCACCTGCCATCACCAGACAGAATTATTTTCGCTCCTTCCACTTTTGCCATCAATGACTGTCTCTCTCCCTTTGATAGACATGTTCAACATATGGTATCGGGTACGCTTTCTGATGCTGCATGTATTTGGAATAAGAGATTGAATGCAGGTCTAATATATCAAGCATCCTTAGTGCTTTAGGGCGAATGACTTATTTCAGTGGCCAAAGGTTGAATATTTACACCAGATACATTCAACTACTTAATAGACAGTCCTGACATCTACACAAAGGTAAAACTAAAGAATTGGTCGAGTTTGCAAGCATGCAATCAATTTCGATAAGGGATGATAACAATTGATGTGCTATTGTAAATCACCCTGCAATAGCAATGTAAACTGTATTGACTGTCCGATTGAATGGTTTCATTTTCTGTGCGTTGGTATTAAACGAGCTCCCGGAGGCAAATGGTATTGTCGCAGCTGCAAGAAATATTTAACAACTACATAGATATCCCTATAATCCCACAAACTTATATCCTTCCTTACACATACTGGCTTGGTATACGGAATGTTTAGTAGGCTGAAATCAGTTCTTTTTCGTGTTATTTTTTAATTCAACAAATATAAATTGAAAACCCAATGATTTGTAGAAAATGCTTTGTCATGGCAGTAACTGAAATTCAAACTGTATAGCACAGGATTTATCATATAAGAACTCGGTCCCAAATGTGGCATTAGCCCTTAGAGAAAGGTTAAAGGCTCTGTGTAACTAATCTGAACCCACCGCGTGAAAGTCCGAAGTATGCTCATAGTATGTGCCGAGTTTCATCCAGATCGCATGCGAGGAAGGTGCCCGCAACTCGGTCCCAAATGTGGCATTAGCCCTTAGAGAGAGGTTAGAGGCTCTGTGTCACCAATCTGAACCCACCACGTGAAAGTCCGAAGTCTGCTCATAGTATGTGCCGAGTTTCATCCAGATCGCATGCGAGGAAGGTGCCCGCAACTCGGTCCCAAATGTGGCATTAGCCCTTAGAGAGAGGTTAGAGGCTCTGTGTCACCAATCTGAACCCACCACGTGAAAGTCCGAAGTCTGCTCATAGTATGTGCCGAGTTTCATCCAGATCCAGAATATAAAATGGAATCGAGTAAATGCTGTCGGCTGAGATTTGTCGAAAAGCCAGCATACCACGTCAAGGTTTCAGCCTGATGCCAGATTGCCTCTATTTTACATAGGAGGAATCCTCATATGGCAAGACAGCTTTCAACATATGAGGCAAGGAGCTATGCTCAAAATCGGAATCCACGGAAACTATGGTTGGGTATGTCTCACTGAGACGAATGTGTGCGCGCCATTTGCACTCACGTCTCGTGGTCTGCCGATGCCTTGTTGTACTCGTGGGATCATTGGATTTGGGATCTGGGGCTTGCTGGTTGCTGATCGTGGAGTCACTCAATAGATGAAGCAGTGTTTTCAATATTTTATGCAATCGAAATACGAAAGAGAATAAAGCTCTGCCCCAGCATGTAATAGACAAAAAGGAGTCCCCGAAGAGGCCATGATGACGAGGGAGATGGATTACAAATTTCAGATGTTTAGTGCGGAAGATAGCGAGGCAAGTGTTTGCAATAATAATGCGGATGGCGGTTTGTTTAGCTGCTTTGCCGCCTAGCAGGCTCCGCGAGATCTCTGGGCGAAGCGTGACTGTACCGGTAGCGGGTCATCGCTGTATAAAGTGCCGTACAGGTGTCTGGTACTGCTATCATACTCAGCTGGTAGTCTAGGGGGATGTCGCTCAACAAACGTCCATCATAATAGTAAAGAATATGCTAGGCTCCCACAAATAGGAACAACCCTTTCTATAGATTTGCAATCCACCATCCTTCTCGATAATACTCGCCAAAGACATAGACACCTTTTATCTAATGATTACTGACGCCAAAGGGATGGTCTCTTTCGTATTTCGGTGGCGTGTAGTACTAAAAACATTGCTTTATCAAAAGAAACGACCGGCAAATAAACTCCCTCCAAACGTCGAAAATCGTCATATTTCTCGCCGACACCTGTGAGCCGCAATGCTCGAAAATGTCAATGATAGGCCACCAGAAAAATATCATGAATTGTTTCCAAGAGTTCGAATATGTGTTAGGGTGGAGATCAAAAAGGTGGGAAAAAATAACTCTGGATTATCGATAACTCCGGGGTTAGGTAATCCGGAGTTATCCGTCACATTAATCGCGTTTGCAAAAAGTCGAGTTTTTGTTGAAGGTCCGCGGATTACGTAACCTCCGAGTTAACGATCATGACTAGGCAAATAGAACCTGATGTGAAGTGACCCGTGAAAAGTTGTCGCTGCAGCGGATTGAGATTGGCGAGAGCTGGGGTTGACGACAAGAGACGCCGTGCGTAGGGCCTACGTTGTATATGAATTGCTGGTGTGGTAACCGCAATGGATGTACTTGATCTGATTGATTATGGTGAAGAAACGCGGAAGCCTACACCGAGAAGACATTTGAAGGACATAACGAACCCGTTCGATCGTTTGACTGATGATGAATTTTTGAGCCGCTTCAGGTTTTCAAAGGAGAATACCATAGATTTACTCTGTCTAATCCAAGATGATGAAAGGCTGCAGCTTCGCTCGCATGCATTGCAACCTCTACATATGCTACTCTGTGCATTAAGATTTTTCGCCACCGGACACTTCCAAGCAACAGACGGAGATTTGTTAGGCGTAAGTCGTCATACTGCCAGACGCAGCATTCATACCATCTCACGTGTGATAGCGGGGAAGCGACAACTTTTTATACCAAAGATCGATGACTCGGGAGAAATGAAACAGGCATTTTATGAGATTGGCGGCTTTCCCAACGTTATTGGATGTATTGATTGCACACACATCCCAATAGTTTCACCTGGAGGACCGGCACCAGAGGTATACCGGTGCCGCAAGGGGTTCTTCTCCTTGAATTGCCAAATGGTATGTAACCCAGATAGAACCATCACGAATGTTGTCGTTCGTTGGCCAGGCGCCACACACGACTCACGGATTTTTACGAACAGTGCCCTGAAGCTGGAATTTGATGAGGGAAAATACCATGGTTTCCTTCTGGGGGATGCTGGGTATGCTCTGATGAATTATCTCATGACCCCCTTGGCTAACCCTGCGACAAATCAGGAGAAAAGGTTCAATTATTCTCATTCGAAAACAAGGGTGCGAATCGAACAGTGTTTTGGGGTTTTGAAGCAGCGCT
Source organism: Botrylloides violaceus (assembly GCA_030412335.1). Taxonomy (NCBI): domain Eukaryota; kingdom Metazoa; phylum Chordata; class Ascidiacea; order Stolidobranchia; family Styelidae; genus Botrylloides; species Botrylloides violaceus. The sequence goes on along the minus strand of JASFYC010000457.1, from coordinate 28,235 downwards.
TCAGGATGCTCAGGATACCATTGCGCATGAATATGCAGAATAATATTCCTGCTATTGTTGCGGTTGTTTGCCTGCATAACTTTGCAATAAAAAGCAAAACACCACTGCATGAAGATTGCGATGAATACCTTGAAGAACCAGATGAAGGCAGCATAGGAGAAGGATTAGCAAGCACAGCTGACGGGCGAGCTGCCCGCCAGAATATCATTTCATCATATTTTTAGTTTCAGCATTTGTATTTTTGTTAAAATGTGGAAGAAATTTCAATTAAAAGTTTTAAACCAGAACACTTCAACGAATTTTCGTGATAATTTACTTACACCACCACACAAGGCAGGTGATGGGAAAAGGTGGTAAAAGAAGAGCAGTTCCATTGTTAATTAATGCTACTGCAATTTCCTTATTTGTAATTCATATTTCTCCATTAATTTTCTATGTTCTTCCTTCTTCATCTCCATCTCCTGTTCCCTCAAAATTTTTCTCTCCTCAAGATCTTGTAATTTTGCCTGGAGAACCTGCAACCGCAAATCCTCGATGTTGGCAGTTCTCTTTTTCCTAGCTGTGGTAGGAGTTACCAGCTCTTCCCTGGCAACATCTGAGAAAGAGAATCATATTGAAAGCATAGCTTTCACTGAACATTGTGTAAAAATATCGATTTCAATACTCGACGAATAGTTGAGCCAATATTACCTGCACTTCGGTTTGGCATGCTTGGAACTGGTTGCTGTAACATGCTTGAACAAGGAAGATCTTCAGCTCTACTCCCACCTTGGTCTTGCCCACTTTGTTCCACTGTAAACAATAAAAAAGCCTTTATTAGAGTGCAGTAGGGTTACAGTACAAGACAAAATTTGAAAGGCAGGAACCATGTTACAGTGCAGGGGTGTTGGACACTCATTTTTCATAGTGAAGTGGAGAATGGTAGCATGCCAACCCTCACCTGATTTTGTATCCATTGTGTCTGGATCTTCCACAATTGCCTCAATACCGACAACGGAAACTGGAGAAAATAAGTAAGAGAGACATTTGAAAAACCATAGACCCGACGTAAACTGTATACTACTCACATGATGAATCACCAGATACGAAAGACAGGTTCATGCTGTCACAATCATGTTCATGCTCGATTGGATTTACCTGCTCTGGAATGATTGCTGCAAATTTTGTCAGATTGATATAACTATGGTATATATATTAACTAACCTATAAGCACACTAGCACAGGTATCCTACCTAAAACAAGCTCAGTTACAATGTCTAATTCAACCTCCATAGGACCACCTCCAGTTTGCCTTTGGTAGCGCCGCCTTTTCGCAAATTCAGCTTTTGCCATTTTTTTCATATTTTTCCATGAGTTTCTCAACTCTTGAACACTCCTCTTTTCTCCTCGCGTTGCCGCATTAAATTTGTCAGCTAGTCTACTCCACGCTGTACTCTTCATCGCAACTGTTGTTTTATCAGTTCTTTTACATTCGACAGAGGGTGATTCTTTTACTAGTTCAGCTAACAAAATCCTCTCACCAAGAGAAAAATTTGTTGATCTTGGTTTTCTTTCTGCCTTGTTCATGCTAACAGCATATAAAGCGCTGGTGGTAAGCCAAATGTGGGGGTATGCTACAGTACCGGTACTCACTTGAGATAAGAAAAAAAACAGGCATAAGTAAACCTATCCACCGACACTGTGCAAGTCATATTACATTAGTTATTGGATAGTCGTTATCATTTATCAATATTTCTCATGCCTCGTCATAACATTGCTCTATTTTCAATTTGTCACGCTGCCGCCAAAATACCACTCGAGCGAGCGAACAGCGAATACCGCTAGATAACCCTGCTCTATAGCAGGGTTATTTTCGCGCGATTATCTACCCGGAATAATCCGTCAATCAGGAGATTAAAAAATAACCCGGTTTTTTGCAACCGGAATAAACCCACCGACACGGATAACTCGCGAGTTATAAAATAATCCACTTTATTGATCTCCACCCTTAATGTGTATGGTATATTAGTCTACTGTTTTTTCAAATTCTGGCACAGGTAACAATACCATGATAAATCGGCGATTTCGGCTACGATTTCTGGAACTGGATTGGGACTGCAACCGAAATGATACCACGCCTTGCATGAAGAACATTCCACCATCCTGTCTAACAATTTTGAATAGGGTAATCTGCAAAGACAATAAATTGGAACGCATTGTGTGCGAGATAGGGACGAAGAGTTGTTGATGCCGACGTGTAAAGCCACCACTGATACTGATGGACGTTGCGAGATCTTTACCTGGCCGTAGGCTTGAGATTTATCACAACAGCAGAGTACAGCAGAGTTTTGAGTCTGATTAACAAAAAACACGGCGACAACAACTTAATACATGGAGACTGAATTACACAAGGCTGTCCATAACACCACACACACGGTGAACACGTTCTGACAAGAAGTTAGTTCCAGACTCGACGTCATAAACCACGTGATCCTATGCTATGATCAATCAAGTGGAACATTAAGTATCACAGAACATGAAATGTCAGAATCAACTTAAAACTGAATAAATCACTTTTAACAGATACAATCTCATAATATTCAAACAATCACGCCTGAGATGACTTTCGATATATTTGGCGCCGTCAGGTCGCTCGCCAAAGCAAAGCGAAATCGCGTAAGCGATTGCGAAGACTCCACAATTGCTACAGTTACTTTGCTGTTGGACATCTGGAAATATAAACGTCAAATTTCCTGAATCTGGTCTGCAGAGTTTTCCTATGCAACAAAGAGTTGCGTCGTTGTACGCGACACTAGTGTAACTCGAGTCGTATACTTGCACTTCATTGCAGGTTTTAGAGAAAACGTTTGAGACCGTTATCCAGTGGTTGCTGTTAATATTAAGAATTTGGACAAATTTGTTACTAGGCGTGTAAAATGGCCCGCATTGTATATTGTATGCAGCTGAACAGCACAAACCATCAATAGCAGGACATTGCCTCGACAACATCCACATGACATGATCTATGATGTCGCTGTTCAGCCACGCATTCGTGGACGACAGAATGTTTCCACACTCTTGCGTAATTCTCCCGAGCGATGCAGTTGGGCGTCTACCCTCAGTGAATCGGGCCTTCATTGGTTTGGGTGGAATGACGTCAGATATGATTACGTCATTTTTGCGGCCCTTGGGCGGTTTTTTCTTCACTCCTCGCAACTCTTTCGTCGGAGGCTGTGTATAAAGACCCTTGTAGTTGTTGGATTTTCCCCTGTATCGTTTTAGCCAAAATAATTCATCCTCTGGTGCGACATTACCAAAAAATAATTTTCGTTTTTTTCCTACAGCATAATGCATATTGTCATAAAACTCGCGAATTAGACTTTCGTTCAAATCATCGAAGGAGATCGCGCATTCATCCAGTCGGGAAAAGCGTCGCCCCCGGAGACGGGTGCTTTTTAGTTCATCATTCGATTTTTCCATTGAACCGGACGTTCGACAGTTGTCGGATAAATTTTGGAAGGGACAAGACTGGAGACCTTCGAAAAAATGGCCGTATTTCTGGTAACCCTCACCGTCACCGAAACGAGATAAATTACCGGACATAAGCCCAGTAATTAATGGGATTCTCGGCAAGAAATTTTTTTCAAATGACTGGAACATTTCCGGACAAAAGAACTGATTTTCCCCTTCCCTACCGCCATCATTTACTATAACCAGTGCTGATGATACAGTTATTCGAAGTATTTCATGGAAGGGATCATCATGTGTGTCGATGACAACTTCGCCATCAAGTAGCATATCGTCTGCCAAATCCTCCATGCCAATTTCGTCTTCCACGACCCTTGTTCGGAAATGTTTTGATTTAATAGCCAAAGTCTCATTACGTGTATGCAGCAGGATGGTCAAGTGATGAATTTGGAGCAGAATGGATTGACAATCAGACGATGTAACCAAATGGCTGAATATGTGCATCATTTCGCGATACCTAGATTGATTGAGTTTGCACAAAGTTTTAAACGATACAAAACAATACTACCGTTGCAAAAGAATTTTCTAACGGTATTTTTTTTTCCAAATACTTTTTGCCCGTCGCCGCGAAATTGCATCAGAAAGCCAGCAACTGTAGGAATGTTGTGCCTGTTGCTGACAAATGATGCCAACGCAATGGGAGCTTTTCGAGGTACAGGGTGGCGAGCAACAATTTCATATAATTATGTAGAAAGTGCTGCTCATCCCGCGAAGGATGCTACCAGTCGCATCAATAAAAACGGCGTCTACTGAAGCCAGCAAACGAAATAAACGAAGCGTCTCATATGACCACATCAACCCCTCCGGTACTTCGTACTCTTTGCAGAGTGCCGGGCATCGGATTACCGGCATCTCGGACCACTTGTCAATGGCGAATGAGTCGAAGCGACTCCCCACTGGTCCTTTGACGGAGCGTCGATATGGTTTGCCTCTTGGCGAACCTTTTTAAGCACTCCCTGATTAGGGGCGGAGTCTCGATTGCCTGACTCTCAGACATCTTTAAATTGCTTGCCCAAGCAATTTAAAGCCGTCCTACGTGGGAGATTGGCTTTCATGGTGGCTCTCATTTCCCCCCTGCGTTCGCCTTTTTATTTTGTTACCTTGATGCCAACATGAAAGATGTTTCCCGAGAACATTGCCATAATTGTGCCAGGGTCAGAATTCGGACACACGACGGTAATCCGGGTCGGACAGGATTTAAAACTGCAATAGCCAAAGCACTTAATTATTGTTGAGAATTTCAAGCCGTTAAAATTATGGCTCTTGAATGCAATCGAGCAGTAAGGATTGAATTTTTTCAGATTCTGCCTTACTATATCTGCCCAGTCTCGAAGCGTTACACTACGGTCTATGACGGAGTCCACAATCGATAACCATTGGGCTTCAGGTATTTTAAATGAACACCAGCCGTTTTGATTTTCCCCCTTCCATATGCGCTGCTTATCGAGCGGGTGAACAAACCCATCGAATATCGGCGCGTTATCGTGAATGTTCTTAACGGGCGATTCGTATCGGACTTTCACGTGGTGGGTTCAGATTGGTGACACAGAGCCTCTAACCTCTCTCTAAGGGCTAATGCCACATTTGGGACCGAGTTGCGGACACTTTACGCGCATGCGATCTGGAGGAAACTTGGCACATACTATGAGCATACTTCGGACTTTCAAGCGGTGGGTTCAGATTGGTGACACAGAGCCTCTAACCTCTCTCTAGAGGCTAATGCCACATTTGGGACCGAGTTGCGGACCTGGATGAAACTGGGCTTGAACTATCAGCATGCGTGGGGTTTCTTGTTCTTGCGTGTATGGCATACGTGGCGCGTTCAGATTAGTTCAGATTGACTTGAGCGCGATAATACTATATCGAACAGAGTATGTCAGTCACTTAAACGCTAATGCATTCATTCTCATTGACGTGGCTGAATTATTTTGGAAAGAAGTCCGTTATTTTGGCATTACGTAACAATGCGATTTCATACAAAGTCTTTGAATTCAGCGAGATAAGACTATATCGAACAGTCTGTCCAGGGGGGGTTGCACTATGACGTAGGGGCGTCGATGTTCAGGACTCGTCACGCTTGAATTATGCCTACAGACATTTATTATTGTTGTCGGTAGTCGCTTACGCTTCGCGCTTAGTCGGCGATGCGACGGGTAGTTGGCCTATAACCCTGCGTCGTAAATTTTCTCTGAATTCCCGATACTTTATTTTGGAAGTTTTCTACCGGTAGTATGAGGATGTTATGACAATTTTGTATGGTAATGGACGACGAATTTTCACAGATATTTCTTTGTACACTGCAGACCCGATATAACGCGGAATCGAATATAACGCGGTCAGAGTATGGACCCCGATTTTGCCACTGATTTTTGCGACGCGTTTTGGCGAAGACTAAGTTTCAAATATAAATTGCGCATTGGAATTTGGTTTTGCTGCGTGTTGTTTGGGAAAGGTCCGCCAATCATAACATTTGGCTGCTGTTACGTCATACATGTTGCGCCATCGACTCACGTGCACTATTATGTGTCCGGCTGCCAGTAGGCCCAGTACAGTGATTAACATCGGGCTGAGGGTTGTTGTGTCATGGAGGGAATCAAAAAGAAGAGAAAAGCATGGTCAGTTAAGGATAAGATTGAGGCGCTGGAAATGTTGCATACATTAAAGACGCAAGCACGTGTTTGTAAAGATTTGGGCGTGAAGGAATCAACGCTGCGGGGATGGATAAAAGATGAAGAGAGTATCAGGCAAGCAACCACGTTCTTTGATGAAAGTGAAGGTCTGCAAAGGAAGCGACTACGGAAGGCTATAAAGATTCCCAGCTAGACAAAGTCATGATAACGTGGTTTACTCAGGAGAGAGCGGATGGAACTCCTATATCGGGAGAAATAATTAAAGCTCAGGCACAGAAAATGAAAAATCAGATAGATCAACAGCAGGGTTTTGGCGAAAGTACTACGGGTGATTTCCAGGCTAGTAACGGATGGCTTTCTCGGTTCAAGAAAAGACATGGCATTCGTAAAGTAGTAGTGTCAGGTGAAAGCAGATCAGCCGATGTCCAGGCAGCAGACGACTACCCGAGTAAACTCAAGGTCATAATTGAGGAGGGTCGTTACTGTCCAGAGCAAATTTATAATTGTGACGAAACTGGGCTTTGTTACCGAATGGTCCCTGATCAGACTCTTGCTATGAAATCAGATGAGAACAGAGCTAAAGGATTTAAAATGATGAAAGACAGAGTGCCCTTACTGTTTTGCGTAAATCAGACTGGAAATCACAAAGTTAAACCCCTTTGCATCGGAAAGTCAAAGAATCCGCGTTGTTTTCACCACAAAAACATACAAAACCGGGCCTTCAACTACCGTAACAGCAAAAGTGCGTGGATGACTGGTGACCTATTCGAAGAAAGAAAAGAGAAGCAATGAAACAGTTGACGCTTGATTCGTTTTTCGTGTAGACGTTGTAGATTAGAGTGTAGGGCGTTTCAACCAAATAAACAACTTTCATTACGATTGTACAGTGTGACATTTCATTGCGTAACTAATGAATAGGTCTGTTTTAGAAGATCCAAAATGCCAGCAAATGATTTGCGACGGATAGCATATTGCAGCCACCGCTAATGGGAATCGTAAATCGACCTAAGCGAGGTTCACCCGTCGATCAACCCATGCTGTTAGCGTAACTTCGGTATAACGCGATTCACTTACAACGCGGGCCGATTTTGTGGATCCCGACGACCGCGTTATAACGGGTCTGCAGTGTATAGTCCTTTTGTAATATCATGGCACCAAATCACTGCATCTTACCTGGATGTTCCACAAGACGCTCAACAAATGTTTCGGTGTATATAGTATCAGTGGTAGCTTGTTTGTCTGTCTGTCAAGTCCTTCCAGTTCCAGTATTTAAGCCAGGAATCAAATCAAGGACTGTTTGTTTCAAAGACATCTCGAAGAGGAAAAGGTTTTTTTTGAGTTCTACAACTGCGAGAAGTGGCTTTACCTTCTAAAGGTAGTCTACATATCTGATAGAAATTTTCTTCGCCATTTTTAATATTGTAAATATATTTCAAGATTCGTTATATTTAGGGCAGAAATACAAGTAATACCATGCCCAAAGCCCAAGTGTGTGCTTATTTATAGTTGTTCAACTGAATAGGCCAGACTGGCATGAAGTCAGGGCAACAGAGTGGTGCTGTGCCCTGGTATTTGACTTCTGTGCACCAAAGTCGGAGGCAAATGATTTTCAGCTCAGTTTTGCACTCGTGCGAAGTCTGTAGGGGAACGCGAACGGAACTAATTTCTCGGAACTCTCATAATCAGCCATCTGAAAGCGTAATGATGACAGCGCTCCTAACTCCTGCTTTGGGTATTCATATCGTGCCAGATTTTACGACATTAAATTATAGTTTCATTTTACCAAATACACAACATGTAAATACGAGAATATTCAACAAAATTAATTCTTATGACTCTTCAATTTCTTTCTCAAGCCCTTGTTGTTCTGCGCCTTGGTGGTTTTATCCAAAAGAGTTTTAAGCTTTTTCGAATATGAGTGAGACCGCACCTTTACAAATTTTGAAAATAGTTTTAGCAGTACACGTAGCAATGCTGCTTGTCCATCATCGTGTAGCGATTTAAATGTTTCGATCAGGTTTGCAACCTCATCTAACTTGAAAAAAGTCTCCTTCATTTCTTCATCAACTTTGAGGTGAGGTTCTTTAGATGTGTGTCTGCGAAACTGCAGCTCAGAAAGTTCATAAAACTCAAAGTATCGATCGCTCGAGAGCTGAATGCGCGACTTGTTGCAGCACTGCCCCGAGCCAAGCTTACCTTCCTCCAGCGGAGCCATTCATACCGGCATACCCGTTTCGGGCAATTGCAGCTGATTACCGCTCCGTAGCTGGTCAACAATACCTCATTGCAGTCGACCGCCTCAGCAATCGGCCGGAAATATACCATGTGAAGCCGGGGAGTAGTGAATCGGGAGCCTTGGGACTGCAAGCTCTTTTACGTAGATACTTTGCCACGTTTGGCGTCGTGGAAGAGATAAGCAGCGATGGTGGACCAGAGTTCGTAGCCCATAGCACTCAAGCATTCCTTCGAAAATGGGGTGTTCGACATCGATTGTCTTCGGCCTACCACTCTAGGAGCAACGGTCGTGCGGAAGCGGGCGTGAAGTCCATGAAACGACTCATCCGCGACGATGTATCGCAAGACGGCAACACCTTCAATGACGCCTTCACGGTAGCAGTCCTCCAATACCGTAATTGTCCTGATCCAGCCAATGGCTTATCTCCGGCTGAAATTGTGTTTGGCAGACCGTTGAAAGACGCCATCCCGAGGCCTCCGTTGCATCCCGTATTCGATAACAAAAGGGTTCGACCTATGTGGAGGACTTTATGGCGTGATCGGGAACGAACCCTGCGTACTCGTTTCATGAAGCAAGTCGAATCTCTTCATCTTAGAACTAAACAGTTACCTCCCCTGGCAGAGGGTGACTCGTGTCGCATTCAAAATCAATGGGGACGTTTTCCCCTTCGTTGTGATAAAACCGGCGTTGTCTTGGAATGCCGCAACAATGATCAATATCTCCTGATGGTGGACGGTTCAAGACGACTGACTTTGCGAAACAGGAAGTTTTTGCGCAGGGTGGAGCCATTGTGCCGCCCGCAATTCTTTGGGCGTCAACCGTTAAGCAGTGTGACTGTAGCCCCTTCCCCGCTGTTTCCTCATGGGCCTACCACTATACCACCTGCGATAGTTCCCACACCTACATATACGGAGACTGACCAGGAATCCGCGGATCATGATCGAAGTACCCAGCCTGCTCCGGTGTCCGCAGATGCTTACTCTGACAGAGTCCGCAGGTCTCCCCGGTTGAAAATTCCACCCTCTTGGCACAAAGACTATCACGTTGGAACTTTGTCATTTCGCTGATGCTTTCGCCGCCTTGCATGTGTGTTCAGTGTACATGGCCTACATTCTTTTTGTTTGCATAAGTCTAGGCCTTACTCGATTACCTCCGCTCAACTTTTATGACTTTCCCGGAGTTGTTGGGGGATGTGTAATATTCAGCCATACCGATGTGTGCGGATTGACTACATATGGCCTAGACCACTTAGGAGCACCCACACTCCATGTCAATCACATGACGCGTGGTCGCCAGCGCATCAGCATGCTGCATTCTGTAGGAGCGACATTCTTTTCTTTTTCAGTTTCATCATTTATTGCGATTAACATACTGATCAATAAATGCATTATTGTACACCGTCAATGAGGATCTCGACCGTACATGGTTCAGAGATGGCTTCATCTTCTTCAAAACAAAGCGACTACTCTACTCCCTTCTCCAAAATAACCAGAACATCCATCAATTGGTTCGTTATATCGCCTCGCGCAAGTTACTCCACCAAAGTCCACATAGAACAGAGCTAAACCGCCAACGCGAGAGAGAAGCGCGAAATAAGTTGTGAGCGTAATTCGAGCGTGACGAGTCCTGAACATCGCCTTTGTTTGTTTATTATATGGAAGGGCGAGTGCAACATCTAGTATTTTCTAATCTAATGTCTGTCAGTTACTTAAAAGTTAATGAATTAATTCTCATTGACGTGTCTACTTTATTTGGGAAAGAAATCCGTTTTGGGGCATTACGTAACAATTCGAATTCGTACAAAGTCCTTGATATGAGCGAGATAACATTATATCGAGCAGTGTCTCTTAGGGTGCGTTTTATAGATAGGGACTAACTACTAATCAGTGATTAGGGCCGATTTTAGTCAGCCACGCGTTTTATAGAAAGTGATTAGCGATAATCACTGCTTAAGACTTTAGTCAGCGGCGGGAGGTGGTTTAATTCCCTCATCTACTGTTTGACTCGCGTTTACTGGTAGAAGCAGTCGAGGGCATCGGCGCGGCGCGTTTGCTGTGGGCGTATAGAGCTGTTTGTGCTGCTTCAAGGTGTGGTTTGTTGTTGTTGGCAGCACAAAATGCCCCGTGTTGATACCTGCCACATAGTAATCGCCTTTTGTCAACCTGCTACCTGAAGACTGCTGGTAGGTATATACATACCGTACTCTATACCATGCCACTAATAGGGTTGCTCAAGCGCCAGTACCGGCATATCCTTTCAACTAAACGAGTTTCGCGACTTATATATCATTTTAGGGAATTGAGTAATTAAAAACAATGTTAAAAAAAAATAGAACGGAAAATTTAAGTGTGGCGGAGAAGGGAACTATGGTGGAGCTAATGGAGAGCTATATTTCGGCAATATTCCAAGTTGCTTGAATCACTATCCGATATATTGAAACGATACTTTTTGTACAGACATAAGTGCTACTCATTTTCTGACATCCACACCAGCAGCAAAGCGAAAAAGAAACGACACCCCACAAGGTATTGTGCAGCGCTTCATCACTTTTTCCCGTTCTCTATAATTAGCATTCCTCTCTTTCAGATGTTGCTGCTGGTCGCATATTGCAGATGGCCGAGTTGGAGCACACTCTGAAGCTCCAACTGTACAAGACTCAGTTATCTGCAGCTCTGCTGGAAAGCAGAGCGAGGAGCGCAGGATGGAAATGGAGGAGGAGATCCATGCAGCAAAACTGCGGAAAATAAATAATTCATAGAAATTTTCGTGTTGCAGACGGTTTGACCAAAACTTATGTGCTCAGACTGTCTGTGACCAAACCAGAGAGTTTGAGATCACAAATGTTTAGGCCCGGCAGTATTTTCAAAAACTTTGCGGTCAAACTATCTGCACCCCTTAAATTTCTATGAATAACTCTCTTTCCTTTCAACATTCATTTTCTATTTGTTATTTTGTTTGTTTTTTATTAATGTAATATATTTAATGAAGTTTCAATACAAAAACGGCAAAAAAACAACAGAAAGGTAATCCGTCTCAACACCTTCTCTTCTACCAACTCCAAAACCGTCACTGTCACCAGCGCTTCTCTCTTCCTCCACCACACGCTCTTCTCCGTCACTCTCCGATGCGCCTCATTAGCGACACCTAGAATCACCGTCTCCACACTCCCCCGTGATGATCTTTTCATTATCATCATCGTCAAAAACAACAAAGTCCGACAAATGGCTCGGTGGCCGTCTCTCTCTTGTACTTCTTCTGGCTCCACGCTCACCGTCAGTATCCTCTTCTGCGCCTCCTGGTTCAAGGACACCACTGTCTCTCTCGCATCGACATCTTCTTCGCGCCCACTCCCATCAGCAGCTCCTGATCCTACTACACCGGCCCCGTCATCTCCACTCGTATCACTTTCCTCTTGCCCGCAGTCCCAAAGAATCGGTGCCCAAATGGGCGGTCTGTTAGGTGAGTCTACGGTCTGGTCCGACTTGCGTCTTATATCCTTAACGTGCGGAGGTACACCATCCACCAAAACTTTGTGGGTTGACATCACTTGGGTTACCACCCCACTTTGCCACCGCGATGTGCAACGGGCCCCGACAGGCTTAACCCACACCAAGTCACCGGCTTTAAAGTCGCTTTTCACATCCTCTTCATCTCTCATTTCATGGTTTTTCATTGACTCTAGAAACGGGTTTCGCCACAGTCTTCCAAACATCCGCTCCGAGGGTGCCACTTGATCTGCACCCTGTGGGGACACGTTGTACCAATAAACACAGTTCTCGACTCGTGATCTAGTTCTTGCACACATTCTTTTCACTGTCCTGTGGTGTCGTGTCGTTCCACTATGGAATTTCCCGAGGGACGGTGAGCACACCGGAATATTTATTGAACACCCCAAAACTCACATAGGTCCTTCATCAGATGTGACGTGAATGATTTAGCATTGTCGCATAATATCTCTGAGGGTGGCCCAAATTCAGAAAACGTTTGTCTCAGTACGCCAACAACTTCCGCATCCGCACTCTGTAGATACCCTTCGCCAAATGGCGAACCTGCTCGGGCCACAGTCGACTAGCGTCAAGTACTTTGACGAGCTGGTATGCGTAACATCAATGGCGACTCTTTTCCAGATCTCATCAACACTCAGACTTCCATCAACGACACGTACTGGGTTGGGATCTATCGATTTACAGACGTCGCAGTCTCTAACCACTTCTTTGACCATGTCGAGAGATACTTCCGGATCCACTGCCTTAACGAAGTGCATTGTAGATTCCACGCCACGGTGGTTCATTTGGTGCACTTTTTTGACCAAGTCATAATTCGGCCCCCGCCTGCGCGACTCCTCAATCACCGCCGCTGATGAATTGATCAACACTTTCTTCCGTAACCATGCCTTGGGAACTCTTGTCAGGGCATCAGCGATATTACGATGGGAAGCGATCAACTTTACGTCCCATGCCACACCGTATGACTGCAAGGTCTCCTCAATCAGATTCAATCGTCTTCTCACCAGCATCTCAGAAAGCCCAGAAACCCTGATTCTTTTATCACCTTTACAGAGAGAAGACAGCCAAGCATATACTGATGCAGAGTCTGTAAACAGGGTCATTTCCTCGACGTTCCACTTCACTGCCATATTAACGCCTCTAACCACAGCATTCAACTCTGCTAGATTTATGTGGGACCCATCATCTTTTTTTCTAAGCCAAGCTCCATCCTCAATGACATGCCCATTTCTTTCCAGGAGCACTCCAAGGGCTATTTTACTCGCGTCGCACCATAGATTCCACCTGCCGAATGCCGGGACTTCCCATACGCCTGCAACGGGATCTTCAACTTGCAATCGCTTGACCATACATGTAAATTTATCGAGCGCCTCACCTCCCGCATAATCATCCCATGACGATCCTTGGCATAGGCGTTTTACGTAACTAGTTGCCACCCTAAGCCAGCCAGCAACGGGGTAATGGCCAGTCAACTTTCCACATGCAGAAAATACTTCTCGCTTCGTGCTTGGCATATCATCGGGTGAGCATAACTCGTTTGATCGGCTCCACCTCAGACAACCTGCGCTTCTTTCAATCTTCAAGCCGAGGACAGTGGCTGACTCAATCTTTTCCGGGGCCTTACATATGAGTCCGTGCTTTTTCAACAGGTCTATTACTTCGATCGCCCCCACTTGATCCAAATCCACGATAATGTCGTCGTAATAATGATCTGTTGCAGCTGATATTCTTTCATCGAGTGATAGCATATTTGACACGATTGACTTCATGATCTCGGGGGCGCAATTCAGGCCGAATCCTTATCTTCGCAATTCATAAACTCCACAAGCTGATGTTTGCTGCAATTCGGGCTCACACCGACCTGCATGTAGGCATCCCGGAGATCGATCAATGTACAGTTCGGGGACATCTGTCTCCATTTACGCAATTTCTCTTGGCACACATCGGCGTCAGCCCCACTACATTCCACATATTTGTTCAACTCTCGAAAATCCAAAACTGGTCTCACCTTCTGCTTTCTCTCTTGAACAACCGGTATTAACGGTATAATCCCAACACTCCGACGATCCACTCTGACCAACCAACCATTGTTTATCCACCGTTTGACCTCTAATTGGAACTTAACCCGCACTTCGTCTCTCATCCGGTAAACAGGAGTCCTATTGGTAAGAACCGGCTCTTTTTTATCTAGTCCCATTGGGCTATCCACATTTCACCGTCAAAGTGTATTCGATAATGTCTTCTTTCAATAGTGAGTGCATTGCCACAATTGTCATTACACGCAGTTGCACAGATGCTCGCTGTCGAAACCTATTTCATATAACTTAGTACCAGGCTTTTATTAACTAGAAGTCAAGTAAAGCTAAACAGAAAACAAGGATCACACAAGTACGCCAACGAATAGACAAGACACAACCAGCACGCGACGCACCCGAATCAGGAATGAGCCGGTACGATATACCACGCAACACGAACGTACCAGAAACCACCATGTGGTCAAAATAATTAACACAAGGAGCAATCATCACAATCTTCCCCGGTGAAATAAATTTAACGTCTATTTAGTCCAACGGTCCTCATATCTTTCGGGGGGTCGGCTAATCCTCGAAGATCTACGTGGGACCGGACTCTGTTCTTGAGCATCACGATCTGATAGAGTAGCGGAATCGTCAGGATCTTTCCGAGCCACATCGCTGTCGAGACCGTTACCAACTGCAGCTTGCGAGCTAGGCGAAACTGAATGTTGATTGTTTACTTCGCTGTGGTTGGGATAAGGGGCCAAATCTTTGGTCGATACAGTTGACTCTAATCCATTTTCATGCCGAATAAGCGCGTATTTTGGGTTAGCGTCGAGTAATTCGACTTTAACACCAAGGGGCTCATTTTTATTTCTGGCGAAGTTTCGGAGTAGAACGGTCCCGCCCTGAAGCAACCAATTCGGTATTGATTCTCCCATCATTGATCGTCGGGCAAATTTAAAAAACCGGTCATGTGGACTAGAATTAGTAGTAGTGCATAGAAGAGACCGAACAGAATGTAATGCGTGAGATAGGACAGTATCCCACGAGCTGTCAGGTAATCCACAATTAGCAAGTAACAGCTTGATCGACCTCCAAAGGGTCTGATTCATACGCTCGCATTGTGCATTTCCAGTGGGATGGTATGGAGTTGAATTACTGGTCGCCACGCCCTTACTTCCCAAAAAGAGAGACAGCTCTTTAGACAGGAACGATTTTGCTCGATCACTGTGGACATATTCGGGCACTCCAACCAAAGAGAATAAAGTCAAGCAGCCGATGACAGTAGACGAGGTCATGTCGCGACAGGGGAAGGCGAATGGGAATCTGCTATACTCGTCAATAACAACTAATAGAAACTTCTTTGGCCCATCGACCGGTCCTTTAAAATCCAAACTTATCCTCTCCCACGGTCTTGTTGCTTTTATAAGATGATTTATTGAGGAAGGCGTGAAGAATCGAGGCTTAATTTCTGCACAAATTTTACAATCGCGACAAGTCTTCTTCACATCTTCCATAGAGAAAAGTAAGTTCTTTGAGCGTACGAAATTATATAATCTCCTGACGCCAGGATGAGCTAGGGCTTTATGGACATCAGTTAGGGACATTCCTTCATTGTACGTGGCGAAGCAGATTCTTGACATAGTATCGGGGCCGACATTTTCTTTCCCCGCTCTATGTACAATTTCATACTTGAATACGCTAAGCTCGGATTTCCACAACGATAATTTTGCATTTTTGATCTTGCTTGGATGACTTTTACGGAATATGTATGATAATGCTTTTTGGTCAGTGATGAGTCGGATAACATTCCGATGTAGCAGGTATCCCCACTTCCTAATCGCTTCTAGAAATTGCAGCCCCGAAATCACGTCGGCACACAAATTGTTCACAACCCCAAATCGCGTCCGTTTGTAAACTCTATTTTGCATCACAAAGGTGGAGTACACGTAGCCATTAACCTGTGTAGTAACTTCTTTGGAAGTTAGGCTGATAACCGACCGAGGTCCTTCAAGAGTCAACTTCAAAGTTTCTGCGAGAGAACTTGTCATATAGCATTCGCATGCTCCGGAATCGACGAGAGCATCCACTTCAGTCCCCCTCATTGTGATAACTACAGTTGACTCCTTCAACGATTTAGGAACGCCAGCAACAATTGTTGTGATTCCATTGTATTCATTAATGGCAGAAGCCGATCTTTCAGTTTTATCATATAATCGGGCAGATCTACACACCTCTTCAAAGTGACTCCTGCGCCCACATCGTTGGCATATATTGTTTTTGGCAGGGCAATGTCGACGGCCAAACGCATGATTACCACCGCAATAATAACAGCTCTTGCGCCTTCTTAATTCAGTAGAGCCAGTCGCAGCGAGGTCTGGGGCGGCATTATGAACACTCCTCGCAAACGTTAACGAGCTCGCTATTGACGCACGAGCTCGGTAACTCGAAATTTGGTATTATGAACTACGCTCTCGGTAGCCGAACCTCGCAGACGCCCTCGTTAATTTACGAGCGCCTGTGACTGCTCGCTATGCGTGTTTTTGGAAGAGCCGCTGATGATGGCTGCGATTCTAGCAGTGCGGCAAAGCAGAAAGCGGCACAAAAATCGCCTTAATCCATTGCAATTGACCGATCGAGAACTTATTGCCGAATACCGTTTGCCGAAACTCGTAATATTGGAGTTATGTGAGCTATTGCGCGAGGATTATTTGCAACCTAACAGTTCCAGCAAAAGAGCTCTGACTGTAGAGGAGCAAGTCTTTATAGCACGAAAGACCTTGGTTTCGTGAATGATGTGCATTTTATACTGTGTAGGCCTACCAGTTTGCAAATTCTATTACAAAACGAAGGAGAAACAAAATTTGATTTCATAAAAACAGTGTATATGCAAAGTAACACCATAAGTGAAAATGAACATGTAAACTTGCAAGCAGGCAGAATCAGCTATGCACAATACAAACAAATATCAGTGAACTTTTGAACTGCTATGACTAGGAGCCTCCTAGTAGGAGGTATTGCTTTCACCACCGGTTTTGTCATCTATTTTTTTCATTCTGCAACACTTTTTTTGGCTGCACTCTGCAAATCCAACCACATGTTCCACCGACTGGATCACTCGCGAGTCGCGATATGTTGACGGAATTTACCTTGATAATGAAAAGTTATTGCTAAACCATAGGCCAAGCTATTGGTAGTACCGGTACTGTTGAAATTGAGTCGGATCCGTAGAGGACGTGGGCAGCTCTGTCAGTTACATTACCCTACTGTAGCTGTCTAGCTGATGTATCCTAGGTTCCGCAGCAAACAGGTGTAAACTTTGCCATCTTACCTGTGTTGTCACTTTCTTCCACGCAGCCTGCCGCAACCCGGTTACTTCTAACGAAAAAGAGCCTAATATATATTTTCGATGTTGCTCTACGCCAGTTACAAGAGCATTCATCTCTTCTTGCCTAAACCATCACAAAATAAACAAGAAACGACTCCTGCAACAAACTGCAACGCGGCACTGTGCTAAACGGCACGGCACCTAAAGCTATGACATCGCAATAACCTCGACTTTGCTGAGTAAACGGCACGAAACGTGAACGTTTTGACGCATTCTCTCTGATTTGCGTAAGATGTCTACGAGTTGTTGACGAGGTTACTTCGTAATACCAGAATCCTTACCTTGTTCCTCGCTCGTAAATCGCTCGGTAGCGAAACGGCTAACGAGCACGTTAACTTAACGAGCGAGGAAAAGTTCATAATGCCGCCCCAGGTATGTAGTACTGGTAGGGTATTGTTGTTACAACAAATTTATGTTAATCCCCAACTACATTCATTCTGCGTGGACCCTGATTGTTTAATAGGCAATTGAGTCCGGATAGATAGGCTTAACGAGGTTCAATATTGGGAGTACGTATCGTAGATATATCGTAGTATGTAGCGTAGATGTACAACGCCGATATAAGCATTTAAATTTATTAAATGATTTATTGTTTGTCTTGCTGAATCTCACAGAAATGGAAATGTCTGGAATGTGCGGTTCGACACATCGATAGTACCCACAAGTGAAAAAATTTCTTATGCAGAAATACAAATCGCCGCCCGTCTACTTACAAACGACATCAAAGCTGCGTATCAAAGCTGGCGTGATCACACAATCCATCCGTGTGGCAAGAAGACGCAGCAGAAAGAACAATAATAAAATCAAACTCGACGTCACGAAGCAAATCCGAAATATTTATGCATGGAATTTGAACAACAAACCAATACTGGATAAGTCATACACAAACTCAACCTCTGAAGACGTTTGTTTGATCGTATTTTCAAGAGGGGAATCAGATGCTGCATTGTCCGGCATTTCGAACGCCAAACCAGCCGAAAGATCGCGACGCGACTCCACCAGACACAGATCACGCAGGCGGATGAACAGATCACGCACGAAACAATTCAGACGGACGGCTAACGTCGACAGAAAAGGCTTGGATGAACGCATAGAAAAATACAACTCATGCCGACGTGTTTCCTTTAACGTTGACTTCAAAATAATAGGATGGCAAGACTGGATAATATACCCAAAAAATACCGATGTGAAGAGCAATCCAATGTCGGCACAATGTTAATGCAATCACCAACAAATCATACGTTCCTGCAAGGATATTTTGCTGTTGCTAAACCAGAATTGGGTATCCCAAAGCCATGTTGCGTTCCGTCGAAATTGCGACCGCTCAGTTTGCTGTATTTTGAAAAGGGTGAAGTGGTGAAAAGAGATCTCGAGGAAATGGTGGTGGAAGAGTGCGGATGTAGTTAACAACTTCAATAAATTGCTATGTTCCAAAACCATCTACAGTATACTCACGCACACTGTCTGTATCCTCTTTCCCAACTCGTTCATAACGCCGTTGCTGCTTTGTTAATAATTTTTACGAGTGTATTTTGTACATATCTTATGTTTTTGCACAATTATTTTGTTTCATTTCTGTGCCATTCCACCGATCCACAAGAACGATGGAAAAATGTCACGTGATTTCATAAGGTAGGTAGAGTCACGTGTTTGCATATTGTTGTTTTCGCTTTGTCGGGCTATCGAGACGGGTCGTTTACGGCGATTTGCCGTGTGATATTTGCCTTATGCTCGCCATTGATTTTAATAGTGCAACGCAACAGCTAGCATGTGCTCTGCGTCTGTGAATATATATTATTATGGTTGACTGAGTAGAGCTTGGAATAAAGTACCTACCGCTCATATAAGAAAGCAATATTATTACATGGTGGCAGCGGTAAAGCGACGCCAATTATACAGAAAGAATAAAAACAGACTCGCCGAGTGTTGAAGTGTGCCTGAGGGTAGACATTGAACTTAGAAAAGAGAAACACGACACCAGTTGAGCTGTAACAAAGAAAGCATGGCCAACCAACGACCCTGTATGGATTGGACATTTCCAAATAGAGCCGACGCTCTCGCAAGCTTTAAAGAACGTATGCAGATGCATTTTGACATAGAGACTATTACAGAGAAAACAATCCAAGCATCACACATTAAACTTGGACTTGGGGACATAGGCCTCACCAGCCTAAAACACTCAAGTCTCTCAGAACAAGATAAAAAAGATCCAGAAAAAATATGGAAAGAGCTAGAACGCCTGGAAGGACCATCGACAGACATCAGTTACAGAGTCCACAGGATAGAATTCAGCCGCCTCTGCCAAAAGGAGGGAGAAACAATCAGAGAATTCGTACAAAGATTGCGAAATAAAGCTGCAAAATGCCAATTTCTAGAAGGCGAAGATTTCAATGAAAGACTGGTAGAAAGAATAGTCGTATCAACGACAATACCAGAATTGAGAGACAAAATCATGAAAGAAGGTAAAGGATACAAAATAGAAGATGTAGAAAAAAAAGGCCGAGAAATAGAATCTCGCAATGTATCAAAAGAAAAACTGGAAGGTGATGGAGCAAACTCTATAGACCGCATTGGATATAGAAAGAAACAATACACATGTGGAAGATGTGGACAAGTCCACAGACGAAGAAACTGTCCAGCATATGGGCATGAATGTGGACACTGTGGCTACATGGGTCACTTTGATGAATACTGCACCTTCAAAGACAAAAAAGACCGATATGATGAAAGAGATAGACGACCAAGATATCAACAAGGAAAAGAAAGACAACAAAAACAGCAATACGGGAGTAGAGAAAGAAGGTATGCAAAACCCAAATATCCAAATAACAGAAGATACAGACAAGGCGTGATACAAGCTGAAGAAGAAGACAGTGACGAGAAAGATGAACAAGAATACATAAGACCGATAGAAATGATTCTAATCGGTGACTTGAAAAAAGGAACAGAAACCACAGAGAAAGAAATCTTTGTCGACTTGGAATACAAACACAGTGACACCAGAAAAAAAGGCATATGGAAAATAAAAGCTGATACTGGTGCAGCTGCAAATACAATGCCGTATAAGCTCATAAAGGAAGTATTTGACGACTATGATGATAATGACATATTGAAACCGGAACCGAATACTATACTTACGAGTTACACCGGAGACCGGATTACATGTTATGGATCAATAACTCTACAAGTAAAGGTGAAAGCAGAACCTCGAAATATATTCAGAAAAGAGAAATTCTATGTGGTGAACGTGGACAGTCCTGGAGTCCTCGGATTACCAGCTTGTCGTGCACTGGATGTAGTACAATTCAAATACTACCATGCTTTGGACGAACGAAAGACACAGAATATAAATGGCATCGAAGACTTGAAAGCAGCATTTCCGGACTGCTTTGATGGGATTAGCAATTTCCAGGATGAAGAAAAGCTATACATACATAAGGATGCTCAACCCTTCCAAGACAGACCTCGCAAATGGCCTATACACATTAAAGATCGTGTAGCAAAAGAACTTAAACGAATGGAAGAACTCGGAATAATCCGTAGGGTAAAAAAGCACACGGAATGGTGCTCCTCCTTGACGTATGCAGTCAAATCAGACTCATCGCTGCGGGTATGCCTCGATCCGAGACGTCTCAACGACGCTTTGCAAAGAAATCCACATAAGGTACCAACAGTAGAAGAAATACTACCAGAATTCAGTAAGTCCAAGGTATTTTCTAAACTTGATGCAAAATCTGGCTACTGGGGTGTGAAACTAGCTCCAGAATCACAGGAACTAACAACCTTTCATGGTCCAATGGGATTGAAATACTGCTACAACCGTTTACCATTTGGCTTGAAAATTTCTAATGATTATTTCCAAAAGAAAATTGACAAAATTACTCAGCAATGTCCAGGAACTATAGGAATAAGTGACGACATTGTAGTACACGGTAAAGACGAAGCCGAACATGACGAAAGACTTCTATACTTCATGAAAGTAGCAAGAAGTGAAGGGCTCATGCTCAATTCACAGAAATGCAAGATCAAAAGTAAGACCATCTCATTCTTTGGGAGAGTCTTGACGGATGAGGGTGTGAAGCCTGACCCAAAAAAGGTGTGCGATATCAATAACATGCCGACACCAAAAGACAAGCAAGAACTGCAGAAATTCCTAGGAATGGCTCAATTCCTAGCTTGCCACACACCAAGCTTTTCTGCCAAATCCTCTGTTCTAAGAGATTTGTGCAAGAAGGACGTAACATTCATATGGAATGAAGATCATCAACATGCATTTGACGAGATCAAAAATGCCATCGCATCTAGTTACATCTTGCGATACTACAACCCGACGAAACCAGTTACACTGGAAGTCGACAGCTCGCTGAAAGGCATGGGTGCATGTCTTGTTCAAGAAGACAAACCTGTCGCCTTTGCAAGTAAAACTCTCACTCCTACAGAGATGAACTACAGCAATATCGAGAGAGAATGCCTTGCAATCATACATGGAATCCAAAGATTTCATCACTACCTATTTGGAAGATCTTTTACAGTTATCACAGATCATAAACCTCTCGAAATGATCTTCAGGAAACCTATTTACTGTGCACCTCCTCGTCTGCAAAGAATGATCACAAAGGTACTGGGTTATGACTTTGAAGTGAAATACAGACCTGGAACAGACATGATTCTGGCCGATACACTATCACGCTTGCCTAGCAAGAAGGAAGTAAAAGTAGACATTAACTCATTTGTGGACAATATAGCAATAAGCTCAATTGAAAATATCCAAGTAGACCTGATGTGCTTCTCAAACCAGAAACAGGAACAGATCAAGAATGAAACAACTGCTGACCCGACTCTCAAAGCGCTAGCAGAATTGATATACACGGGATGGCCAGAGGAACGTAAAGAAGTACCGACTCCTTTAAGAGAATACTGGAACTTTAGAGACGAACTAGCTGTGGAAAATGGAATCATATTCAAGGGAAAACAAGTCGTAATACCACCGTCCATGAGAAAATATGTGTTGAACCATTTGCATGAAAGTCATCAAGGAATAGAAAAATCGAGAAGATTGGCAAGAGAATACATATATTGGCCGAAAATCAACGACGATATCGAAGATCTCTGCAAAAATTGCTCACTTTGCCAGGAACTATTACCCAAACAAGCCAGAGAACCATTAAAAATGCATGAAAGACCAAATCAACCGTGGGTGAAACTGGGAACTGACCTCTCTGAAATAAAAGGTAAACACTTTCTTATAATTTCGGACTACTTCTCAAAATATCCGATCGTGAAAGAGTTGAAATCAACCTCTGCCAATGCAGTTGTTGAGAAAACTAAGGAAATCTTGAGCCTATTTGGCTCTGTACGTGAAATAGTGAGTGATGGTGGACCCTGCTATTTGAGCAGATATGATGAATTTTGTGAAGAATGGGGAATAACTCATACCAAATCTGCTGCTAGACATAGCAACTCAAATGGATTTATTGAAAGACAGATTTGCTATATCAAACCAATCATAAAGAAATGTCTGAAAAGCAATGGAGACATCCATGCAGCCTTACTGAATGTAAGAGCAACCCCTATTGACAATATACTGCCTAGCCCTGGTGAATTGTTATTTGGACGACGTATGACAACAAAACTACCAACACATGACATGATACGAACACCACAAATATACCAAGACAGAACAAAACAGTTAGTGGAAACCCAAAAGGAATATGCTGACCAACATACAAAAAGCCTACCACCTCTACACAATGGACAAAATGTCAGAATTCTTGACAAACAGAGAAACACATGGGTGCCCGGCAGGGTAACTGCACGGGAAAGTGAGAGGAGATATACAGTTGAGACACCAACTGGACAACAGCTGGAAAGAAACAGAATACATCTGAGAGAAGCAGGAGAGCTGAATAACAACAACAATTATAACACAGATGTGCAACAAGAGAGGAATAGAGGAGAAGGAGAAGAAAACACAGACGACGATCCTCTAACACGTAGAACCAGAAGCGGGAGAGTAATAAAAACTCCCAAACGATTCACAGACTATTATTGAGAAAATCGAACTTTAAGAGAAGGGGGATGTAGTGATATTTGCCTTATGCTCGCCATTGATTTTAATAGTGCAACGCAACAGCTAGCATGTGCTCTGCGTCTGTGAATATATATTATTATGGTTGACTGAGTAGAGCTTGGAATAAAGTACCTACCGCTCATATAAGAAAGCAATATTATTACATGCCGAATTTCAGTTTGGTCCAGAATGTTGGACTTTGAGATTTGTTCGTACTGAAAGAAGCTCTTTTTTTGGATTAGATTATTAGAATGGAATAGTTTTACCTGTAGATTGGTTGAGTGGATGCAAGCACTGATTTTGCAGGTATTGTACGATTAAGTTTGCGACGGTTTTTTTGTGGATTGTTGGGTTGATTGGCCAGCATTTGATGTGTGGACTGTATGAGAGGAATGAAAAGGTTGTATTTGTGGATTGTTTGAGTTGAAGTGGATAATGATTTTGCAGGTATTGTACGAGTGCAGTTTGCATGCTTATATATGGAATAGTTGAGTTGATTGGCGAGCATTTGATGTGTGCACTATTAAAAAAATCTAGAAAATTTTAATCTTAAAATAAGTCTTTAAAAACTAGTGTCACATTTTAGCATAAATTTGACTTAGATTCAAAATGCTCAAGAAGTTCAATATGTCTTAAAATAAGGTAATTTTTATTTGGATGGAGTTCAGTTTGTCTCGAATCGAAGCGTCAAAAGGCTCAAAACAAGTCTAGTAAACCATAAGAATATGAAAATTTTAGCTAAAATTGTAAGCTTCAATAGGCTCATCTAGTAATATAAAGCCAGTTTACAAGACAATTCCAGCTTGCTTTACCAGAAAAATTCACCAAATTTGAGATTTTATTGTCTCAATTAGTCAAACTTGACTTATATCAAGATCCAGCTGTTTCAACTAGCCCCATAAAGCTGAAAACAAGGGAGTTTCGGCTTGCTCATAAAACAAAATCTACTTGAAAATATGCCACAAAAATCTCGACAAGACAAATAAGACTACGATCAGGATAGTATTTACTTGCTCCCGAACCAAACTTGACTTACTTGAAGCCTGAAAATACTCTGCTAGTCAAAAAAGTGAATTAAAAAAGGCTAATTTGGCTTGCTTTCAAGAGAAACTTATGCAATATTGAGTTTCAAAACACTCAACTAGTCGAATAGATCTTGAAATATCACCGTTTTGGCTTCCTTGTAAGCAAAATTTGCCCGGCATTCAAGCCCCTGGATGATAATAACTAGCCAAATAGGACTTAAAGCAAGATAATCATGACTTCACTGCAAGTAAAAATCGCTGATGGTTGAGCACCAAAATGCTCAGCTAGTCAAGAACAACCTAAAATAAGAAAGGTTTGACTGAAACTGACCTTCAAAAACACTAATATTGTCAAATAGTAAACATGAAAAAGTGGAGTTAGTGAAAGGGAACTTTTTTCTTGCTCTTAGAAAAACATACAGTACTTGATTAAGGCATCAATTTTTATTAGATGGTGCAGTAGTTTACCACAGAAAGTTCACAAAGACGTACGACAAAAGCTGTGCAGCAATATCGAAAGATGAAATGCAGCATAAAAAAGTTACGATAGAGCTCAGGACAAATGAACTTTTACTTATCAAGAATGAAACGAAATAAATAAGGGAATTGTAGCGTATCAGGTAACCTGAAAAATGTTACCAAAAAGTCACTGAATCAGCTGCTCTAATTTGCGATAAGACTTTGCCACTTTTCTGGGGTACTCGAGGTTTAATATGTAGAAAGTGGCTACTAGTGTCAGCGTGGCAATAAGGGCAGAATGGCTGTCCGTACAGGGAATCATAACAATGAATGGTTCCTCGTCCATGTACCGACTGTTCGGTTGCGTTTTCTAGGTCTGCTTGGCAGTCAGCAACATTAGAATCGGAGCACTTTCAATCTATATAAATAAAAAGAGCCTGTTTGTCTGTTTGTCTGTCTGTGCACGAATCAACCTACCGTCATAAGATTTCACAGAGATATAGGGACGGACGTTATGCGTGCGACCAGGTGGTTTTTCAGCGCTTCCGACATGTATTTCTCAAGTTATACATCGCCAAATGGTGCTACTTCCACTTTTCGCCACGCGGAAATGAGAGATGCACTTTTTAGATCGCTTCTGCCATCTAGCGGAACTATTTCTTCATCACTGCTGCTCGCATGATATCTCTCAACGGTTACCTTTCATCTACGGTTTAACGTGATCTGCGTGCGAGCAGGTGCTTCCATTGTGTATTTCCTGAGTTATACATCGCCCAATGCTGTTATTTCCAGAACAGTAACAGACTCGGAATTTTTCCGTTTATGAAATTACTTTAGTGCTCATTCTCAAGAAGCCGCGTTTTCGTGTGTAGGAATAGTCCAGGACAGTACCGGTGACAAAATTTTAAATTCCACTTTCCGGTACGCAGAATGTGGTCAGGACAGTAACAGACTCGGAATTTTTTCGTTAGTTAAATTACTTTAGTGCTGTCTGTCAAGAAGTTGCATTGTCGTGTGTAGGAATAGTGGCCCTATGGCCTATACTATATATTGTTATGTCAAAATTGTAACTATTTGTCATTGTTAAGATGCTTTCATTATATATGCATGATACGGTAGTCGTTAGCGTTCGTGCCTGGCCCAAGAAAAGCGCGGAGGAGCCTTTTTTCCCATGGCAAGAGACGTAGGACTGCTACCAATGCCTCTCATGATATTCAGGATCAGGAATACTTTGACAGTAACATGCCATCCCAAACTCAGGAGGCCAGTTGGGTGGCTGAAGACATACACCCCTACAGTAGTTCGAGTCAGAATAGCGCTCAAAGAATGGCAATTGCTAGGGTTGCAGAATCTCCGCGAACGAGACAACTTCGTCGTCAACATGATGCTGCACGAAGGGCACTATCCAGGGCTGCATAGTCCCCACGTTCCTATCAAAACCGTCGTCTTGCAGATGCTGAAGCGAGAACAGTTTCCAGACGCCGAGAGTCGCTTGAAAACCGTCAAACGCGTCTTCAAACTGTTGCAGCAAGAACAGCTGCCACCAGGGCTGCGGAATCACCGAAGACTCATCAAACGCGTCTTCAAACTGTTGCAGCAAGAACAGCTGCAAACAGGGCTGCGGAATCACCACAGACTCACCAAACGCGTCTTCAAACTGATGCTGCCAGAACAGCTGCCACCAGGACTGCGGAATCACCGCAGACTCATCAAACGCGTCTTCAAACTGATGCTGCCAGAACAGCTGCCACCAGGGCTGCGGAATCACCGAAGACTCATTAAACGCGTCTTCAAACTGATGCTGCCAGAACAGCTGACACCAGGACTGCGGAATCACCGCAGACTCATCAAACGCGTCTTCAAACTGTTGCAGCAAGAACAGTTGCAAACAGGGCTGCGTAATCACCACAGACTCATCAAACGCGTCTTCAAACTGATGCTGCCAGAACAGCTGCCACCAGGGCTGCGGAATCACCGAAGACTCATCAAACGCGTCTTCAAACTGATGCTGCCCAACTTGCAATATCAAAAAGGAAAGTGAACGAGGAAAGCTGCTACAGTCTACAAAGTTGATTGTTTGGGATGAATGCATCATGTCTCACAAAGGCGCCTTCGAAGCTGTGGATAAAACCTTACGAGATTTGCATAAGAATGATCGAGTTATGGGAGGGGTGACGGTTTTGCTTGCCGGTGATTTTCAGGCAGATATTGCCTGTCGTACCGAGGGGAACAATGGCCGATGAAATGAGTGCTTGCCTGAAGAACTCTGTGCTGTGGCAAGACATTCAGTGTTTGAAACTGACAACAAACATGCGCGTTCACCTGCATGGAGACGCAGAAGCAGGAAGATTTGCAAGCAAACTTCTCGAAATAGGTAATGGAAATTTACCACTGGATACCGAACAACAGCTGCATCACATAACTGTTGGAATTATGGTGGCTTCTGCCATTGACCTCATTGATAAGGTTTATCCAAATTTTCTACAAAATTTTAACACTCGCGACTGGCTATGGGAGAGAGCTATCTTAGCACCGGGGAATGATGCTGTAAACAGAATTAATCTGGATATTCTTGACCGAATACCTGCAGATCAAAAGGTGTACTCCTCCATCGATTCGACACTTGATCAATACGAAGCTGTCCATTACCAAGTTGAGTTTTTGAATTCGTTAAGCCCACCTGGAATGCCAGCGCACACACTTCGTCTCAAGCAGGGTAGTCCAGTCATACTTTTGCACAATTTGGACCCGCCAAAACTTTGTAATGGAACACAATTAGTTGTTATGAACTTGCACCGCAATGTTATTAAGTGTGTCATTATTACTGGAACCTCTAAGGGGGAAAATGTGTTTGTGCCAAGAATTCCACTCATTTCATCTAAAAACCATTTGCCTTTGAGTTCAAGCGCCTGCAATTTCCTTTGCGAAGTTGTTATGCAATGACAATAAATAAAAGTCAAGGCCAAACGATGAGTTATCTGGGGCTTGAGTTGAGTGATCATTGCTTCTCCCATGGCCAATTTTATGTCGGATGCTCAAGAGTTTCTTGCGAACAACATCTGTTCATTCATGCCAAGGTTCCAGGTTACACTAAAAACATTGTATACAAAGAGGTTTTGTAATGTATTGTTTTCCACTCATGTTTCTAGCTCTTTTCTTTGTTTTTATATGCTAAGCTGTTTCACTGTTGCGAAGTTATTCATTTTTGTACCGTTCCATGATGTTTTGTGATGTGGTTTGGTGTTCACTAATGTTTCAAGCTTTATAACTTCTTTTCTTTGGTTTAATTTTTCAGTTGATCTGCTGCTGTGCATTTATACACTTTCAGTATTTCGGCAATTACAGTAGGCTATACTTTCATTACTTTTCCTCCCGTGTGAAACCGGGTACTCCGCT
>JASFYC010000455.1:0-148560 GCA_030412335.1 Botrylloides violaceus | reverse complement strand
ATTCGTGTTTCAAAACACATATATTTTGAAATCTCGTCTGCTGGTAGCATACTATACCAGTTAGGCTTACACCAGAAACAAAATTGTAATGGATAGTGAATTCAAAGATGGTTCCTGTCCAAAGCATTGTAACGGAACTTTACCGTTACGTGTCAATGTATAAAGTTAGCTTGCATGCAACTCTCACCTCGGCAATCGAAGTCACGCTATCAACACACCCGTAGGACCTTACACTTACAATATCTTCGTAATCCAATATTTCCGGAAATACGGGTAGTATTCTCAGGTAGGCTTACACTATAATAGGGATAGGACCAATCTCAATTCCGACCGACCATGCTAATTCAGCTTCGGTCGGGTTACCTTCTCTCATGCTTAGCACCATTGGATTAAATAGAACAATTAAAACCCAATATCGATAACAACAGACCTCTTAGCGATATAGCAATCGTACTGCGGTTGATACTCCATAGAAAGCAATATGAGTTATACCAATGCTATCGACTGCAGAGAGAGGTTGAGGTTTATTCATTGTACTGTATAGATGTCGCATGACGCGTGCTTAGTTAACACTTAACACACGCTTTTTGAAACTCCTACATTACGAAGTTCTATTGACGATCCACGTATTACTTATTATTACCTCAATGGATTCTGCAATATCAATCGTTGTTGAAGTCAAGGTATTTATCACTGCAATATAATTCGGCACGTGCACCAAAAGAGATCTGACTGGTCAATACTGTGTCATTAGAAGGTTGTGAGGTCGTGATTCCCGCGCTACAAATTCAGGGGCGTTTAGAGCGCCTGATTCAGTATCGGACATCGAGCGTCAGAGATCGAAGGACACTCTGAACAAGTAGCCAGAGCCAGTGCGCCTACGTCTCCGTAACGAAGCTGTGACAGACCTATTTGAATCAATAAGTCCTGAGCATCATTTCTTTCATTTGAGTAGGCCTATCACATTCATCCTGCGTTTTCCGCCAAACTTATACATTTTGATCTATGAAATGGCTTGAGTAGCCTAATCGTCTTAAATCGTCTTGGTTCGTCGTTTAGGTGGTGAGCCTCACATGCAGTTCGCAGTCCCAGTGCACACTCGCCTGTTTGTTTGTTTAATTGGAATTTATGGAGTTTTCAACTACTAATAATATGGTCATTTACGCCAAGTCAATGCTTGGGGTAGGACTATACAATTATATATACGTGTCAACACTTCCAGTTTATAGCCCGGATCACTATTATAACCACGACTCTCTGCACTTCCCCGAAACCGACTGCCAAGCAGGGAAGGAACGGATACCAATTTTAAAGTCTTCGATTTGACTTGGCCGGGAATCTAACCCGGAACCTCCCGATCAAAAAGAGGACAGTCTAAACCACTCGGCCAACTGAACACACGCTCGCCTGTTGCGTCGTTAGTTTCTGCTAATCCAGTTGGTAGTGCCTTTCGTAATACGTACTGTATGCCTATTGTTAGCAAATTTGAAGTATAGTCATATGAGAATTACTGCCGAGATATAGAGATATAGTCGGACAGCATACGTTTTCTTTAACTTTATAGGGTCGTAACATTTAGGCTACTCAGCCTGAGTCAGTTGGTTTAAATATCTGCCTTCTGATCAGAAGATCCCCGGATCGATTTCCGATTGATCTAATTTGATTCCGATGAAGGAGCAGAGCTTCGAAAGTTTGTGAATGTTCTAATCTATATAAATAAAAGAGCCAGTTTGCCTGTCTGTCTGTGCACGAATCAACTTCTTTATTACTGAGGCTATCGCCATAAGATTTTACAGGGATGTATGGACGGACGTTATGCGTGCGACCAGGTATTTTTTAGTGCTTTCAGCGTGTATTTCGTAAGTTATACATCGCCCAAATCTGCTATTTCCACGTTTCGATGCGTCGAAATCAGAGATGCACCTTTTAGATCGCTTCTGCCATCTATCGGAACTAATTCTTCATCACTGCTGGTCGCGTGATGTCTCTCAACGGTTACCTTCATCTATGGTTTCACGTGGTCTTTCTTCTGATAAAATGTGGTCAGGAGAAAAACAGACTCGGAATGTTTGCGTCAGTGAAATTACTTGACTGCTGTCTGTCAGGAACCTGCAGTGTCGTGTTTACAGTGATAGGAATAGTCTAGGTCAGACCACCCTCTCCCATATGACTTCAACTTCTAGGCGTTGAGTGTGAAGAGAACCCGTTTTCTGGTCACTAGGATATGACGTGCTCTTGGCCGCGTTCTCAATGTCCACGGACCGCTGAATAAGGTACTTTGGCCTCCGAGTAACCTTCTACTAGGAACTCTCAAACATCACTTCCGATTACCTCCCGGATACGTTTACACAACCGGTTTTCAACATCCAGTGACTCCTATCCACAAGCTTTCACCACCACCGTCGCCAACTCTCCCGCTCTCTCTCCTAGGCTCACCTTAGCTGTGATACAATTGTCTCATTCATCCACCCACTATATGACGTGAAAATATATATCTACTGTATGATTCTGATTGCAAATTCAAATTGTGCTTGTAGGATTCATTCCATGATTTCCATCTTCACCTGATGAAGGAGCGGAGCTCCGTAAGCTTTTGTGAATATTATAATTCTCAATAAACTAAGGCTGGACGCTAAATCTGTGATGATCTTCTTTACTAAATCAATTGTGTGATTCATGTGGGTAGGCTATCGACACACACCCAAAAACGATTTTGTCCGGCAAGAGACGTAGAGTGTTTTAAGTGCGGCAGAGTGTAGATGATACGAGAATGTGTAAATGTTTTTGTTTTCAATAAAACAAGGCAGGACGTTAAATTTGTAGTGATCTTCTTCACAACATTATATTTCGAATAATTCATTCCAATTAAGGTGTCATATTCATTATGACGTAATAGTCAAAAGATGAACAATTTCGGCGCAGGTAACAGGTTTGATTTTTCGTCCGTGAAAATTGAGAAGGACGTTCGTTGTGTCCTGCCACGTGCTTCCTAGTGCGAGGGGCAAAGGTTAGGGTTCTTTTACACATTCATTACGCCTCCTGATGAGATAAAGCTCAATAGAAGACACGAATCATACTCAAAGCAATTTGGATGAGCGTGGAAAAACGCTGACTATACTTACCGCCTCGCTGTTGAAAATAGCTGCTGAATGGCAGATCAGAATCTTCAACGAACAAAGGTTGGTGTTCGACAACTACCGCTATCGAATTGTCAATATATCGCCAGAGCTCCTAAAGGTGATGCTTTCAAGACTGTTTGGATTCCAGTAAACGCTAGCAACCGAGTGATTAGAGATCAGAGTCAGGTTATACTGTATCTGTATTACTCACGGCACTTGGCTCAAGGAGATTCTGCGAAGCAACCTACAGGAATGCGGTCGAAAATCGACACTAGCTCTCTTGTGCAATCTACTAAGATGCAAATACCAAGCACACCGATCAACATTAAAGCAGCAACCTGGATGACAAACACCAACTCATTGGCTCCTTTCGCAAGCACTGGAAAACCAACTTGTGGATATTATTTCTCCCGAAAAACGGACAACAAAAAAAGAAGAACAGGGATTCCACCAAGCAATACTGTCAAGTGGAGGTCACACAGTAGCGCAAGCAGCTGAATTACACTCTAGAACTCTATTTGAGTTTACCTTAAATTATACATTAGGCATATGATATATTCCGATAAATGTATATTTTACAGTAATTATGACGTTTCATATACCGTACCAAATCGCGGTGACAAGATGTAGATTATATAAAGGCGTATTTGTCGGACTATCGTATAACATGAAACAGCGCGATATCAGATTTCATCTATCTTCCGAAGAGGGTAGCATATAGAATTGCGGTCAGTAAGGTATAGTATTACACAATTACAGATGTGAGGCATTCATTGAATAGCCTAGCGTGTCACCCGTGACACATGTTGTCAGTCTAACGAGGTAGGCCTTCTGGCTATGTTGTCTAGTTGTCGTGCAATAATTGCTTAATCATGACGTCTGAACTACAGTATCTACACGCAATAGGAATAGACTAAGACAAAAAAACGAGTACATAATGCACCGATCAGTTGGTGAGTGGTTTAGACTGTCCGCCTTGTGATAGGGAGATTCCTGGTACGATTCCCGGCCGAGTAAAACCAAAACCTAAGGTTGATATTTGTTCCCTATTCGCTTGGCAGTCAGTATATCGGAGGAGTGTGGACTGTGGTGGTTGTGATTGTGATCCGGGCTATAAACCGGAAGTATTGACCTGGCGTACATGACCTTATTCATAAACAACAACAACTACGCTACAGAATGACGCATCGATTTGCCGAAAATATAAGTACTGTATAGCTTAAAAGTAATTGACATGCACAGAGAATAACCCACTATTTACTATGGCATGGTATGGTACTAGGTGTTGTATATAACAAAAGTAGGCAAAAGTAGCGATTTTTCCACCGACTTAAAAGAACAAAACTGCTACTACTATGTACTAGGCGGGTCGTTGTTGCTATTGTTGTTTTGAATTTATGGCATTTTAAACCGATAAGGTCATCATGTATGCCAGGTCGGTGACGTTACTGTATACGTGTCAATATACTTCAAGTTTATAGCCCGGATCACTATCACAACCAGAACACTCCCATGATACCGACTGCGTAAGCAGAGAATAAACGGATATATACCAATTTTTAAGTTTTGGTTTGATTCGGTCGGGAATCGAACCAGGAACCTCCCGATCAGAAGGCGGACAGTCTAACCCACTCGGCCAACTGAACGGTGGGCATGTAACATAAGTGCACAAGGTCTACTACACATCTGGAAAGCGCCAGAAATTATGAGCCAATTTATTTTAACTAATTTAACGTTATCGCAACTGTTCCCTGTGATCTATATGATAATGTGGACAATTACTACACATTCACACAAAGCCAGCAACACTGTACGAGCGACAACCGCTAATCTATAGGTCGATATTTACTGTAGACCTACATATGATTCGATCTCTACTAGAATGATCCAGGTAAACTGTGAGAAGCCTTTCATAATTAGCCCATGTGGCGGACGTGACCCGAGCGGTGGTCTTCCTATATATTGGCTGCCGACATGCTGTACACGTGAGGAGTTAGAGAACACACAGAGTTTACAGCTACGTCCTTGTATTACGTGATGAGGATCAACTCAGTTAAAAAAAAAATCTTCAATGTGAAGCTCGTCTACCGGGCACACGCCGTGTGAGCAGCGGTGCGCGTTAGGGTTAGGATTGTATGCATTTGCATACACCAAATCGCCTTTCGAAGCTTGAACGACAGCGTTCATTACATCAACAACGAAACATGTCATGCAATTAACGAAAGGGCAAGTATTTTTAGGCCTCTACTAATACAGTAGGGTAGACTGCCACACGTATGCAATTGAATTATTTTGCCCAATGTTAGAATCAACCTCCTAAATACAGCAATTACCAGACTTTTATTGTTCCTAAATCACTCGGCGAACTCGCTTACGGATTTTTGAAGATCTTCGCAGGCTTGCTTGAGAATTGTCATTTGTTCTGTCGTGAAGAGGTTTTATCGAGGAGTGTTGTTGTTGGGTTTGCAAATATCGTAATGTATAGTTGAACTCCGCGATGATATCTGACTGATTATATTGAACTAATATTCCAAACCGATATGTCAACGAATTTCATTTAGTCCTTCAGTAAGTCACTTCGATAAACACGTTCGTATACGATGAAATAATATTAGCAAGGCCAAATAAATAAGTACAAAGATGTATCTTCTATGACTACATGTTTACAGCGCATATTTGCTCCGTTGCGGCAGACAACAAGATACCGAAATTCGGAATAAAAAAGTCTCCCGATTTCGAATTCAAAACGTGTGGCCAAATGTTCTCACGTGGTTCGACCACGGGAAAAACAATCTCATTTCTTTGATGTCTCCCAAAATTACGTCAGCGAATTATATCCGCATTCCTCAGCTTGTGGTAGGTAGTGGCACTATTAGATAATTTAGGGCATGTCCGGTGTCCTAGATACGACAGTTGATGTCACCATTGTCACATATATACATTCAGAAATGTAGGCTATATACGCGACACAACGAGTGGATGGAGTCACAATGTAGTATCCATTTGAGTCATCTTCTGAACTTTGTGTAGACCTACTTCTTGCTTCAACTTCAGATTCGATTAGAGAATAATATTTCCTGAGATGCCTTCTATTGCGTCGCATCGTTCCTTGGTCTGTTTTGACCATCTTGGGCTGTCGTGAAACTCTTTGACAGTTCCTTTGTTCTGGCAATCTATATAAATAAAAGAGTCTGTTCGTTGTCTGTGCATGAATCAACTTTTTTATTACTGAAGGTATCGCCATATATTTTACAGGAATGTAGGGACGTACGTTATGCTTGCGACCATGTGGTTTATTTTTAGTGTTCCGGCGTGTATTTCGTTAGTTATACACTGCCCAATGCTGCTATTTCCACCTTTCGATATGCCGAAATCAGGGATGAA
The DNA here is from genome assembly GCA_030412335.1 of Botrylloides violaceus. NCBI lineage: Eukaryota > Metazoa > Chordata > Ascidiacea > Stolidobranchia > Styelidae > Botrylloides > Botrylloides violaceus. The sequence goes on along the minus strand of JASFYC010000455.1, from coordinate 142,057 downwards.
CCTTTTAGATCGCTTCTGCTATCTAGCGGAACAATTTTGTCATCACAAAACGTTCTTCTTATGTCCTAAAAGGATACCGCGTGTAGAGAAATGACAAAATACTCCCTTCCGGCGGTTCCGCTACATTCGTCCACGAAACATCAGCTTCCGCTGTCGAACCATCTACATATTGTGTCAACTACTTTTGTAGTATGCGCGACAGTATAGGCAGTATTCGTAGGCCTATGGGCTATATGCAACATGTACGCCTACTATCCCCCCTGAGCCCTGAACCTCGCAAAGCGACTTCCCCTTTCTCCTTATCATCGCGCTCAATTATCTACGGCGATTGTAACGCCCATCGTTGGTACTGGAGCCATACTGCCAATCACCGAGATAATCAAATTATGGGGACAATTAAACCGGAACAATCCGTTTTACTATAAATACCTCTATAATAGGCTACCGATCCGTAAATATCAACATCGCATCGGACGCTTATTCATCGACGGTCACTCTTGGACCTATATCTATAGCATGATGAGACATAGCGGCGAAATGTGTTACATCAGTTTCTGAACGCCTTAGGCAGCGATCATTTCTTAGTCCAAACCACTACAATTGTTCAGAAACTGACGTTAACTTATACGCCTATATACGCATCCCGCGCATTTTGTCAACCTCAAAATGGAACTATGTGAAAGCTGACTGGACGCAGTGTTCAAGCGCACCGCCGATAACTCGGTGCATGCGAGCAACTGCCAATCAATGGCGAGGCAATCATAAACAGCATTACCCCATGGCCTACTTTAGTACCTAGAGTAGGCCATGATTACCCTATAGCAGCTATTCCGCGCAGCTAAATACTGCTATTCCGCGCAGCGTGGCGTCAACCAATATACCCGTGCCTTGGTCGAACGAGGAGTGTAGTCGAGCGGTTCGACGAAAAAGAGCTGCATACTTGAAAGGAAAGGAACATTTAACATCCGTGAGGTCATCCATTAAGAAAATGCGGCCCTTCCAGCAAACACAAGATAGCCTATGTTTTGCACAAATTTCCGATATCGCAAAATTATGCGAGCAAGTCCGAAATATGTCTTGTCAGGCAGATCTATAACATATTTTGACGTCATGTTGATATCTTCTCAGACCCGTGCCAGAGATCGTAACTGGGTCTGGCCAATATAATAGCTGAACAACACTGTTGGAAAAAATTCTGTTCCTCACAACTAGACAAAAACACCCACATATCGAAAGTGTGGCGGGTGATGAGTTCAATATCAGTTGTGGCCACGTTGCGTAACTCCCCCTTATAGTTGCGCAATTAAGATATTGACAATTTTAAAATTTAAAAATCTCAACTTGTGTTCGAGTCCGGTGTTCGAATTTGAGTTCTATAGAATATTTATAACGTCATCACAGTCATCAGTCATGCTAAATCACAGTGATTCTTTTCTTTTGGTCTTAGATATGATACACGATGAAAAAGACAATCAAAAACAACCGAAGATATCATGATTTGGCCGTCGTATGGTCATTTGCGCAAGATATTGACAATTTAAAAATCTCGACTTGTGTTCGAGTCCGGTGTTTGCATATGAATTCTATAGAATATTTATGACGTGATCAGTCATCCTAGGTCACAGTGATTTTCACCTTTTGGTCCTGGATAGCCTACATGAAAATTACAAAGATATTGTCATTTCGACGTTGTATGGTCAATTGGTCATTTGCGCACGAAATTGAAAATTTTTAAATTTCAAAATCTCGACTTGTGTTCGAGTCCGGCGCTCGAATTTGAGTTCAATAGAATATTCAAGACGTCATCAGTCAACCTACGTCACTGTGATCCAACCCTGTTGGTCCTGTATACATGTAATATTGAATGAAAGATATCGTGATTTCGCCGTTGCTTGTTCATTTACGCACACACAGCAACGTTACGTTGAGATTGCTGCCAAAATTCGTATGAAGACTTAACTCTGGCAACTTCCATATTTCCAACCGCTTGAAATGGCATGTTTCACTCGTATGTCATCAGTGTTTCACGTGAGCACAATCACAGTGAGTGGTCCCTTGTCCATACCGCCGGTATCAGTGTACCGAATGCCGAGTTTCACGACTCGACGACCGGCGCTCGTCCGTCTGACTGGCAGACGCTGCTGTCCCTGGGTGCGGCAAGTAGAACGTCTCAGCGTTCGCGACATGCATTCCTGTTTTCCACAGGCGCAGGCCGTGTACTGCTGCCTGTAGTGTAGCACAAAGCCAACGCCGCGACCAGCTCAAACGCATTGGGATAGAGAAGGGGCGTCGCAGGTGATGGAGTGGGGTTGGTATGACTGGCCGGCTCGTGGGCCCATGGGCGGAGTGCCTGGATCACCGGCATAATGAAATTTGTGGGAGTATCCTATGGCATAAAGCATATTTTTATATTATACTGTATAAACAGCCATTTCTGCTGTTTGGTACCGGTACCTAACAAATTAAAATAACGCCAAATTCTCTGAAAGGCGAATTGCTTGCTGATTTGCCTCAGTCCTATGGCATCTGAAAGTTTCCCTCCGGCAAGACCCATCCATGACTACCTGCTCGGGTCAGCCAGATATGGATTACCAGACTACAAGAACACAGAAAAGTGGAATAATAGAATTATAAATAATTTGCTGTACTATCAGAGCAACTACGCTATAACAGCATCTATCATATTTTGTATTGTGGGGTGAGTGTAGACTACAGTTGTTTGAGGTACAGTTAGAGGTTTCATCTAACTGAGAAGCTTATTTTTCAAAATTGTGTGGGAATGACCTCTCACGAACCTTTTGCCATAGAAGTATAGTGTATATAGATACGTCTATAGGCCATTATTCCACGAGGAAAATATATTACTGACTTGATTATCCCTTTCAATAATTTAATGTCGAGTCAAAGTCTCGAGTGAGGTCAAGTCATCCAGAAGCATGACTTGAATGAAGTCACTACACTCATTGTTACAATATTTATTTGGTCATTGTCATTTAGATACATCAGACCCTATGAGATGATTGCAGGTGGTTTCATCTTGATGATATTCATAGCAGCAACGGCTTACACTTCTTCCAACAGGTATGGTACCATTGACAACTGAGCACAATAATGTTCTTTAGCATACTGACATTTCCTGAGGTATACTTAAGGCAATCATGTATTGGTAGTCGTAGGCTAGTAGGTCTATTATATACTTGAAGTGCATTTCTGTGGAGGTTGTGTAATATTTGAGAATTTTTAGCTTATAGTGGTTTCCAGTTTCCACTATCCTACGTTTGGCCAAATATCAGAGTTATTGGTTAGGGCTACTATAAGAAATGTGTTAACACGGGTATATATGGCTCTTGCTATCTTGTTAATTGATCTGCACAAAAGTATAATTCTACCAGAAAATCTTGAACTCGTCCTCTCAAAGGCAAAGGTATTATAGGCTACTGGTACTGTCAATAAACTAAGGCTGTCAGACGCTTAATCTGTGTTGATCTTCTTTACAATATCTATTGATTGTCCGCCATCGGTCCACTTACACTCTTCAATATAGACCCCGTTATACATTCACACTCGTAAAGGTTAAATTTCTCTAGGGATGAAGTGAGAAAATTTAAGAAGGATTATCCCCATGTTGTCGTCATTGGAATAGTTGGCACTTGCACATTGGTGATGTATGTACTTGGATCCATCATAGTATTCATATTTGGAATTGCATTACCACTGCTTTGTAAGTTGGATTGACGGTTTTGTTACCTACCTAATCATATTACATATACTCCAAGCCCGAGGCTGTTTATGGAATATCATGACAGTAATTTTCGTAATTGGTACAATATGAATAGGCTATTCGGTAAACTTGTCAAAGTAAAATCGTCACTTGGTAGATGAGTGAAATTAGGTGGGAAACAGTTAGGTAGGCTTCCTTTGCTCCTGTCGTTCATTGTGAGAAAATTCAACTGCCATCCAAAAATTACCAATTTCGGTCCGCCGGGCCTAGATGGGCCGCCAGAACTACCGGGGGCTATGGTCTCTCCCGACTTCTACATACTGTATATATATATTATCTCATTAACTGCCAGAACTGCACCTTCAGCCATAACCTTATCAGTAACTCCGAACTGGATTATGGACTAAATATTGCAGGCCTATTTATAATACATGAGTTAACCAAATACCAAAATTACCAGCTACGGTACCCTTCTTTCCTCCATGGCCTAGGTACATTCTTCTGCGGTAAGGAATATGGATTTCCAGTGGTAGCTCATGGAAGACGGTTCTAGGAAGATAACATTATGCTGTCTTAGATAATGATATTGTTGATCTTGAAACTTGGATAGAAGAGGAGGCCGGGTTGGGTGGGGTCTGGCCAGCCCGTGCGGAGCCGGGCCAAAGCCAGCCACAACCCGCCCGCCGAGACGCGTGGCCTGATGGATGCACGGAGGTGGGATGTATATGATGGGAAAGGCTTAGCGGAGCCTTCCAGCGTCCACCTCTAGTAGTAACGCTGTGAGCCATGAAACAGTGATGGCGTTGTGCGTTGAAGCGTAACAGCGGCTGTAGCCGTAACTGATAGTACTGTGATACGCGATTCCGCCTGGGCTTCTGAATGTTTTTGGGAGATAATAATTTGATAAATTCCAAGAGTCAAAGTTGGCCCATTACCTGACATGATTTATGACTTGCAAAATAATGTTGTGTTTCGTTTCGAGTGGCCGACTTCATTTCCGTAGTCTAGAGACACGTCGAATCAAGTCATTCGGAAACGCGCTTTGTCTTGTCACTACACTGATGATTATAATCAAAATATGTATTACCGTAACCATGGCCTACTTTAGAGTCGTAACCCTACATCTACACGTGGAAATAAGCCAGTTGGGCGTTCCCATAATATTTGCATGTTCAAAATATACATACCAGGTATCCTGATGCACGCGTCTTTGCGTATGCGAAATTTGAAGAACAAAGTCATGAATTCTGCAGAATTCGTTGGTCTGAAGTCAACTCCGATGGGTAAATTTTTGAAAGCGTTGGATCAGGACCTTTAATAATAGATGCGCATTATAGATATATATGTTTACACTGTATAGTACCGGACATATTGGTGTGATCTTAGTTCTCATAATAAATATTCTATGTCGTTGACCAATGCTACTGTTAGCGCACACTTGTGTTAGTAAGGCCGCTGCGAGTATTCTTGTAAGACAGGCGGTAGTTTTGCTTTCAAGAAGATGAAAATAGCTATCGTTAACTGTTTCGTATATTTTTTCAGTCACGGTCCTGCCCTGGGATATATAAAATGGTCACGGTCCGTGTAGGAAGCATCGGCTCAGTGGTGGCACATTACACTCGTTGTTTAGGGCAACGGCTTGACTTACCGCTGGTCTCGCCATTTGCAATGTCTAGGTCCACGGTAGCGGTGCCGACGGTGTCTGGCTTACTTGGTGCAGGATGGGGTCGGGCGGCTGTCAGCCGTTTCTCGAAAGCTCCAGAAGAGATTAGAGCGGAAGTTATCAAAACCCTAGAGGGAAAGATTTCGGTTGAATTCAAGGTGAGGTACTGGTGTGGTGTGATACAGGTATAGGCCTACGATACCGGGGTGACGGTGGCGGTACGGTAGGCCTACAAAGGTCACGTCGCAGGGACACGAGAGTGCGGGGAGCGATGACGAAGCTTCTGTACTGTTCATTCACACCCACAGAAGACGATTCGCCTGCAGTATAATGGGACTGGGAAGGGGGTGGGATAATATCATGTAGGCCTATATGTCAGCTATGAGGTACGGTTGCCTAATTGTTGCTAAGTGTGTGAAGGAAGTACGTAGGATATGGAATGCTGGTGTGCACCTCTGCTAATAGTGATAAATCAAATGCGAAGTTCATCATTTACTGGTATAGTCGTCATGATTGAGTGCAGTTATCTGTCATCCTGTCATGGTTATACGTCCTCTCACGAGTAAAGGTGTGAATGTATGGGGATCAGCAAACAGCGACGCTGTGACATCAATTTTATGAAATGATTGCTGCGGGATGTTCCGTTTCATGTTTATGGAGTAACACATTCAGAAGGCAAGACCCTTCTATTGTCAAACCCTTAGAAATAGGACATAAATATTCCCACGAAAAATTTGCAGAGGATATATCATTACTGTGATTTCATTTAAACTTCACACATTACTAGAATAACATTTGCCACACATGTCTTTGAAATTCCTGATAGAGGCACCACATGGTCTACAGGTGTACTGTAAGACCAGGATCAAAGGGCTTATAGATTGCAGACTTGCCATAACATGATGCATTAATCAACGTGGTGCAGGCATATTACAAGAAAAAACGTCACTTTTATCGTTTGCCAATTGATGTGCACATGAAAGCATATTAGGGGAATATATATGTATAGAAGTCAATCTCAAAGTACTGTAAAATTCCAACTTCACCTGGTAAAGGGGCTGAGCTCTGAAAGCCTGTGAATTACTGTACGGTATATTCCAAACAGTCGGCACCTAAAAGAAAAATATAAAAGTTGAAGAATCACATGAAAGTTTAAGGTTGTGATCATTCTTTCAGAGTACCGGTACGAAGCTAAGGTAGGTATTCATAAATTTGCCAGAGAATCACATATAATCTGCTTCCCCGAGCCGCGAGATGATGCTGGTTGAATGATGACCACACTACACTTGCATGTAATATGACTAGCCGATACTGCTTTCTTCAAAAGTCCTGTCACCTATTGTCTGCGCTCTAGCAGTAGGCCTATATAGTCAGCAACCAACAATAAGTGGTAAGACTTCTAGAGATGCCCAAGTGTAGACTGGTGATAATTCAACCAAGAGCTTCGCCAGCTTGGAAAAGATGGCATGTTATATACGGGTGACATGTTACATACCTGATACCAGTACTATTTTTGTGTCATAGACAAACAGTTTTTCCGCGATACATAACTACCATACTACTATTGCTGAAAAATCTCGTATCATTTCAACTTCTATAATTATAAACCATATAATTATATATATATTTGTATGAGACCCAGGTCCCTTATTATAGGGCAACCCACGTAAATTTCTATGTTGTCCACTGTCCGGTTTGTCTGTCTTTAAGTGCAACGCTAGCCTGACCTACAGACTACACAGCAGTGGTTTATTTTTAGCCATCAACCAAGGCGATAATAAACAATACCAATATTTATAATTCTTCAGTGACTGATCAGTATCGGTCAGGTGACAGGCTGAGTATCGTTTGGGCCTTGAAAAGTCAATATTGGTCGATCTGTACTTTATTTCAGTCTGACAGGTGGTTGTGACTCCCATTCAACCAGTTCTAGTGCCGTATAGGCACCATTGATTGCATACATTAAATTTGCTCAATCAATCAAATTTATAAGGTTCATACAATTTCAGGACTACTCTCAGTGGCAAAGGGAACCTGTGTCACAACCAGAAGGCAGTGGATCAAAACCGCTCCCAAAAAAATTGGTTGTAAATCTTCAATCGGCTAGGCCCAAAACAGGTCTGTAGGCCTCATTTTGTTCAGATATAGGCCTATTGCTGATTAAGCTTAATTAGGCCTGTAACTGTAATTTTGAAGGTAAGAGTCTGGGGTCGGAGTGGTAGTGCAGCACGCAGTCCATATCTGGCCCTTTACTGTCTAGAAAGGAAATTTGGATTGGATGTCACATGTCAGGGTTTAGAATTATGAGATATCTTGATTACGATCAGCATGATGCATGTTCAGACTGTTCATCTATTCTGTCTCATTTTTCTAGATTTTTTCATGACACAATGGATATTGTCAATCAGTCGCCTCAGGCATCAGTACGAACAGAAAGCTTTTCTGAATCAAATGCTCTGCTTTTATGTGGAAACCGATTGATTGCAAGAGATAGTCACAGCCTATGTTCCTCTGACAGATTGATACCAAATAGTGACTCAAGGAAAGGTAGCATGCATGGTGTACTTTGGTGTGTCACAGTACCGATATTTCCCAGTCAGTGGTGAGATGAAGTAATATCAAAGAATCACTGTTAGGACCAAGTCACAAGTTGAAAAGTTGAGTCGCTGAGGTCTTGAATCCAAGTCGAGTCTGAGTCTTACGATATTTTATAATCTGAGTCACAAGTCAACTCGAGTCACTGAGACCACTAGTTCAAGTCCAGTGTGTGAGTCTGTTTAAATACAGATAAATTGAATAGGAACAAAAATCAAGACCATCCAAATCCATTTGAAAGGAGCAATTCGTCTGATTTACAATGATGCATCATTAAACATTGGTAATCTGGCTCCATCCTTTATTAAAAAGGTCTCAGTGGAACTAGCCGGTCTTGTTCATCCTTGTGTGCTCATCCTTGGAATAAAAAACGACAAACCTGCGATAGTACTGTGCAAAAAAGTGAAGATAATGCACTTAAAATTCTTCAAATTCTTATTGGGGCAAAAGAGAAATCTCTGTTGCAGTACGAGTGAGTAGTCAAGGGTTTTCTGTTACCGGTATGTTCTATTGAGAGAGTGTCATCACAGTTTTACTGTCTGTCCACATTTATTGGAAACTTAACCCACATGCCTCCAGAGCTGCGGCCCATGATTGGATTCATTTTCAATTGATGAACAGCCAAAGTTCTGTTGACCGCCCAGTAAATTTGGCAACTCGGCATTAAAACTGGTGACAACATTTTCTCCCTATCATAAAGGATTGTTCTCCGTTGGCTACAAATACCGGTATAAATTTATTACAGGGTATGCCCATTGTTACAAACTGTCCTCCATTATGATGATGCTACATTATGTACTATAGAGCTCCAAGCAGAACTTGAACCTTTTCTTTGATGTCCTGATCGAGCAGATCATGCGGAACCAGTTTCAAATTTAATATGTCGTTCCAACGGAGGCATTTTATTCAATTTTGATGTAGGCTACATGGTAACCTGTAAATATATGAACCTGTGGTCTAACTATGATGATACCATACAAGAGAAATGTAAATGCCCTTTTGTAGTAGCCATTTCGGTCCGAAACTGAGGACTTGGATACAGTAGTACCGTAACGGCAGCTTCAAAATTTTTCGAATACATATATTAACCCATGAGGCATGAAATTGCGGTAAGGGCTCGACTTCAGCATGGAGTGTGACTAGTGTGAGCATTGGCCATAGTTCAAATTATCCACGTTGTTATTCTACCATCACATAATTCTTTCTCAGGACATTGTGTAAAGATTTAGCGGACCAGAACGATGCCCTGCGGATAGAAATTGACAGTATCTCATCTTCATCACACCGCAGTTCTACAAAGTTACTTGAAAAATATCAAGAGTATGCTTCTGCATTCGGAGCTATGAAAACGCATCATGCAAAACAACACCACAATGCACGAGTAAACTTGAAATTGACTGCAACACAGTTACAGAAGGAGCTGGAGTGTGAGTAGACCTAAATGATAAGACAAATGGAATCATTTGTGTTTCCGAATATGAATCCAATAATTTCTATCGAACCGAATCATCAAATCACCGCCCCTACAGTTTTTTTAGCTATTGGGGGACAGGCAGGCCTGCATTTTAACATGAGGAGGAATTTTATTCTCTGGTATACTCTTCATTTCACAATGAGTCCAGTCATAGGTGTCAAACCAATTGTCATGGAACCCGAATGTAAAGTTCATTATTCGGTGCACGGTCGTGTATATAAACATCTTCTCATGAGTATAAGTGCTGCCTTCCCACGGCACTGGGCTCGCGTAATCATATATGTGCTAAGGTCTAAACGCTAGTCGGGCGCATTTCGCACGTAGTATCCGCAATCCCTGAAATCGCCACAAATCGGTTTGACATCCCCGTCCCTGTAACTGCAGCAAGTATGATTACTCTTTTGATATCGGTATCTCCAGAATATGCATTGCAATATGCGCATACACATGCTCTCTCATCAGTTTGTCGATTGGCACAGCGAATCCAATGACTGTTGGCAGCGATTTTTATGCTGGAAGCCTCTTTTTTCGCAGCCCTTCCCCATTTTCAAATTTAATAACAAGACAGCATGAACTAAATTGTCGAATCATGGCATCAGGGTGTCGTGCTAAAATAAAACCATTGTTCGGCATAGATTTACTATAATTATCACGGGGTATTTCTCATTGTCATATTCTTAGCTTTAATTATATATATTGTTTTTAGATTTGGAGCAGGAACTGTTTGATCTTGACAGACAGCTACAGTATATTCTTCAAGACGTACAGGTACGACCAGTGGACGATAATAGAAACCTGACTTGTGCGAATCGGTCATCCACCACGTTAATAAAACAGTAACAGACACAAACTGAAAACATCGTCGAAGAGCGAAGTAAAATGACAAATGAATAAGTTTCGTAAAGAAGATCACCACAGATTTAAATGTCCAGGCAGGACTTCTTCACGATATCTATTGATCGTCCGCCATTGGCTCCACGATATTCTCCAAAGAATAAGTCACCACAAATATAACATCCAGCCCAGTTTTATAGAGGTCGGCCGATATTTGGTTTTTTTGCTAATATCGGTATCGGTCATTTTGACGGCCGATATTGCCGATATTTAAGTGTTGTAAGGGACCGTATTTCTCGGCGCTTTTGCTATACGCCCGCACGCGCAGTTGTCTCGCTTCACATTACTCTCTTCTTGGATAGCCGCAATCACGTTTGTAATGTAGGAAGTGTGTGCCGTACGCCAGCGCCAGACTAGGCGGCGCCGCTTCAGAAGGTTCACGCCATGTCGTAAACAGGAAATGAAACATCCGGAAGTGGAAGCTAGCGGGTTTATGAATGAGCGCATGCTTTTTGCTCGAGTCTTCGTTGCCCAGAATGAAGTGCTATCCGTACGACATAAAGAAACAAGCGGTAAACAGAGCACCTCAAATTAACCGTACGCTGACTGACACCCAACCAGACTATTATTGTCGCTCATCGCATGAGACGTTTACTTCGTCCGACGTATCGGCAAAGCCATGAAAATTTTCAGTCCCTCACAGGACGACCAGCACCTAGTTGATGAGGTTGAATAGTACATCAGAGAAGCCGTAGATCGGAAAACTGGAAACATGTTTAATTGGTGGAAACAGAACCTTAGCCGATACAAAGCACTGGGCAAAATTGCAAGAAGATTTTTATGTGCAGCGCCATCATCAGTTCCCAGTGAAAGAGTATTCAGTGCAATAGGAAACATCTATCGTGACAAGAGATCCAGTTTACTTGGGTCTAATGTGGAAAAGCTTCGCTTTATATACTGTACTATAATTTAAGACTTCTTGATTTCCAGTATTAACTGAAACAATTGCATATACAATTGACACTGTTTGTTCTTTGTGTTTGTTGTTACACTGTTCTTTTCGTTCTTTCATGTTTGCAATTTCGTTCGTTTTCGACAGTTCCTTTCAGCAACTGTGATTTTATTCACTGTGCTTTTAGTAGCAGAGATTTTCTTCAATAAATCCCTAGCTTTTATGGGTATTATTGTATTATGGAAATATCGGTTTAGAAAAAGTGATATCTGTCGACCTCTTATTATTAAACTTCCTGAAAGGGAAGTACCGGTATTTAGTTTTTACTGGCGTACCTTATTATTAGACTTCTCGAAATTGTGAAGTTTTTTTTTTTACTTTTTTTGTAGAGATCGGTAAAATGCATCTATGTTATATTGAAAAATAATGTAACCGATGTCAAACGATCCAGTTCAGAACGAATTTACTAGCTTATATCCTATACCGCATAACTTGCATATAATGCGGATGATACCAGACTGGTGGTTCGGCTATATTTAATGCATTTTTATGACTCATTAGTATGGACTCCCAGTTCTGTACCGAGCAAGTGCTGAAAGTTACAGTGTCTCCAAATAATAACCTAAGACATCTTCTCCATACAATCGCTTGAACCACAAGATTCGGTGTGGTGGATATTATAATAATTAACAACCTTTGGGTGGAGCAACGGGCCCTTGTGCTACCTTGGACCGAGTGTGCACATTCATCACATATGATGGCTGATATTCTTGTTATCATGATTATGATATACTGTAAACTTAATGTACTTTTAGGTTCTTCGAACATATAAAGATAAGGAGTACCCTATCAAAGAAATGCAAATATCAAGGCTTACGAAACGGCTCGATGAACTTTCTCTGCAGCAAAAGGTGCGACCATTATAGTAATGTGTAAAATTGTATAAATTGTATTGCATTTATGGCTAACCATGTATCTTCACCCCGCCTAAAGTTTTGTCTTAACCAAGGATATAAAAGCAGTTATTCCTCAACCGCTCTGTCCTCTGTGCTTGTGACTTAGCTACTTCCACTAAGAATATAAAAGCAATCGCGACCGCTGCGCCCATTATATATAACTAAGTATCATATCATTGGCACCAAGTGTCACATTCGTATTTTCGGCAAAGATCACACTACCGTTACCAGTGCTCACATATTGAACTGAAAGGATGAAGGGAGACTCGCATGGCTGTCAGTCTTGCTTATTTCAAGCATTCCACATGAACTCCTTGGCGTATGCTTGATTGCGTGTGGAAACGGAAGTGGTTGAATTTTCATGATTGCACTTTCCATATAAAAGCTTCTACTTCCGCTCCCACTTCCCCGGTAATAACGATATTTGAACCTGAGGATCCGAATGTAGTGTAGCTTCAAGTCGAACGGCGAGCAATGTCTCCGGTTAGACGTTAGACCTATTCTGCCATTCGCGTGATTACAGTATATATTTGAGGTCTGTACTGCGACTAGCGAATACCAAGCTTCCTAAAGATCCAATAGGGTATCACAAAAATGCATGCAATTTTTGTAGGAAATGACTATTGCCAAACATATTAGTATGAAAATAATTTTAACATTAGATCTCTAAGGGTTTGGTCTCGCTGGCGCTGAGGTCAAAGTTTGTGAGAAATTTCGTATAAATGTAGTGTCAGGCCAAGCCACAAGCAATGCCGAGGGCCGGTGCGTATTTTTGGTATATCATTTAACCAAGCATGTGAAGCAAGAACCAGCGGCGTTTCTCGACGTTTTTGCTATACAATAATTCGCCTAAGCAATTTTATTTTTCGTGTGAGCCATTATATTTTGACAGGACCCCCTTCAAGTTACCACGATAACTAAGCGTGCTATTAGCAGCTCTGTGTTTATATACTGATACCTAGATTGAGAAGAGTGAACTCAATAAAATGACTGTCAGTGAAGACTTGGCACTTCGCATGAAGCACAATTTGAAAAGCGAAGAAATTTTGGAGGCTGGTGCAAATAAAGCCTTAGCATTATGTGTTCCTGTTGCCATGATGCTAATGGCATCCCACAACTGTTTGTTACGACAAGAAATTAAAGATCACAAACAGGTTGGTGGACGTAGCAACTGCTGCGCTGCCGTAGTTGCGTTATACCGTGCTGCCGTACTGGTGCTCAACTGGCCAACTCCAGTCGTTTTAAAAGACGGCATGTTTTATTGTCTTTGGCCTTATTTCAAAATTTACTCAGGTTGGCTTTATTAAATATGGTGGCATGATTTAAGTTAAGTTAAGTGGTGTGTCATGAATTGCATGGCCAACCTATAGTAACCACTGATGCCATCCTCTCGGTTCATCTAAAGCAGCACTAGCGAGTGATGATCAAGGAGGGAGCCGGTCTGCAACATGGTACTGGTTGTCGCTGGTTCGATGAAACATAGGCATACATAGTAGGTATGGGTCAATACTACTTGCTATTCATCCAAAAGCAAGAAATTACTCATCGCGGGCGAATTATTCGTAAACAGTCGTGAGTGTATGTTTATCGGCAACCAATTGGAAATGCTTCGAAGCCAGCAAACTGGCTCTTTCCTGATGCGAGTGATGCTACATTACTGGTGCTTGTATGGACTTCACTTTGTTTTGTAAGTACTCAAACCAAGTTTATCAGTTACAAAGCATTCTGTGTAATCAGCATGATCGATCAGTTAGGTAGGCTACCCGTGATCAGGAAAGATACAAAAAGTGACATACCAGACTTACTTCAAAGCATTGGTTGAGTAGTACAAGCCTGCAACTGCAATCGCAAGGCTCTTTGATCCTGATGTTGCAGTGTTCGTGCCATGCTTGGGAGCGCTGCTACAGGAGATTCGCGCGGTAAATTTAACATTAACAATAACATGTTGCAGACGGATTTCCTCTTTGGTTCTGCTTCTGCTAGTTCGTCTGCATGGACGTACAATTTGAATCTACACTGGGAGTGAAAGTACAAATATCACACAGAACATGCACCGCCCATACTTAATACCTGTACCGGTTACTGTACGGTTGGATGTTTGCAATAATAATTGTTTCTTGGTCCGTCACGCCACGTAGCGTCTTTGTGCTAGGAGATCGGGCTATACAAATGTGCAAGGACCATAAAGTTAGGCACGTCTTCTCGCTGGTAGGCATATAAACTGGGGGCTTCGGGCCCTCCCCCTGACATTGATATGACGAAAATTCCATGTGAAACGTCGGGACAAAAATACGATGGGTGTAGCGTGTATTTTTTCATTGAGCCTTGTACCATTTGTGGGTGAACACAGCAGATCTAACTATCGTGAGTCAGTGATATTTTAAGCTAGATACCCTCAACGTCGCATCACCACCACTCCCTTTGCCCGGTGTTGCTGGAGACGTTTTTGGTCAAGGTCAAGGTTGTAAATTCGAGATTCCCGCGCTACATACTCTGGGATAGGGTTGTGGTTTTAATCAACCCTGATTAAAACCAGATGGTTTAAACCGGTTTTTTGTTCTAACTCCTGATTTTTTCGGTTTTTAATGGTTTTTTCTCATTTTTGTCTACCATACTATATCGCCGGCTTCCTGAAGATACCAGAAGTGATGTTAAATGTATCGAGAGGCAGAAATTTGTGTAGAAAATGCATGGGGAGGGGGGGGGGTACCCAGCAGATGCAATCTTGATAACCCACAGAGCTGTTCCTGTCGATGACCATTAATATGCTTCAATGGGTTTCAGTTTTAGAAGTATAATTTCTTTCCGATGGATATAGATAGAGTATCCTCAAAGAAAAACAAGGCCGAAAACTACTTTTGATTTCGGAGGGGGCCCAATGACGTCATATTCTCACATGATGTGACGTCACATGTCGTTGACGGTTTATGACGTCACATATTTATCATCATCATTTACAAACATGGTGAAATAATGCCCGCTAAGTTAACTCAGTTACTGTACTGTACTGCATGCAAGTCGTAAAAGCTCTTGATCACGTGACACAGGATTGTCGGAGGAGCAAATTCCTTTTTGACCCCTCGTGTGTTGCTGGCCACCCTGTAGGCTGACTTGTGACTGGTTTGGACCAAAACGTGGCTTCGGTTTACAAGATTGCCTACTGTACAATAAGCTTTTTTCCACAATGCAACCTTGGAGGTTGCCGTAAATTCTCCAAGCGGCGAATCTGGGAGAAGGTGAACGTTCTCTACGCGTACAACTTGGTCTCCACTATGGAGTCCCTACTTTTAATAAAAACCAGTAAAAACCAAAAAAACCATGGTTTTTATCAAGGCCTTGGTTTAAAGCGGTTGCGATTTGTTGTAATTTGATAAAAACCACAACCCTACTCTGGGATGTTTAGAGCGCCTTGTTCAGTATCGAACGTCGGAGCTCGAAGGATACTCTGAACAGTAATCGGAGTCAGTGTGCCTACGTCTTCGTAACGAGGCTGGACGGAGAAGCATATTTGACTCAATAAGTCCTGAGTATCAGTTGCTCCGTTACATCGTCTTGAAAAGTTTGGAAATCGCTGCAAATGGCTTTTTTGGTTTTTACAGGATATACTGGAAGGTGAAGAAGCAGTTCGTCTTCTGCAACTCGAGGTGAAACTCTTGTCTCAAATGCCAGAGAGTGATCTTCGAAGAACCGTTTTCTCTGGGTTGTATTTGCCATCGAAAATGTATGTAAACATAGCCTGCCAAACATAGTAGGAACCAAAACCATCGAGTCCGGTATCTCCCGATCAAAATGCTGATGGCCAAATTACCCGGCCAACTGATTGATGTTGATGGTGTGTTTCTAAGTAGTGTGTATATAATATAGGCTACCGTTGCTGTGAAATAATTAATATACAAATATGCGGCACAATAAGTATAACACTGCTGTACGCTCCAATTTGCCTACACAAGCAAGAAAATACTTATTTCTGCTACATGTCCTTTGAAAGACGAGAATACTGTAACTATATGTCAGAGTGGAATGGTTGACCAGTGGTTTTTCTGTAGAATTCAGTCTCGTTATTTTAATTTTAGGAAATTCTAGTTTGAAATTGTTGTTGTTACGAATCATTGGAGTTATCCATCTAGATCATTTCGCCATGTCAATGTTATTAATCCGACTCTTCCGGTTGTACAGCCCGTATCACCTTCAGAACCAAGATCCTCCGCACACGTTAACTACGAAGCAGGAGAGGAACGAACGGATACCAATTTTAAAAACGATCAACCGGAAACGAACACGACCTCTCCCTCGACCCGACAGCGCTAGGCGAACACACTTGCAATCATCCTACTGAACTAATGGAGGCCTAACTTCATCTGGAGCACAACGGTAACAGTAATCGTCCAACTGCGTAAGCTCCTTTCCCTCCTCCCATCCCGAAACGACTGCATAGGTGACCAGATGCGCATACTTCGCGACCCACGGCCACACCACAGCCATTCGTTTATTTTGTTCCAGATGTCATCCAGATGAAGATATTGTATTGGACATACCGATACGGAAATCGCCTCCTATCTGATTTTTGAAGCATGGAAATCCCATAAAGTTCTATATATGACCGAAAAATTCAAAGACATAGTTTAACATTGCCTACTTTTCGCGATTCGACTCATAATACCGGCATATTCACCCTTGAATAATAATCTACAGTAGTCCTAACCATCAAACAGTCGTGCAGAGTGTAGCGTGGATGGGTGTGTATGAAGAATGCAACGCACCTTTTCGCGCCGTGCTACACTGCTACCTCACGCGTCACCATCGAGCTTATAGCCCCTTGTCCTCGCGATGCATCCCCGACAGTCCTTGAGGACACCACCACATGCTCTTAATTACAATATCTGAGAAACAACTGCCTTCCCCATCAAGGTGATGATATTGGACTAGAAATTTTGGGGCATTATGATCTGTGATGGTTTCATAAATCGATCGCTACCAAGCGGGTCAAATCATCCACCGACAAGATATCTATTAAAATTCAATATTAGCTGTGAAGCGTTCTTCGATCAGCAGCAATAAATTAGTAAAATTTCTTTTTGATCACAGATTGCGTAAGGTTTGGGAAGGTGGGAGAGGGAAAAGAAGGGTGCTGGTTGGGGTTTAGCGAACATGGGCAGCCAATTGTGTCTATCGCAGTCGTCACCACTAGAAGACAGTCCACTAATAGCCCATGACGAGGAGACGCTGTACAACCCGTAGGTCTACTCTGGTACCGGCCAACCCCCTATCATTTGATTTAACGTTAGCTCATAACGCGACATGTCGGTAGAGCAAGCCATTGAAATCGATGCACCGCGGATTTAGCGTTCAGAAATATGACGATCACGGTTACTACTAACCTACCTTGCCGAGATGTGGTAGGCTATACCGAATGTTGCCGACTTGCAAACCAGTACCCGCTGCGCAAGTTAAGATAAAAGTACCTTAGTGTTCCATGATAATTTTTATATTCTAAATTCTTTGACATAATTGAGCGTGTAGCCTACAAGCTAGAGACTAATAGACATGAAATAGACCGAAGGTTGCTAACAGTGGCCGCTACAGACATCGAAAGGGGCCTGCAGTGAAATATGATGACGGCTTAAATAACAGATGGAAGCGCAACACAGTAGGCTTCTACCCTGGAAACGCACGTTTAGGTAGGCCTATACAATAGCTTAGTTAGAATTACTTATGCCCTCTGGATCAATGCAGAGATAAGTGGGGAGTCACAATCATCTATGTCTAACAGATGAGGTGGGAAGAAGCACTTTTAAAGTCTTGAAGTGAGTTGTCAAGTGGTTTACAAAGTCGCAGAGCTCAGATTTCACTACCGTATTCGCTGAAACGCATAACGTGCCAATGCAATTTATCCAGAAATTTTTTAAAGCCGTAAAGAATAAACTACCTCTGTCTGTAAGGAAATTCATCGAAGTCGATTCCTTTTCGAAAGAAAGCGTATCGCATGCCTGGTTGTAATTTTCGTGACTATAGGCAAGACACTCTAGCTGGTTGCGGCAGAGCACACCACGTGGCCCCAGGGTAGTTGGCAGAATTCAGATCCCCGGGAAGTATTTTTTAATGAATAGAACTTTGCATTGTGTCCGGTGTTAACCCGGTTACAGTATCCTGGTGTTGGCAGTGATGGTACCAGTCGTGACAAACTGTTACTATATCGCGTATAATGTTGCACTGTGTGAATTTACCTTTACACAGACCGAGCACGTGCAGCCACTGTAGCTGTTTAGAAATATGGTGATTTGGGATATTTATGCCGGTGGCCACTGTAGTAGCAACTTTGAACAATGAAAATAAAGTGCACTGTGCTACATACTATGAAGATCTAAAAATGAAATCTGCGCCTTTAGCATGAAACTGGCAACATTTTGGCACCGTCAGAAACTTTGTGCTTGTGGGAGTGATCGAAGAGCAGTCCGTTTTTACATCTCAGTGACCTGTAGGAAAAAAGTTCCAATTAAATTCGTTCTACCGATTTGAGTTCAAATTGCAATTTTCGACGACGGATTATTGCCGGCATTTGCCAAGCCGTAATGGGTGTATCTTCGACAATTTAATTGTCTAGATTTTTTATTAACATCAGTCGGAAACGCGAGGAACGCCAGTTCTAGGTATGTTGAAAGACAACTTAAACCGCTAGTCAAAAATACTCCCAGTTTCTGTCAAGACACCAGTGATTTCCTTAAAAAGATGAATCTTTCATAACAAGACGATCTGATTATGATCGTCTGTTTCGATACCATCACACACCTGGCACTACCCTTGGCACCAAGAATGTCTTCTGACTATACACCAACATACCACGTGCTGATGGCATCGCAGCAGTAAGACGTCGTTGACCGATGTACAACACTCCAAGAAGAATAGCATCTTGCAGCTGATTAGTTTCACTCTCACCCACGATGTTTTTTGAGTTCAACCTAAACCTATTTATCCAGATGCAGGGCGCGGCCAGATTCCAACCAAATTCGCAGCCCATTGTGCATCGTTGGCATGTATGTATCGTTCCGCGACAGAATTCCCTATCACCAGCAACCCAAACCGGCATTTTACACGCAGTACATAGATGACATTTACGATTTGGACACACATGGAAGCCGCTCTCTCCATGAACAAATGAACAGTTTTTATCACAAAGTTCAAGAGTGTGCCGTTTTTAGATACACTGGTTATGATCAAAGATGACGGCATCTCCACATCTGTCTGTGGAAAACCCACTGACTGTCTCAAAATATTGCATTATAGCAGTTTCTACCCTCAGCATTGCAAGAGGGGCATAGTATTTAGTCAGCCCCAAAGGATTCACCGACTTTGCTCTAAACAGACAGAAAGAACGAGACTTCTGAATGTGCTACGCCGTAGTCCCATAGGATCTAGGGGATGCTGTTCTCGCAGTTGGCTACGATTGGACAAGGGTAGATCACCAAATGGAAAGGGCCACTAGGGTTCTACGAGAAGAACTTCTTAAACGACGTCCACAGGCCGAGATAGAACAATCCAGGGTACGCCTGTCACCACCTATTATTTTGCCTTCATCGTCCCATCCTAGCCATTCCGAAAGGTTGTGAATGTTATACTGTAATTATCAATAAATTAAGGCTGGACGTTAAATCTGTGATGAATCTTCTTTACAATATATAAGCGAGACTTGAAAGGGACTACCCTTGTTTACTTGAAAGCTGGCGACTTTGATTGACAAGGACAAATATGCAATTGATCCCGAAGTTACAGCACTCATACCAGATGTGAGGGTGCTGCTACAAGAAATTCAAAGTCGCGCTGTGACATCAGCAATCGATTTGTCGACGAGTACGATAATGCGCGTAATCATAATTTGCCTAGTGTTTGAAAAATGCCAATTATGCAGCCATCATTCCTTTAGAAAATGACCTGCAAAAAAAGTCCACATACTTGATGACATAAGGATCAAGTCTCCTAATCTGTGCTGGAGTGTCCAAGGTCTTTGCAAAGGAGTGCACTTTGAAATCTCGTCGGTAGCCATCTTCTCGAGGTTGCTGAAGTCCACCCATGACCCATCCCTCTCTATCTATTCCTTGGGCAGTTTTCTGGTAGAACCTACAAACCCAATCAAATATTTAATGATGATCTGTGCTGCTGAAGTACCGGTACTAATAAACTGAGGCAAAGCATGAATTGAGACGGTAACTTCGAACTTCGCGCAGTCATGATTTCAGCATGGCGTCCAACGAAGGGCAGTAATTTATGATGGTTGCAATATCGGTATCATATTCATCGAAATCAGTTGCTGACATTGTTAATCCTGACATAAGCCTAATTACTGATCTATTGTAAGCCTACCTTATGTACAATACACTAGGACGGCATGTGCCTGTGCTTTGAACAGGCGCAGAATGGAGGGATCTGGGAATTGTTTGCCTTACATGAGCTCTGCAGCACATACAAAATTATTCGCCAAATATTTAACATTCACGAATAGGCCTTATCTTCAATTTTTCATTTGAAGTAAACCCGTACTTTATTTGCAATCATTGGCTATCACGGTAGGTAAGCCCTCTATTTTGCTAGTGGTTAGTGGTTTCACTTCGTATACCAAACCTTTCAAAATTGGGCAAACATGTTTCCATTATTCCATTATCAACACTAATTTAAAGTACTGCCTTATGTACTGTATATTGCAAAGTGGATTCACCTTATGGTTTTACAGTTCAACACACTCTTGTACAGATGTAGCCTTTATAAGTGGGGATGTCACGATATCCACAGACAACATCAATATATGGGTGGATAAAAACTCTTATGCACCATTGGAAATTAACCGGTACAAAATATTCATAAGCAAATTAGGCAGAGATGAACACAGGTAGGTACCAGAAAATTTCGAATCCGCAAAGCCAATAATATATTCATCCATTCCCTGTTACTAGTCATGGTGTATATATAACATGGACAAGAGAGCACATATTCGATCTTACCTCATATTATTATCCGTTAGGAATCTGACTTGGTCCAACGTCTTTGCTGGTGCATAGCGGTAATTATTTAGAGAATCGCCAGAAAATTCATGGTTTCCAACATGAACACGTTGCATAAGCTTTTCTGTCGATCTCTCAGTGCATTGCAAGCCCTAATTATTTGCAACTATGTAAAGCAACGAGTCATGATCACAGCAATAAAATTACCTGATATGTAGATGCAGTTACAGATGTTTTGTTGTTGGGATGTTTCATGTTAAGGTATTCAGCAGGATCACTCTTCTTCACCCGTTCATGCAATGCCGTAGGCACATCAAGTAAACTGGAATATGCATCACAAGACCTCCTGCAATGAAATTTTTCGAATTTTCATTCATTTGCAAAGACCCGGTACTGAGTGACATTTGAAGAGAAGAGCTCTCGACTATCAGAAGCATGTGATTTGGGCCTTCTGTAAACCGGTCCTAGGCGATTTTGGCCTGGATAACTATACCATCCGGCTTGGTGGTGTAGTGGTAGGTCGTTGGCCACGAAACCGGTATGTCTCGGGTTCGAATCCCGAGACTGATTCATACAAAAGATGTTAAAAATGGTATTTGTAGCTTCCTTGCTAGACAGCTAGAACGTTGGGGATGGTGCGGAGAGGGGGACGTCTGACCTCTATAGCCCTCCGGCTCCTTCAGCATCTCCTTGTATATGCACATCATGCAACATGATATGCATATGCACCAGTAATGTGTGTGTAGGCTATATATATTATGGGAGCCTGTGTAAATGCAGCAAAAATGAAATATGGACAAAAATAAACAGTGCCCTTTCCTTCCATCGATGTTAACTTTCGAATTAATAATGCAATTAACAGTGTCTGATTCAGTGAACTGGGCATCAACGCAGGAACCGTACGGTTTAGTTTTTGGACGTGCCCTTATCATCAAGAAGGTAGTGGAATTAGTCTATACAAAGATCTGGTGCACTGAAGACCCTATTCACAACGAAAGCCCTATAGCGAGCATTGCAGCACAGTTTTCATAACATTCAGCCAAATTTTATATAAACTTAGTTTATAAGGTTTCAGAGCTTCCCTTCTTCAGCAGGTGACGGCATGAGAATATGACTAAGACACCATTAGGTGGAAGAGAATAGCAAATTAATGCTGGGCATAGGAATAAGACCTTAGCAACAAACGCTAATGTCACAGCAACTGATGCTCCCACAGACTCACAGACATCTATCCAAATATGGGATTGGCTATTGGATATCTTAGGCATAAGCGAAAGTTTGTGGGTTGATAGGGATGTGCAAACAAATCATTCATGATTCCAAATACAAAACGAACCAAATCATTGAATCACAAACTCTAAGGGGTTATGCTATCAAGAGTCATGTAGTCTTAAAACACAGGAAAGATTCTTGACCTTCAATGTTGCTCATTTCACAATGAGCCCAGTCCAAGAACTGCTTTTGTCCCAACTCACATAAGTTATGCTAATTCCGTTTAATTGTTCAACAAGAAAGGTGTCGACACATTAGGTAGTGTTATAACTCCTAATTCGAAATTGTCCTCGGATTGTTTCAAATCTCTTGCGAGTCGAATCAATTCCAAATATTCTAGTGGATGAACCACAAAAGTACCAGTACCTTAAGGAGTAAAGTCGACGGGGCTGCTCCTTGATAAAGCCAGTTTCTTTTGAAGCTTTATTTTGAATTTGTGGGAGGGATTCCCGTCCATCATCGTCTTTCCACAGTGAATAGCTTATGTTCGTTACACTCCTGGTGAGAGGTGAAATTCCCTGAAAAGAACGGATTTCAATTCAAATAGTTCAAAGTTTTTTAACTTGGGGGCTCTCATATACGTCACAGAATTCTCTCCATCCCTTTGGACGAACACTATTTCCAATCTTGTCATTAGGTAGTGGGGTGAAATCCTGGCCATATTATTCCAAAGGTGTTAATAAAACTAGCCGGTTAGCTGTGTATTATTTGCTGTACAGGTACACTGTGCAAAGTGCATGATTGTATGCAATTGACCTTTACGCATATTTATAGAGGTGGGCCTTCACAAGAGTGAAATAATTAAAGTAGTTAATAGAATATAGTATAATTCTGGCTTAAATGAAAGATCAACGTTTATAATATTGTTTGGCAATAGTCGTTTCCCACAAAAGGCAGGAGTATTAGCATGAGATCCGTTTCAAGTAATATTGAATCTCTACGGGGTGAGTCTCACTTCGTTGGTCCTGTCAAATAACTGAAGTTCGTTGGAAATTTATATCAATGTAGTGTAGCGTCAAGTGCTGGTTTTTGCTTTAAGTGTTTGTTAATAGTGCTGCGAATATAGGTGTGCAAATAACCACCAAGTTGCAATGTCGTACATGAGCTCTTGACTGAACTCGACATGTCATTAGTCATTACATTTGTACGAAATCTTCAGCAAACACGAGCTTTGCCCCCTTTAATAATAAGATCCAACCGAAATTTAGTTAGTTGAAAGGATTACGCAGCGACACCCCTTTATCAAGTGAGACAATGATGATGACGACCGTCAAAGACAATACTGTTAGGGTACCTGTCCATAATCATTCGAACCATATGATCTTCCTTCTTTGAAATTAATTGGCTCTATCTGCTGATTGTCTGTGAAACCAGAATTTTCCAATGCACCTACATCTTTCTGGTGAATATTCACTGTTGAAAAGAAAAACTTTTGAAATTGATTGCCAACCTGTATGCTTTCCAACAAAAGAATGGAAACAGGGGAAACCGTGAAGCTCTCTTTAGGGAAATTTATCTACTAGATAGTTCATTGCTGTACCCCTGCACCGGAATCAAGGATATGGAAGCAGTTATTTCTCAATGGATTCCGCTTCCACGCCGACCGCACCATGTGAAGTTTGGACTGATTGCATTGACCTGAATCAGAATACTGAAGCTTCTACAATAGATAAATATAGTACGGGCCACCAGTCTTTCTTATCTCAAAGCTTCCACGAGAATACGTAGGCAAATAGTTCATGTGTGTGGAAGGGGTGGAATTTGCGCTCTGGTTCTGCTTTCGATTCTGGTATATTCAATTATTACCTCGTTGAAACACAATATCACATTCTATTAAGCCTACAGTACAGCAAGAAACGCTATTCCTAAACGAAATGTCTTCGAGCCGCCATCAGAACAGAAGAGAGCAAGCACTTGTGTTCCTCGCTTGGCTATATATAGGCCTATATGGCTCATGACTCCGTAACACCTCCATCTTTAAGCTAGAGTCCTCGCCAAATATGCAAATTGAGTCTTTGAGGAGCCCTTCTAGGTATTTGTGAGCGCCTTGGATTACTCGGACCAAATGGTGACTTGATCTGCTGGTCCCGGTATCATTACACGGAGGTCCTGCTGAACTGTTAATTGAATTCAATACGGGAGCCTCTCCTGGATGGTCATCTTGATCCGCACCATAACGTAGACAAAGCTGGTAAATCTGTCTTCTCCATACTGTTAGTTTGGGTGTACATTTACGCATACGCTTCTAACACCAAAAACTTTGAGTAGCTGGAATCCATCTGCTTTGTTTTTAATTCCGAGAATAACAAGTAGCATAACATGGAGTACCAACTTTAAACTTGCTTACGTCATGAGCGGCTTTTAGCTTGGACGTATCACGATTTGATATATCATTTTGTTTGGCTTGCTGGCTTTGTGCCAATTCTGATGGACAAGGAAATAAAGTATCAATCTTTGTCCTGATTTGTCTTCCTTTTAGAAGTTCACTGGGCGACAACCCTGTAGATGTTCACTGTTATTGTATGAGAAACTGTTGCAGAGCATCTTTTGGGGGTACTTTTTCAATGCATTCCCAAATGATTGTACGAGTCGTTTTGCGGCCCTGTTCGTAGCCAGGTGAAAGGGACCCACACTTGGGCTCTCGATGCCCATTTCCTTGCACCAATTTTGAAACTCTTCTGACTTGAATTATCTGACACAATGGTGTGCGGATATCCAAAGTGGCTGAAATCCCTTTGTCTTCAAGTAGTGCACACGAAGATTCCTATGATGTTCTTCAGCAGAATTCCCACTCATCAATACGTCGTCCAGATATACATCCACTCCATTTAGGTCTACTGTGAGCTGAGTCATTATGGCCTTGAAATAACCCGTGGCTGATGATATACCAAATACCAAATATACCAGTCTCAATTGGAGTAAAACTCCTCTATGAGTACTCAATGCCAGTCTTCTTTGGCTTTCTTTACTTAACGCAACTTGATTATATGCATCTGCGAGATCTATCTTGGTAAAGCCATATTTTCTTCCAAGCTTATGCATTAATTTTTTAGGTAGAGGTGTTGGATGGCGGTGTGTTTCCAAGTGTGGATTTACCGTAGCAGAATAGTCGCCACAAACACAATGTAATGCACTTGATGTTCCTGGAATCCTGGTAACCAAGACTTCTGCAATGAGACTACTGGTGTCCCCCTGTCATTGAATTGTACTGGTTTACAGCTTCCTTTAGCTATGCCAGCATCATAGGCTTCAGCAAGCTTATCAGTAATTGCAAAAGGTATGGTGCAGTGCTTCGGTACAGATTTGGCGTCAGGCTTAAATTTAATATCAAGTTTGACACCTTTCAAACATCCAAGTTCTTTTTTGAATACCAGTAACTCAAGAAATTCCCGACAAAGCTGTTTACAAGTTTGAAATAGTGCACTGTCGGGCATTTGAATCGCATTTACTTACTTTATGGAAGCATAAAGTGAAGCTCCATTTTGAAAAAATATTAAATCAACTGCGATTCCCATGGTCTTGAACACATTTCGCCCCAGCAGATTTAAGTTACCGGGTATCAGATTTACTGGCTAGAAATTTCAAAGTCTTTACAGGGTTGCTTTCATTGTTAGAATCATCCACCACATTTCGACACTTTGTTTCAAATGTACCCAGAACAGCAAGGTCATGACCAGATGCAGATTTACATAGTTCAAAATTTTTGTCCAGTTTGGGGATAACCAACTTCATCCATCGATCATATGAAATGAAACTATCACCTGATCCAGTGCCAACCTCAAATGGGTATGATTGTTCAGAAATTTGAGCCTACTTACAATTTCTGGGTTTGCCTTTACTAGTTTGACTGTCTTCAAAATTCCCTTGGTTGAGATAGTCGTTACAGATTGTCGTTTCTTCAACCGGAAAGCAGGTGTTATGTGGCCTGGTTTATGACAATGATCACAAACAGCATCTTTGCATTTGCAGTCTGAGGGAGAATGGTCCCCTTTGCCACATCTGTAGCACTTTGATGATTTATGTTTTTTAACAGAATTTTTATTGTTAGGAGTTTTTTTCTTTGAGTTTTTTCCATATTTAGGCTGGCCCCTTACAACATTAGTTTGTGGGGTGCTGTTCAATTTTTCCTTTCCTTTCTGAGTACCGGAAAGTTAAATTTGTGGTAATAATTTTACAATTAGAGTAGGCCTACTATAAGGTACTGATTTTCCACCAGCCATTCTGCTGCTATTCTTCAATATGTTTTGAAGATTAGTAACCTATCACAATACGTATACATACACAATCATTTATGATCTTACGCGATGAAGTCGCATCTCCCATAAATTTCACTTTTGTTTCAGATCTCATGTAACGTGGCCCCTGCACAAAACATACAAAAACAACTTTGTTAAATATGGTTTAAGTTTAGAAATCGATTTTTCTAGGCTTAAGGAACATTGCAACTTCCAACTCAAGTGAGAACACTTCTATGACACTAGATCAAGGATTTTCAGGAAACCTGGGCTGGTTGTTCAGCTATGGACAATCAAACATTCATGCCTACTTTCAAGTCTGTTGTGTCACGGTGACCCCTCTAACGTTTGGGGATCATGAAACGCATGTAGCCTACTTTACTGAGCTAAGCTAAATCTCGAGTAGCATTTGAAGTCAAATCTGAATTAAGTTGGCGTTAAAACGCTCAAAGATCTTTCATTCAAATGATGCATCATTAAACCAAGTGGGGTAGGGGAAATGAGTGACGCAATTTGAGCAAAATTTTACGGAATTTTTTTACCTTTGCTTTGACCCAAGGTCACCCAAAAATCCTAATTTCCGGCCTAAAAATGACCCAAGTTCATATGCAATATCAACAGTCATCGTGCGATTATAATAGGATAATGTTGCCAAACGATTAGTGGCTTATCATATCATATGCCCTGTCTCTATTTCTATAAATGGTAGTGTAAAGAAGATCACCACAGATTTAGCGTCCAGCCTTAGTTTATTGAGAATTAAAACATTCACTAGCTTTCGGAGCTCCGCTCCTTCATCAGGTGAAGAAGATGGAATGATGGAATGGGTGGGTGGTATTACAATATCTATTGATCGTCCGCCATCGGCTCCACTAACTCTTCAATATAAATGGTAGGTCATAGTACTGAAGCTATGCATTGATTCATCCAATATATTAAATTGCAGTACTCTCATATGATTTTCTTCTTCCGTGGGATCTGCTCGGAATGTTTTGTGTAGTGCAGGCTTGTGATGAGGAGGAATTCCAGAGAAAGATTGTCCACCATATCTTCTGGTGTCGTGAAACACATTCCTTGCCTAAATGCAATTAAAATCTGTAATGATAGACCATGGTTTGTTAAGAAAAAATCTTAACGTTCCAATATAGGTCATATGGCTTCTTGGAATAAAACTAGTTTTACATCCTCTCACTACCAATTTCTTGCTAGGTATAAGTTCCGAGTTCCGACTGTTTTTGTGTATTAAGTTTTCTAGTTATACTGCAGCATTATTAAGGGGTACTATAACCATTGTACGAAACCCCAACTACAATATAAGCTCAAAATAAAGACATGGTCTATATGGTTTGGCAACATTACTTTGGCACAAATCGGTTCCAAATTTTGATATTTTGCTTAATAAAACAAAAGCCACTAAGTTCTACTCTTTGATGATTCGCCACTTGGTGTTTGTTGACTTCGATCGAGGATGTTGCTAGACGATGAGGCAGATGCAATACCGAGCTCGAAGGTGACGGCCGCTTGGACGGACTAGGCATGCCCTTCATCATTCACAGAATCTTCCATTGCCAGGATTTTGATGTTGAGGGTTGGTGCGTAGGGCTGGAACAACTTCCGAGTCTGTTTGCCCACACTGTGCACTACACGGTCAGCGGATGTGTTATTACGGTAAAAACTGAAAGTCCCTACACTCCCTAGTATCACTGGCTGGTCCCAAATCTGCGTAAAATAGCGAGGGAGGGGCATTCTGAGTAAAAATATCCCTGCCAAACCACGAGTGGTTTGATCCACAGTGGCCAGAGTGGAGTCCCACAAGCAACATGGGCGAATGAAATAGATGATGCTTTTCTAAATCAGATCAGTGCATTCTCAGCTTTCGTCCAATTCAAATACCTACTATGCAATCATACCTTACCGATATAGCAATAAGGGAACTCTGTTGGATACAAGACTCCGCGCATTTTCAAAACTGCCCTATTATGACACACATATATAATCACAGTAACTACTACTGACACTTACTTCTGATATGCATGGAATTGTCAATGGCCTTTCTCGCATAAATCCACTGTCCGAAACACCTGTGACATTAGCTGGTATTTGAATCGCTGGATGAGTATTGCCCCGGTAATGCTGCTTGGTAACTGTTTCGTAGTTGTTACTGAGCAAGAAACTTTTGAAAGAAATTAACACATATTATATTTATATTCAATAATGAGTATTAATGGGAGAGTTAGCTCGGTTGGTTTGGAGCTTGGTGCTCAGCCGTTCGATTCCGATCAACTGCGTATTTGCAACTCCCTCTGCCAGGATCCATGCATCATAAGGATAATGTGGTCCGGATGGGTGGTAGATACCGTACTACGCGGCGTTGTCTGCTAAGTACTGTATGTAGCTTGTGTTTTGTGGATCCTACTGGCAACTGGAGGCTTGTGCATCATGCACACATGATAAGTATATGCATCAGTAGTGTGTGTGTGTGTGTATTATGTGAGTCTGTGTAAATGCAGCCAAAGTCAAAAATAAAGAGTGTCCTTTCCTTTCCAAAATTTCCTCAAATATTTAAGGTAACATATCCATACAATTTTTTTCACCAGCCCTGCAAAATTAAATGAAAAACAACTATGTCAATTTTCATTCCATTGCGTTACGTTTTTTGGGACGAGATAATAGGGAACAGAAAATATAATTTAAAATAATAAATTACAGGAAGTCTAATTATATCACACTATAACTGGCATTGGAATTACAAGTTGTACTACTTGTACTGTAGATATATATTAAATTTGCCTTATGGAATCTATCAAAATATTTTTATGCGAAATATTTGAGAAAAGGCATGATTTGCATGTGTGTGAGGTGAAGTGTGTGTCAACAATCACAGTGTAGCCTGCTGACTCATCATTGATTGAACTTCGTGACATGAATTTTTTTGACAAAGTGACTCAAGTCCAATTTTGAATCGAACTTTTCTATTGAAAGACTAGTGAACATGACTGTGACATAAACCTATTGAATGATCCGCACCCACGGCAGTGACTTAGTTACCGACCGTACAACATTCAGACTGACTGTACAGGAGTCACCCCAACATTCTCCAGAGCTAACACCAGGCATGTCCAAACTATGGCAGGTCCCCACATAATATGATCATATTATGGTCCGGACCCTGCCTGGACAATAGCTTAGAAGGTAGCATGGCATATTGAGGTTCATCATTTTGAAGATTAGACAGGGTAAAGGAGGGAGGCAAGTTTTACTAGTCTGCCTAAAACATACAAGCGACTGAGACACAGCAAATCAATTTGTGTAGGGCAGGGCACTTGAATTTAGTGTGGGAGACGGAAATTTTATCATCTCTTCCTGTATCATTGTTTAATACACAGAGGGTGATTTTAGACTAAATTTCAGTATAACACAGAGTCCAGATTGAACATTTCACTCTTAATTGATGCTCTGTCTGGACCTGCACGAAAGCAAAGGAATTTTATATGTGGCCCGCACAGTCTGAAATTGTTCCGCGCTTTGGGTACCCCTTTGGTACCCTGTAATGCCATCAAGTGATATTGGATGAAGTATAATATCTGACCCACCATTGATGATTATAAAATATCTGTTAGGCTGTTATAGAAACAAAATATACTGGAATATATATATATTGTCAACAGGTGAGAATAGCTACGTTAATGGTATCAGACTACATTCTGTTGCACTAACCCAATTGTTGGATTATCCAAATTATCTTGACTCCTTGAATAGTAAAGTTGTGGTCGAAAATTTGAAGAGTACCCAGTTCCAGTATGCCGACCTCTTCTAGCTTGAAAGTTTTCTGAGCTTGGACCATACTCGGTTGAGTAACGAGAGCTATAAAAGTGCATAGCATGCATAGAAGGTCCCCGACTTCCCAGTACATGACATGTTCCTGGGCCAACACGAAGCTTCACCATGATATCAGGTCAATTACAAAACTACAGTAAACGAAAATTCAACAAGTGCATTCCTGTAGTAGAAAAGGTATAGAAGCATAATAACTAGGGATGTGCGAATATATACCTCCTTTCTGTACGCCTATTCGCTGAATAGCAAGAAATTACTCATCGAGGGTGAATTATTCTTGAGTATTTTTTTGATTTACATTAATTGGAAATGCTATGATGTTAAGTGAGGAACGAAGCCAAGGCACTCGTGCCTTCATGCTGTGGTTGATGTGCGTAGTTACAGTAAATTATATTCCCGTTGCACGGTGTTACTGTGACTTGATATATGAATTTCTTGCGGTAGGCTACTTAATCCCTTCGTTATTAATCAAAAAGTGTTCTGTTCCTACGTGAGATCGCCAAAAATACTAAAATGATATTTGGAAGCCTCTAACCCGACTACCTGTTTCTACTTCAAATGTGGCGATCTATGATAAGGACAAATCTGCAGTTGCAATTATATACTCCTTTTGATCCTGATGTTGCAGCACTCATGGTTCTAACCAGACTGGATGGTGTTGCCACAGGAAAGTCAAAGTCCCATTGTAAATTTCCATTAACGTCAAAACTAATTGCCATCTCACCAGATCACCACCTTTATTCATCATCATCATAATCCAACACCCCGTAATATAAAAGAACGCAGACGGTTCAGCCAGTCCAATCTGATACGAGTTTGCAAGAAATCGTGGTATTTGTTAATTTTTGCATTACATTTGATTACTTGTCATTTCATGAATAAATAACCTCAAATACTGTTAGGTGGACTTGAGTCATGATAGGCCAAAAGACCAGATTTTTTTGTTATCAAAGAGACAATGAAACTCGTGTCATCAGTGTTAGATTGCCAGTCCCACAGTTCCAGGCATAAGGGAAGCTGCTCCAGGTCACAACTGAAGTACTTTCAGCCGATGTAACCTATCCATAAAAGTATTTCTGACAGTCATGAGATGGTTAACAGATATATAAACTGCACAGAGGGAGCGAACCGGAGCCCTACGAATTGTGTCTACTCTCGATTATCAGCCAGTTCTCACTTGCCATATAGGAGTTACTGATTAGGACTGAAGGTGTATACTGTGATATCTATAAACTCCACAATCCTGTTCCACTACTCTGACGTCCAAGACACAACATTTCGATCTCAGTTTGGAAATAGATCCCTGTCATCTCCGGAATTCCTGACCATCTCCCAATTTCACTCGGAAAATTCAAGTATCGCCCTAGGACCCACATAGCGTAACAAGCATCGCCAGGCCCGCCATGAGCTTTCCATTTCGGGAAGGTCTCAATGACGTCAAAATTATGTCACATACTTTCAGTTCATGAATGACTGCACATGTTTGCAAAAACGCCCGTAGGCCTAATAGGAAGGGCCGTAGCTGACCCACTTTCCCTGTAAATCTATTTTCAGAGAAAAATTATGCTTCTTTAGAGGTGAAAATTCGGGCCCCCAGATGCTCTGGGCCCTCCAGCTTGCAGTAAAATCAGATGCACAACGATGAGCCAACGCCAACTACACGCTATCTGATCTCAAAACCGCATCAAATCGTAAATTCTTGGCGCAAGAAATCACTGAACTACCGTTGCGCCCAGGTGATTGGGGCATAGGGTCTACCTCCATACCTACAAAATACGAAGCATTTTATACCATCATGAAATCAAAAATTTGGGGGGGGGCAAATATGCCCGAGTGTCGCCTTAGGTTCATTGTCCACAGTGTAGTTTGCTCAGTCTGCCAATAGTATTGATAGTTCTGACAAAACATTTTGTGCTGGGTCGTTCGACTGTTTCGTAATTTTGACAAAAATTTTCGTGGTAGGGCAATATTAGGTCTACTCATTTTAACGAAAATATATCTGTTATTAAGTCAGCTGTGTAGTATCGCAGACTCCACTTGGTCCGGCGTTTAGTAAATATTACTAATTTTGACGAAAATTTTCGTAGTCCGCGAGCCTGCTGTTTAGTATCATCAAGTCCATTCGGTCCACAGACCGCAGTCCGTTTAACGTTTAGTGGCACCCGCGTCTCACGATAGAGTAGCATGTTGCCGTTTGTGCGCTGTCTTCTGACGAAACAATGATTATTGACTGATAGCATGGATTTTCAAAATATAAAAATCGTAAAGTCTAGGTAACCTACTTTTGATACCTATCTCTCTAACGGGAGTCATCTTTCTACCCAAAATAAATCCAGTCGCACAGAGCAGCGCGCACCGTACCGCAGCAATGCGCTGCGTCGGGGGGTTGTCTTGGGAACAGTTCAGTGATCCTTAACGGAAAATCATAGAATATGGGCATTGATAATAGGTTCCTGTCGTGCCAAAATGTTTGGAATTAGTATCAACTCTACCATGTCCACGGTTCACCTCCACGTTAGCAATGAAGATTTTGATAAATCACTGTATGGCATTTGATCATAGAGATTATATATTACATACATAGCCAAGTGTTGTCTGATGTGTGCATGCTTAGCTATTGAAATTTACGAAATGAGAGCAACTATAGCCTAAGGTAAGAAAACAAGACACTTGATCATATGTAATTGATTCAGCCATCCATCCTGGAAACTTTCTTCGCCTTCTCCTCAAAAACGGCTGAACCATAGAAAGTATGTTCGATGGCCCTTTCAATAATAATACGATGTGGGCCTGTATATATCTCGATCGGTAACAAGGTGTGTTGGTTTCCTTCAACTTTTAGGAATACATGTGTGCAATTTAGTAGGCTTTTTGGTAAATATGCTCTACGATCTGGTCGTAGGCCTACGTTTACTTCTGGAAATTCGGCGTTCTGAAAGAAATGATTTATGCCTTCTGTATAGGGACTTAATTAGGGTTCGTATGAATTCCCTATTGCCGTCCTGCCACGGAGTGTGCCGAATGCTTAATTTCGGGTATCTTCCACAGCCACCTGATAACGCAGTAGGTAACGCCTCAATAGTGATTTTAGAGCTTCTGGATGATAGAGCTTCAACAGAGGCGAGTTGCAGAGATATGATGTAGGCCTGTTAACTAAGCCTAAACACAAGGCACCACACTAGCCTACGTCTAAGTACTCGAGAGAGTAATGAGTCTCTTAATAATCATACATGCACCGATGCACGAGTACAGCATTATATAGCGATAATACGAGAGACGTCTCCTGTAGCATGATCTACGCATGACTGGGATCTCCATCTATATCACATCGTGGTCTATGGTGAGGAGAGAAATGGTTATAACTTATAAGGGACTCTCATCCCTACACTTCCCCCCGTTTTTCAAGAATTGTGTCTGGTTATAAAGCCAAACAATTCTACAAACGAACCATAATAGGCCCATGCCTTTCCTACCAATAAAGTACTTCCACCATGACGCCACCCCTTAGTGTCAGCCCATGTAATCAAGTTTCCATGCCCACGAGGTATTAATAAGTCGAGGGTTCAACAACAAAACATGCGATAATAAATACAAGGAGTAAATCGAATTAGGATAGGCCTACCCGCAAGACACATGGTAATTTGTCCACGACAGAGCAGTCTTGAATTGCCGCAATCTCTCGAGCAATACAAAAAAAATTCTTCACCAGCATACTGCTTGGTGGGTAAATACAAGGTTCACGTTAATCAAGCCTCGCGTGCGGCATCTGGCGATCAGCAATTTAGTGTCTCGGGCTCCCGGTACCATGACCGTTCGTGCACGTGGTACGGTTTTACTTCACGTGGTTGTTTGTGCGAGAATCTTTCTTCCCAGTCAAGCTGTTTGTACGATGTTATCTTCACGGTGCGTCGACCTTGCGTCGTTTCGTGAATGTCCTTTCCCTGTTGGTACAGTAGTTGCATCGTATTGTTGCTCAGGCTGATAATCAAGGATAAGGACTCGATATATCTGTTCTGTCTGGCTAAAGGCAGTTCAGTTTTAGCCGTTGTAAAGGCGCGATACAAAGCCGAATTATCGACATGTAATTCCCAACAACGGCCTCTCATGAATTTCTTGAAATATATAACAGCGGTTTTGGCAGCAATTAACTCTTTGTCAAAGATGGTAAAAGTCCTCTGGTTATAGGTTTGAACCCTTGCTAAAGAAACCCACAGGCTCGAGAAGGCCTTCCTTGCCGTGCTGATTTTAAGAGGCAAGGGCCGTGTCATTAGCACTTTTAGCATGCCTAGTGGGGTTCCGTCTAGGTTGGTGACTATATGCCATAACTCGTCTTACACTATACTTCAAAATCCAAGCGCAATTACTCCACAATAACTGAAATACGGCTTACAGCACAGAAATCAACGATATACTATAGTAGCGTATCTACGTTAAAGCAATACAAACGCAATATTCACAAACTCATCGTAGTTGACTGGTTGGCACCGATACATTATAAGGAGAAAGAAAAATTTGCCTACAGTTTTGTTCAGGTTGATATGCAGACGGAGACTTTAACAATGTCCTTCCGAATGCAGTTTATTCGCGCTTCTCTCAAGTTGTAGTTCGACGTAGATTTCTCGGTGTTGACACTTCCAGAACACTAGAATATACACTTTTATGAGATTCACCTCACTCGGGGCACCATGTAGGGACTTACGGTTCGTATGAATTCCCTATTGCCGTCCTGCCGTGCAGTGTGCCGAATACTTAACTTCGGGTATCTTCCATATGGTCACCTGATAACGCAGTAGGTAGCGGCTCAATAGGGATTCTATATCTTCTGGATGATAGAGCTTCAACACAGACGAGTTGCAGAGAGATGATGTATTAACTAAGCCTAAACACAAGGCACCACACCAGCCTACGTCTAAGTACTCGAGAGAGTAATGAGTCTCATAATCATCATACATGCACGAGTACAGCATTATATAGCGGTAATACGAGAGAAGTCTCCTATAGCATGATCTACGCATGACTGGGATCTCCACCTATCGTGGTCTATGGTGAGGAGAAAAAGGGTTATAAGGGACTCTCATCCCTACACTTCCATCCCATCAGTTCTGAATCTGATGTGCCCGCGGGTTGCTCGATATATGTTCTGCTAGTGCTCTTGCAATTCTCAAGGTACACCCGTATGTTAGTTCGGCGGGGCTGTGTTCGCGCCCTATGCGGTGACTTGAGTTCTCAATGCTAGCAAAGCGAAAGGTAAATAGTCGTACAATAAATGTGGACTGCCACAGAGGCTCTCAAAATTCATTAAACTTTGGCTACACACTGCGTCCCGCAAAAGAGTTTGTCTGCGGCAGATAGCCTAAGGCAATGACGTTTCGTGGTGAATGGATGATAGCTGATGCGCATGAGTTCTTTCCACTCGTATGACGAAAAACAGGGACCTTGATCGGTGCTTAATAAGTCGCTGGACAACCTTTATTGTCGGCTTATGTAGGCTATAGGCCTATATGTCTGACTTCTGTACTAATGCTCGGCCGACTTATTCGGTCGTCATTTTGAGAGGTACACCATGGCCTACTTTAGAGTACTTTAGAGTAGGCCATGGGTGCACATTCAACTAACTGCGTGAGGTAGGGTCACATTTCACCAAGATGTAGCCTAACGATAATTCTCTGGTCCAGAAGGCTACTACTGTACAAGTGGTCCGGCTAATAAGTCGCAACTGATGTAACACAGAATCGTTGATCTGATCGTGGAATTCTTGCCGAAGGTGTTCGTGCATAGGCTATGTCTAAAGTCTATATAGATATTTGATCTCTGGCAATCAATGCATTCGCGCGTGAGTTTGCGTATTTGCTTATTCATGTTGGGCCAGAAAAAGTATCGTTTGATTGCTACGTTACACGTTTATCGTAGGGTGTTTCGAACACGCACTTTGGAGTCAGATCAGCGCGGAGTCCATCTACACTACGATATTCGTAAACCAAACCACCAACAAAACCCCCCTCGATAAACCTGGATCACCATAGGTCGGACCAATGTAACATAACAAACATCACCCTAGGAATGATATATGGTGATTCAAGTAGGCCTCACCACACTGGATCGTCAAGGTGACTCTTACCACCTTACAACCCATAGGGTCTATATATGGTGATTCAAGTATCACATTTTCTAGTTCCCTCGTAACATAACACGTATATCACCCTAGGGCCCATATGGTGATTCAAGTATCACCCTAGGACCAGTGTGACATAACAATAAGTAGGCTAAGTAGGCCTAGTTCTAGGACCCCTATATGGTGACCGAAGTATCACCCTATAGGACCCATGGCTCAAGTATTCAGCTAGAACCCATCAACATAACAAAGTAAGATCATATCCTATAGGACCAAATTATTAGTTTACTACCTTATTATCCTATAACCGCATAATTCGCATATAGGCCTACCAATGATACCAAACTTGTGGTTCGATTACGTTCCTCGCGACTGAATTGATGATTAGGCTTACATTGAACCAATATTCCAAACCGATATGCAAATATATTTCAGCGGTTTTTCAGTTCGTACAATGAATAATGTTAGCAAGACCAAATAGATAATTCGAATGATATATCTTCTATGACTAGGCTATCCCACATCCGCCCCCATACTTATGTCAGCGAATTATCTCCGCATTCTCAACTTGTGGTCGGTAGTGGCACTGTGGTTGTTTTATGACCGGAACAGCCGGTGGGTATTTTGTTACTGCTAGGTCAATTATCGATTCCGTGGGCGATATAAGCTATTTATATATGTATATATATATGTCTCATTTGGTCCTCAACACGACTGTATGGTTAGGATGTGGTAACCGTACACTGTCAAGTACGGGAACCGGGTGGGATACCACGCAGTAACCCCACACTTTTGTCCGCTGGCATTGCATGGTTACAGTATGGGGAAACCACAATCTGAGGGTGGTTTTTCGTTGGGATAGGAATGTACAGCTCACCATGGTATTTGCGTGGGATAGGAAATTTCCTCCCACGCTCACCCTAAAATACGAACCACAAATCGCCTTTTCCGTTGCTTCCGTCGTCGCGATGCATTATATCACACAATTAATACAAAATCTGTGGTTTTATTTACAAATTTCCATGGTAAAACAGGCTGGGTACCAAAACATACATATGGCAAGCTCAAGCGCATTAATTTCAATGTGGCAAACGTTATACAGTAGTACGCAGCATTCAAGCGGATAATATGACACAATTTTAATACAAAATCAGTAATGTTATTTCCACGGGAAAATAGGCGGGCTACCAAACGTACCAAAAAACTTAGTAGCCTATATACGTGCTGGCATTGAAGTGGCTGACAAAAGACAAAGCAAAAACTAACAGACTCCTAAAAAGGTTGGGTTAAAACAAGTGTCATGAATACAAAAGATTTAATCATACTACAACATGAATAGAATGCAGAATGTGGTCACAAAGGGCAAGATGCATGAGGAATATCTGCTATACATGATTATGGCAATCAGGCTAAGTCTGAAGAAACATGGCCTATCAATTCCAACACTTCATGCAACAAGTCAGACAATTCTAGAAATGAATTTATAAAATATCTGGACAGAAGTTTCAAAATTTTCTTATAACATGAACAGTGGTTAAGTCACAATGGCAACTATTAGTTACCATTGAAGAAAAAACGACTTGGGACAATTCAAAATTTACAAAAATAAACAAAGCATATTGTGCAAAAGGTGTGGCTTTACACGTTCACAATGTGCACCTGCGCAATGCGTATAGTACCACTGCATTGTGGTAGGATTGCAACATAATATGAATTTTTCTGCCAGCACACTGCAAGTTGAATGTAACTTTATGAGAATTATGTCCGCCGAAAAATGCATGCATGCGTATGATGAGGTAAGCTAGCCAGAAAACTACTGCTACAGACCAGGAACAATTGATGACAAATCAATCAAGTCTAGTATGTAGTAGATTGAAGTCTCACAACGCTTCCTTGAATAAGAATAAGTTCTCAAAATTTGAAGGGCTTACCCTACAGTACTCAGCGAGTAAAGCAGCAAGCAAGGCCAATCAGATCGATTCAGCAGATTTGCTTGTAGATGTTTCTGACGGCTCGTTAGGAGCTGTTTCCCTGCTGCATCTACCTTATCGATCTCGTCAATTAGAAAGCCACCATCTAACTGCAGCTCCCATCTCATTTTTCGAGACATTTTTAGTGTCGTCATTCAATCTTGTTGCAACTGTAAAGATACACCAACGTCGTCATAGATATACAGCTGAAAGCCAGACTTTCACAAATGCACCTACCAAAAACAGCCTTGAAAATGAATATCTTTCAGGCCAACTTTTCCTCCACGTTCGAACAAGTTGCATTGCAGCGTCAAGCAAACGTCAGTAGCCTGAACATCGTCCTTCTGGCGAATTGGGATGTATTACCCCCCTTTGAGAGCTTGTACCTGTAAAATTATTTAATTCACTCAGTCCTCAAAATCATTGATCTGGGTTGCATTTGCCTACCATTTGATTGTAAATGTCTGGCCGCTGAAAAGCCAACTGTACTAATTTTTCCATCCCAAATTATTGGGTTCAAAGTATATATTATAGAACAATTTTGGAAGACTAAGATATATACCTGTTTTTGCCAAGACTTGAACTTCATGCAACTCCCAGTCGTGAAGCGTTTCTTCAAAGGAAGTGACTATAACTTTTAATGCACTTGAGGTGAGCACTTATGGTGGCCAGTAGCACTGTGTGAAACGAGGAGACTTCAGCCAGTTCAGCCAGGAATGTGAAACAGCAGCAGACGCTATATCTGACCCAACACCGAATTCAACAACAGCAAACTGATACCAGTATCCAAAGTATGCCATATTATAATCTGCTTATATATGACCTAAGAATATGTACAGCACGGAATAAATGAAAGCAAACATAAGTTGGAAAGGGCATTGGTCAATCATTAGGAAAATGGGAACTATGCAGCTGAAGAAATGATAGCTAGAGCGGTTCACAACGTGGAGAAAAAATACTGTGATTTCATCTGATCAAAACAAAACAATTGACATTATATATCACCAACAATAGATATCATGTGATATGATGCTGTCATCGCTTGCAGTACCAATACATTCTGCATCTGCAGGTGTTAAAAGAGAATTTAAACACGTCGCAACTTGCGCATCAAGCCTCCAGCTAAACATCTCGCTCAGACCCTGATGAACTTACTCCATTGCCGCTTCGTATCGGTTTTCGCTTAGCACATTTACATCTAATATCCTCCATTATCCTGTCAAAATTCTGCTTACATCTCCTTCGCTTTGTTCTTCTTGGTAAAGGCATTGTCGCCGTACTCTACGCTTTTCAAATGCGACAACAAAGCCGCTTTCAATTCGAAAAATTCAAACAGCGCGCGTGTTCTTCGCGCGAATGAAATCGAAGTGGCGTGACGTCAGACGTCTCGCCAGACAGAAATATGCGAGGGAACGGTGCTGATTGGCTGCGCTCGGGAATACATTTTTACACATTTTGTATCACTGACAAACAGAGGCGAGAGCAAAGGCGCTTCTCGCATAATGGCGATTTCTCAGAAGGCGCTCGGTCACTCTGCGTTTTTGTCAGCGGCGAACGACTGAAGCTTAAAATGCTGGCCTTTCCTGTCGTCGCTAGGTAAAATGGCCAAAATCGCGCAGTTAATGTCAATCGGATGTATAACGAGTGCATCCGTAGGTTTATACGAATTGTGAAACCTGCTTCATCGCTGTTTTGCTGTAAGATTTGCGTTGTGTAATGCCATTTCTTTTTCGGTCGTGGTCGTCGAGACATCGTTTCCAAATAAAAAACCCTCAAACCGACTATCGGGAATAATAGCGGTAACATTTGGTCTTTAGTCTGGGTTAGCGGGGATCCCACTTCAATACCGCATAACCCCGTTTCCAAATACTGGTATCCACCACACTCTTACCACTCCTGGGATTACCACACACATACAGCAAAAACCCACGGTCGGTATCCCCCACACATTCACCATCATTGGGATTACCATGAAATACCAACTCCCTACCGCATGTATTTATGCGGTACTCCCACATATTTACCGCTTTTGGGATCACCATCGGCATACCGGGATTATACCATCGGCATGTATGGGCAACTTCGAGCAACCACCCGAAAACCGCGTGGTTACCACACACCTGTGCTGACTGGGATATACCTCAACAATGCATGGATAGCCTGTACTGTATACTGATAATGTATATAGGCCTACTATCATGGAATTTTTTTGGTAACTCCGGTGTCCTAGATACGACAGTTGATGTCACGTAGGCCTATAGCCTATAATAGGCCTACAATACATTCAAAAAATGTATAGGCCTTCTACGATCACTTCATCATTACTCGATTGCTACATATGCAGGGTGTAGCACACACGCTGCATTTTGGAAATATCGAAGATACTCGCCGCAGCTGGTCACGATGGCAAACGCGCTGGTTGTTGCATAGCCTATAGAGTATAGACCTATCTTACGTTACTAATTTGTTGTTTCAGACCAGGGGCGGCATTATGAACACTCCTCGCAAACGTTAACGAGCTCGCTATTGACGCACGAGCTCGGTAACTCGAAATTTGGTATTATGAACTACACTCTCGGTAGCCGAACCTCGCAGACGCCCTCGTTAATTTACGAGCACCTGTGACTGCTCGCTATGCGTGTATTTGGAAGAGCCGCTGATGATGGCTGCGATTCTAGCAGTGCGGCAAAGCAGAAAGCGGCACAGAAATCGCCTTAATCCATTGCAATTGACCGATCGAGAACTTATTGCCGAAACTCGTAATATTGGAGTTATGTGAGCTATTGCGCGAGGATTATTTGCAACCAAACAGTGCCAGCAAAAGAGCTCTGACTGTAGAGGAGCAAGTCTTTATAGCACGAAAGACCTTGGTTTCGGGAATGATGTTCATTTTATACTGTGTAGGCCTACCAGTTTGCAATTTCTATTACAAAACGAAGGAGAAACAAAATGTGATTTCATAAAAACAGTGTATATGCAAAGTAACACCATAAGTGAAAATGAACATGTAAACGTGCATGCAGGCAGAATCAGCTATGCACAATGCAAACAAATATCAGTGAACTTTTGAACTGCTATGACTAGAAGCCTCCTAGTAGGAGGTATTGCTTCCACCACCGGTTTTGTCATCTCTTTTTTCCATTCTGCAACACTTTTTTTGGCTGCACTCTGCAAATCCCACCACTTGTTCCACCAACTTGGTCACTCGCGATATGTTGACGGAATTTACCCTGATAATGCAAAGGTATTGCTAAACCATAGGCCA
Organism: Botrylloides violaceus; assembly: GCA_030412335.1. Lineage (NCBI taxonomy): Eukaryota > Metazoa > Chordata > Ascidiacea > Stolidobranchia > Styelidae > Botrylloides > Botrylloides violaceus. The sequence goes on along the minus strand of JASFYC010000455.1, from coordinate 100,181 downwards.
AGCTATTGGTAGTACCGGTACTATTGAAAATGAGTCGGATCCGTAGAGGACGTGGGCAGCTCTATCAATAACATTACCCTACTGTAGCTGTCTAGCTCATGTATCCTAGGTGCCGTAGCAAGCAGGTGTAAACTTTGCCACCTTACCTGTGTTGTCACTTTCTTCCACGCAGCCTGCCGCAACCCGGCTACTTCTGACGAAAAAGAGCCTAATATATATTTTCGATGTTGTTCTACGCCAGTTACAAGAGCATTCATCTCTTCTTGCATAAACCATCACAAAATAAACAAGAAACGACTCCTGCAACAAACTGCAACGCGGCACTGTGCTAAACGGCACGGCACCTAAAGCTATGACATAGCAAAAACCTCGACTTTGCTGAGTAAACGGCACGTTACGTGAACGTTTTGACGCATTCTCTCGGATTTGCGTAAGATGTCTACGAGTTGTTTACGAGGTTACTTCGTAATACCAGAATCCTTACCGAGTTCCTCGCTCGTAAATCGCTCGGTAGCGAAACGGCTAGCGAGCACGTTAACTTAACGAGCGAGGAAAAGTTCCAACCGCCCCTGAGTGACTAAAAAACGAGAGTGGTCCGTTCCATAAGCGCAATGCAAACGAGAGACATGGCGTCATTTTGTTGCACAAAGTCGCGATCCCGCGTATTGTAGCTTATGGAAATTCAGGAAGAACAGACAATTTTTTGCAATATATGGGCAGGTTTTGATGTATATTTTGATGATTTCTGGCTGTTTCGTACTAATAGGGAAACAGTGTATCGGTAAAGAACGGGATTTAGTAATATTGAGTTGGTAACCCGCACAAATAAGGTACCCTATCGCCTCGTAGAGCTAATGGCCTTACTGCAATGCATCTTATCTACGAATAGGGCGGTTTTATCCTATTACTGCTTTCGCTGTACGCACAAAAACGGTATGGCAATATGTATATACAGTATATATGCACTGCGCTGCGCGTCCATATACTTATGTATTTAGTGCATGCATGACCTGCGACCAGCGATAACATACGATCGGAGTTTGGCCTGACGACGGTGCACACGACAGTGGCAAAGGAAACAACTTATACTGTACGTAAGATGAAATCGTTGTGCACGACGGGCGCGGCATGGTCTAGATTCCATAAAATTCGCGAATAAGATCCATATGCTTGGACCACGTTGGAACTTTTCGAAACTAGCGTGAAATCGCGAAATCAAAACTCGACAGGCATACAACAATAGCAATTTATCATTTCAAATCAACAACCTAACATAGGCCTACACTAGAAATGTAAAAACTGACGACCGCGCAAACCCCATATGAAGAATTGGAGAGATATGGAGGATGATACACGGCGATCTCGAAGCACATTTCCTTGCGTAGGCCTTTATTAGCTAACATCCGGGTTCTCTCAACTGAGTCTCACCATATAGGCATATAGCTGGCTGGTGGCATTGCCGAGAGTAGGACTACACTAGAAGGGTTGGGTGCTCATTACGATTTCAATTGGATTGATCTTCTTGTATTTGTTTATATATGTCCTTATGACTCGAATAATAGTTTCTATCGTCTGAAAATACTTGTAAATCCAATCTGCCGGATGGCAAAGGTAGACCTAATGCCTTCTCGGTGGAGTTGCTGATGTCAAATTGCCGTCACCTGTGTATATGTGTATCTTCCCGGGGTGTGGTGGTGATACCGAACCTATTATTGTTAAGGGTCTCTTCGCATTTCGCACACATTACGTACCCAAATTGCAGTAAACTGTGGCACAGCCCACCACGACAAAATGTGCAACAATTTTTTGCCCATGCGAAGAGTGCAGTGACCGGAACGGACGACTTGTGTTTTTGAGTGACTTTGTTTCAGACCAATGGGCTAGTCTTTATTAGCTCAGACCAAAGTCACTCAAAAACAAGTCGTCACGTTATCCTACTCTCGCATGGGCAACAAATTGTTGCACACTTTGTCGTTCTTTGCTGTATAGTCATACGGAGCGGTGGTAGGTTGTGCCGCAGTTTACTGCAATTTGGGTACGTAATGTGTGCGAAATGCAAAGAGACCCTTAACAATAAGTTCGGCATCACCGCCACACCCCGGCAAGATACGCATATACACAGGTGACGGCAATTTGACATCAGCAACTCCACCGAGAAGGCATTAGGTCTGCCTTTGCCATCCGGCAGATTTGATTTACAAGTATTTTCAGACGATGGAAACTATTATTCAAGTCATAAGGACAAATAAACAAACACAAGAAGATCAATCCAGTTGAAATTATAATGAGCACCGCAACCCTTTCAGTGTAGGCCTACTCTCGGCAATGCCACCAGCCAGCTATATGGTGAGACTCCGTTGAGAACACGGATGTTAGCTAAAGACTAGCCCATAGGCCATATACGCAAGGTGCTTCGAGATCTTCGTTTTTCATCCTCAGCAATATCGGTTCCGGTCTTCATATCATATGGTGTTTGCGCCGTCGTCCGATTCAGTTTTTACATTTCTAGTGTAGGCCCAGGTTAGGTTGATGATTTGAAATGATAAATTGCTATTGTTGTATGCCTGTCGAGTTTTGATTTCGCGATTTCACGCTAGTTTCGGAAAGTTCCAACGTGGTACTGTGTCGCATATACATTTCTGAATGTATATACGCGACATCAACTGTCGTATTGTGTCGCATATACATTTCTAAATGTATATACGCGACATCAACTGTCGTATCTAGGACACTCGGACATGCCCTAAATTCTCTGAGAGTATTATCCATTAGTGGGTTATACCAAACAAGACATATAATTAACTAGCTCATATAGCACATGGAATCGATAATTGGCTTACTGTAGTAGTAACAAAATACACTCCTGCTGTTCCGATCATAACAGTATCGCTAACCTCCCGCTGTTATTATTATAAAGAAGATTTCAAGCCATGCGAAGATAATTCGCTGACATAATTTGGGATTGTTTTTCCCGTGGTCGAACCACGTGATGACATTTAGCGCCACGTTTTGAATTCGAAATCGGGATTCTTTTTTATTCCGACATTCAGTAATCTGGTTGTCTGCCGCAACGGAGCACACATGCTCTGTATACATGTAGTCATAGAACATACACCATTCGACTTGTCTATTCGGCATTAATAATATTGTTTCATCGTACGAACGTGTAATCGAAGTGACTTGGAATATTGGTTCAATATAATCATCAATTCGGCATCAATTCTGTCTCAGCTAAGACTCGTGCAAGAACAGTAGACAGACCGCTGTACGAAGAGCTCTATAGAAGCGTACGTCACTGACGTGGCGTTTATCGTGGGGTGTTTCGAACACGCAGTTTGGAGTCAGATCAGCGCGGAGTTCAACTTCATTACGATATTCTCTCCACCAACAACCCCCGCGATAAAATCTTACGTATAAGTTGTTTCTTTTGCCACTGTCGCGAAATGGGGTGCACCATCATCGTGTCAGGCCAAACTCCATTCGTATATGTTGTCGCTGGTCACAGCAGGGCATGCATGCTGTAGGGTCCGTAGGAATTCCCTATTGCCGTCCTGCCGCGGAGTGAGCCGAATACTTAACTTCGGTATCTTCCACGGTCGCCTGATAACGCAGTAGGTAGCGGCTCAATAGTGATTCTATAGCTTCTGGATGATAGAGCTTCAACACAGACGAGTTGCAGAGAGATGATGATGTATTAACTAAGCCTAAACACAAGGCACCACACCAGCCTCGCTACGTCTAAGTACTCGAGAGAGTAATGAGTCTCATAATCATCATACATGCACGAGCGCAGCATTATATAGCGATAATACGAGAGAGGTCTCCTATAGCATGATCTACGCATGACTGGGATCTCCATCTATCACTATCGTGGTCTATGGTGAGGAGAGATGAAAGGGTTATAATAGGGACTCTCATCCCTACAATGCACTAAATACATAAGCATATGGACGCGCAGCGCAGCGCAGTGCATATATATATATACATATTTCCATACCGTTTTTGTGCATACAGCGAAAGCAGTAATAGGATAAAACCGCCCTATTCGTAGACACGATGCATTGCACTAAGGGAGGTAGCTCTACGAGGCGCTAGCAGGGTAATTGTGTGGGTTACCCAACTCAATATTTCTAAATCCCGTTCATTACCGATACACTGTTACCCTATTATAGTACGAAACAGCCAGAAACCATCAAAATATACATCAAATCCTGCCCATAAATTGCAAAAAATGTTCTGTTCTTCCTGAATTTCCATAAGCTATGTGGTGTAGTTACGCTCCGGTACTTCGGTCACTTGGTGGCGTTGTGTTTTGTAATGTGTTTGTGGTGTGTTTGTTCATTCATTCTGTTTCGGATGTGCTGTGGGACGGTTGTCCTCGATTGTTCGGATTGCCTGCTTAGGATTAATAATGGTCTTGTCTTCTGTTCAGTTACGTTGGAATTTCAGTTAATAAAAGCCTAGGAAACCTTCGTCTAGTTTCTGCTATAGGTCACGACAATTTTATTAACTGAAATGGCTTTTTCTCATGAGAAGTACATTCGTGTACCTGTGTTGGACGTGTTGCCGAGTGCTACGGAATCGGAGAAAGTGTTCAACCATTGGCGAAAGATGCTGTTAAATTTCTTGAATGCTGTTGCTCTTAGAACCTCAACTGCAACGTCCGCTTCCGAACCAAGTCCTGATGCTGATAGCCCGGTACCTCCAGCTATTGATAAACTAGGTATACTGCACGGCTATATCTCACCTAACGTATACCGCTTTTGAGGCTGACGGAGCTTTATACCAGTTCAAGAGATTGCCTTTCGGAGTAACCAATGGCGTTGCTGCCTTCCAAAGGTTCATCGACAGTTTTATCAAAGAACACAACTTGACTGGTACCGTGGCTTACCTCGACGACGTCACTATTTATGGGCGAAATCAGCAAGAACATGACGAGAGACTCGAGGCTTTCATGGCTGCTTCAAGATCAGCATCTCTTACTTTGAACAAGAAAAAGTGTCTCTTTTCCGTTTCCGAGCTCTCACTCTTGGGCCACTTGGTGTCGCATAATAGGATCAGACCTGATCCTTGTCATTTGAAGCCTCTTATAGAGATGCCTGTTCCGCATGACCCCAAGTCACTTAAACGATGTCTAGGGATGTTCGCCTACTATTCTAAATGGATTCCTTCGTTCTCCGACAAGATTAAGCCCCTATACGCTAATTGCAAATTTCCGCTAATGGGGGCTGAGTTGGACTGTATTAAACGCCTTAAAAACGACTTGCTGAAAGCTTGCCTCTGTTGCATTTATGACGACGAACCCTTTCAGGTTGAGACTGATGCCTCCGAGGTAGCAATCGCAGCCATTCTTAGTCAGAGGGGTCGACCGGTTGCATTCATGTCGCGAACACTCTCTAAAAGTGAATCTAAATATACTGCAATTGAAAAAGAAGCTTATGCCATTATTGAAGCTATCCGGAGATGGGGATATTTACTACACCGAAACCAATTTAGACTCATCACTGATCAAAAAGCGCTATCATTCATCTTCAGGAAAAGTCACCCTAGCAAGATTAAAAATACTAAATTATCTTTATGGAAATTCGAGCTAAGCGCATTTAAATATGAGATAGTGCATCGTGCTGGAAAAGAAAATGTGGGACCTGATACTCTGTCTAGAGTGTGTTACTCCGCCTATAATAGTGGAATGTCTCTAGAAGACGTACATCAAGCACTCGCTCACCCTGGAGTTCGAAGACTCTACCATTTCGTTCGTTCAAAGAATTTGCCATTCTCCATGGAGGACGTCAAAAAGACTTGCCGAGATTGCAGGATTTGCTCGGAAATCAAACCTCGCTTTTTTACTCCGTCCAAGTCAAATCATCTCATTAAAGCTACAAGGCCTTGGGAACGGATCAGTCTTGATTTTAAAGGACCGGTAGAAGGGCCGAAAAAGTACCTGCTCGTGATAGTAGATGAGTATAGCAGATTTCCGTTTGCGTATGCTTGTCGTGATATGACTTCGAGCACTGTCATTAACTGTTTGACTGACCTATTTTGTCTTGTGGGTGTCCCCGAATACGTTCATAACGACCGTGCAAAATCATTCCTCTCAAAAGAATTAACTGTCTTTCTTGGAAGGAAAGGTGTGGCAACGAGCAGATCGACACCTTATCATCCTACTGGAAACGCACAGTGTGAACGGATGAATCAAACACTATGGAGATCGATAAAATTATTACTAGCTACGCGTAAACTACCGGAAAGTTCTTGGGAGAATGCTTTATCAGACGCGTTGCACGCGACCCGATCGCTGCTGTGCACTTCGACCAATTTGAGCCCGCATGACCGATTTTTCAATTTTACAAGGAGATCCATGATGGGAGAATCATTACCTGATTGGCTGCTCCAAAGCGGGACGGTTTTGCTAAGAAACTTTGTCAGAAATAAAAGCGATCCTCTAACGATTAAAGTCGACTTACTGGATGCAAACACGAAGTACGCATTGATTCGCCACGAAAATGGTCTAGAATCCACGGTTTCTACGAAGGATCTAGCTCCGTATCCGAGGAATGAGATTGATAAAGATGAACGTATCGTTAACGATCACGCAATCGAAAATGGTGATACTGACAATTTACCTCTGGAAGAACATTCCCCCTGCGAAGATTCTCCGGAGAAGACTACAGAGTTACCTGATGATCATAGTGCCGAACAAGTAATGCAATCTGAAGAACCTGTCCTGCGTCGGTCTACTAGACCAAGCCAACCACCAATTAGGTATGAGGACTGTTGGTCAAAGTGAAGAATTGCCGGAGGGGGAGATTGTGGTGTAGTTACGCTCCGGTACTTCGGTCACTTGGTGGCGTTGTGTTTTGTAATGTGTTTGTGGTGTGTTTGTTCATTCATTCTGTTTCGGATGTGCTGTGGGACGGTTGTCCTCGATTGTTCGGATTGCGTGCTTAGGATTAATAATGGTCTTGTCTTCTGTTCAGTTGAATTTCAGTTAATAAAAGCCTAGGAAACCTTCGTCTAGTTTCTGCTATAGGTCACGACAAGCTATACGCGGGGTCGCGGCTTTGTGCAACAAAATGGCGTCCATGTCTCTCGTTTGAATTGCGCTTATGGAACGGACCACTCTCGCTATTTAGTCACTCTGCTTCAGACTACTGAAATACATCATCAAAACAGTCTTGTCGTGGCAACCTTCGACGTTCAGTTTTTGGCAACAAGTTGAACCTCAATACTACATCACGTCTGTAGCCTAATATCTACACTCTACAGCAGTGATGTCCCAAGTTTTTTTGATGAGGGCCAAATACAGAAAAATAAGCAAAGGCTCTGGCCACACACTAGAGGTGACATATTGACACATGACAAATTCTGTATTGTGCATCCCTACTCGTGGTAATTGTTTTTCTTTGCTTAATTTTGTTTAGTGGAGAAGCACCTTTTCCGTTACTGGCTCCATGTAGTGTTAAAACTGAGAAGTGCAACAGAGTTGAGCTCAAGCGCCATGTGCCGGCCGTAATCAACTATATTTCAGAATTTGCTGCGGGCCAATAAAAGCTGACCCGCGGGCCGTAGTTTGGACACCCCTGCTCTACAGCGTCCTGGACGTCGAGATGGCCAGCGCTCGAAATTGCGTGAACGTTTGGCGTATTTGGCTCCAGGCCGCCTACCTATGTATCTGTGACGATACCGATGACTCAGGGAATTCACCGAGTACGGCGGTCCACTTGAGTTGATAAGCCATGACTTCGCTATACTTACAACGCATAGCAGGCGGTGCTTTCTGTCGTCAGAACTTAAAAATGATGGCAGGATGGATTTGACGAGTCACAACATGTCTTTATTCAGTAAACGCAGAGAAGCAAAATAGGTCATTGATAGCAAAGGACCGATATTGATTTGTCCAAGCCGATTCCATTATAATCGGTGCCCATGCCAGAGTAACGCCTGGTAACGATTATCGAAGTCATAAATGCAGCCTCGATAACAGGTGACTACGGAGCCCGGCATCTAGTTGCGACCGATTCATTTCTGGCTGATGGTCGATGACGATTATCACAAATATACACGGCGTAGATTTTGACCAACGTTATTAAATAGCGTGAGGCCGTTGGGTATCCCTTCACTGACTTTCGTTAAAAGTCAAGACATTTTCATCCCACCCACTTTAACGGTACATGTAGCCGATCGGGATTGCAATGTTCGAAGTCAAGCTCGAAGCCCAAATGACGTTTGCGGAGCATGAACAAGACGAAAATGAAATGAAAACGAAAGCAGACGAATGTAAGAAGCTTAAAATACAGAGCCGAATAAAGTAGGTCACTATTCACAAAAACTGATGTACAGTGCACACCAAAGACTATAATGCACGCTATCTACAACACGGCCTCTGTAGATATCAGTTATATAAAGATCTAAAATCGATCACTTGCGTTAGAGTGTCACCCTACCCACCATTTAGACTTCCAGCCAAATTTATTGGAAACCTAGTTCACAAGCACCAGGGTTGCGATATTTAGTGACTCTCTAGGTCCAAAAAAAGGACAACGCAGAAATAGACACAAAGAGATATGACGAATGGAAAAATGAATACATACTAAACAAGACACAAATTGGCAGATAAGATTTCCGCTGAAATGAGTGCTGTAACGACACGGTAAGGTTTGTTACAGTGCCATTTACCCTAATGGTACGCACAAACAGAAACAGCGCCGCTTGATTGCTTGCTATTATGTGAATGTCCTAAATTCTAACTTAATACTGAAAACACTAAACTACAATCCTTATCAAATACATACATTTTGGGTGAAATATCTCGGACAGCCCTTTTAACAAAGAAGACTCAATACACGGCATATTGCTATTAGCCTTCTAGGATATATGTATGAAAGTAATAATATTTCATGTATAATGGTAGACAACCCATACATGAAACGTAAGCATAGGCTTCCTGAACCTGATCACATGGCAAGATTAGGGGGCAACGTGAAGGAAAGTGCGCGAATGGAGGGGGAATCACAGGTGTGAACACAATGAAATAGCCCAAAGGAGACGACGTGTTACAATAGTTTGAAAAAGTCACATGTCTCCCCGAAATGAATCTGGTCAGCACTTAGTATCAGTTTATTCCGCCATTTACATCCCCTTATTCTGAAGTCAATCACGGGTACTGCGGCTGGTTGAGCTCGGAGTTGGAAGTACTTCCATATCGCCACATGGCAGGTCAAATAAATCTCCTATGGTCTCACTATCATCTAGGCTAAACATATAAGAGCACTCATCAAAAGGTGGTGATAAAGGAATTAGAAAAGAATTTGCAGAGACATCCCCGATGCCGGAGTCTTCAGCTAAATACTGATCTTCGGTTTGTTGCAAGAGGAACTGTTTCTCTTGAATAGTGCAAGGAACATCACAAGGAGTATCATCGTGCACACCAATAGGTGTACCTGTGAAATGCAGATGTTCAAGAATCAGTCACATGGCTACTACCGGATAAATGACCGTAATAGACGGATGAGTTATGTATGAGAAGCTAAGAGCAGATTTGTCTACCTTGTTGTTCAGACATTTCAATGCTGTTGCTGGCAGTGCAGTGAATGCCATTTCTGCACTGTGGAACCAATAAAATTGGCAGCGGTGATTTTGGGATGCTAAATATAATACTACTACAAAATGTTGTTGTGGTAAGAATGCCAAGAATCCAGATGCCAGCAAGTAAATTGTGAGGCCTGTGGGGCCACAATACCAAAGACCTTATTAATGAAACTGGATAATCCGGATAAGGAGGGCTTATTCTAAAATGCCCCTAATGCTACTTTATATTGACGGCGACAGAATTGGCATGTTAACGTTAAGGATTATACTGAAAGATGGACCAAACGGAATCGCCAATACTAAATGGCGGACAGCAGACTCACAGCACTAAATATTTCAGAACCGTTACTGGTAAATTTATGGCACAGTTTGTAGTGACAAAATATTATCAATAAAGTTGAGCAGGTGACGATTGGAGCGAACAGAGGCCTGATTAAGTTTGGGAGAATTTCTGACAAGTTCTGTAGTTCGCTGTTCAGTATTGATAAGTCGCTATTCGCTTGGTCTGTCATTTAGTGGCACTCTTATCGTAGAGCCAGTAGTTGAGGCTTATGGACTGGAATTTACTTATCGACTTGGACAGATGGTAAATCGCACAAGCGACTGGCGAATTGGTGATGGCCCGGTCACAACATGAAGGCAGCAAGGCAATGCAAAAAGCATGTCCCTCCTGTCAGGTCAAAAGTGACGCAGCTACAGCGAAACTGACTGTACTTGGAATTAACGTTGAACGTGTATGATATCCAGGAGACAAGTTTTGTAGAACGGCATCAATGATCTTTACTTACGACTAGAATTGCCTTTGTTTGTTCCTACAGTGCCCAAGTCCTTAGGATCTGGACAGAGAAAAACTTCAATCTCTCCTTGGCTACTCTTCAATAGCATCTGTATTTTCTGAAAGGGCATACAGATTCATAAGACTATGGATCTGGTCTCAAATTTCATTTCAATGGGGATGCAGTTGAAATAACTACCCTTTCCCATCCAATTTATGCAGTCCCCATACTAGCATGCCACTGAGCGGTTGCTTCTTCAGCGAATTTGGGACTGTTGTTACATTAATGTACATCTGTTGTGCTGGTGGCAAGTAGCCTAACTCTTTCACCCAAACAGATAGCGTCATACATACCCGGGAATAGATGATGATGATGATACATATATCATCTTTCAAGTACATATTTATTATGTATCATAACCAATTATTCTGTAATGGGGCCACACAGTAAGGAGATGGTACAAATGTTTAGTGTTGAAGGCCCTACCACCTACCAAAGGTTGAACTGCATCCTGCATAAATTTAATAAATTGTATCAGTATATACACCCAAAACAGTATATACTGTAAATAAATTGTTTTTGAAGGCCAAAACGGCTTTACAAAAAGCATTTACAATCAGATCCCAAAAAGCCTTCAATGTAGTCGCCATTTTTTTAGATTGGGGGCTCTAGCAGGCAACACTGGGACCTGTGGGCTGGGTACTTCGTCCAGTTCGAAATACCATATAACGCTACTAATCTTAAGAAACTGACTACATAATGGTGCAAACTGAACAAAGTATAGGCTACAGGATTTCAGGTATATTGCATGGTTGCTTTACACATTGCCAATACCCATCATATAAGTTTCTTTCAATAGTATATCAAATCAATCGGGAAAATGCATACCTCTTCTGGATCCGGTACTTCAAGCTTAGTATCTTGAGGAGCTTTTATGCAAATCACTATCTGGTCAGTGAAAGTAGATATTGAACGGATGTCTTGATATGTCACATATGAGAATGTAGACAAATTGTCAAGGAAATTAATCCCGTATCATTAGTCTGAAAGTTCGCAGACACAACTAGCAGTGGCTATAGAAATTTTTGTGCAAAATAATGTATAAATCAGAAACAGTTGCTTTGTGGTGCAGAGCGTAAAGATAGCTTTATGAAGCATTACAATCCTCGTGCATGCTTTATAATGTATTCTTGGGCAGCCTTAGTTAGAAAATTATTTATAAAATTTTAATGTGAATAAATTTTTGATTCTCGCTTGTGGTCACTCTTCTTCTCGTATGTTCACCACTTTCAAGTGTAAGCCTGTTCTTGCGATCAAAAGGATAGACTATTTTATGGTCTCAATACCACCCGCCCACAGAAGTCCATGTTTGTGAGAAAGCAAGAGGCTATGTTCCTATAGAACTGGTCCGAATGCCAGGAATATTGCATCGATGTACAATGAAGAGCACAACGACACACAGGTGGCTCGTGCGCCTGGACCCACCACCTATGATTTCTCGATTTTAATAATAGGCTACCAATATTACTTCTAGTCCATTACATTATAGGACAATTGTAAAGAAGGTCACCACAGTCCAGCCTCAGTTTATTGAGAATTGGGTGGTTTGTGTATTGTACAGCAATGGATATCATTGGCCATGTTGTAAGATGGAAATTTCTACACCTTGCTGATTGAAAGCAGCAGCAGCATGCACTTGGTGATTTTGTTGTTGAAAAGGATATAATGAATTTGCCTCGGAAAAATTCTGTAACTCAATTTGTTGCTTGGCAACCAACTCATCAAGCTTTTCTTCATGGTCTCGAAGGATTTCTATCTGCTGCACGCATTCTTGCACTTCAGAGTTATTTCCAGCTGGAGATCCATTGCTATTGCCCCTGCTGCTCACCAACCTTCATAAAATTTTACAGAATATGAATAGTCAAAAGACAACTCTTATGGCATCCAGGGACGCAATCATGTTAGGAGAAAAGCTCATTAATATACCCTACAAAAACGGCTATATTACACGAAATATTTAGGGTAGGAAAGGTATCCATCCAATGTTTACAACAACAATGTGGAATTAATAGAAGAGCAACTAATGTATGTCAATTTTCATTCACTTTCGTTGTGCCGTCTGGGGACGCAATAATAGGGAATAGAAAATACAATTTAGAATAATAAAGTAGGTGAGCAAAAACTTAAAACTTGCCTTGGGGGAAGTCTAATTATATATAAACTGGTTTCAGAAAATATCACCATGTTCGTATTACACTTGAAATTGGCAAAGCAGGTCACTCTATTCGCGTAATTTACATATCTACGTAAACAATGGAAACATGGAGACTACATAAACTCCATACATAGAGTACCGGTATGGAGGTTACGAAAACTCAATTAAATAGCTCTGTAAACCATGGGAGCTAAGTAAACTGCATAACACATTCTTGATTTTGTCGAAACATTTTGCTATTTATGGTGGGTTCCCCAGCACTGTGGCCACACCATAGTGAGTAAACAACCAACTCGCACGACAGCTGGTCGTTGTTGTTCCTGCTGCTAAGTCCGGTGTCACAACACTATCAGTTGGATATCGCATAAGGTGAAAAACTAACGAACCATTGAACATTATTCTTTGACTTCTTTTCAATAAGTTTGATGCCCTCAAGTACATTAGTAATGTCATAAATTCTCCTCTTCTGAACACACAATTTTTCAGCCGCATAATTCAAATCCAGCACCTTTTCAGGTGACGAATGCAACAGTTCAATAAACCTGCATGAATATACAAACAAACAAACACTTTGGTAACTGGTCATTGTGTTTAGCAGAGGTATCAATCGTTAAGTTTAAGATTAAGTATTACGCCTACCTTTTCGTGAGAAGTCCTAGAGAAGTATCATGTCTAGGAGATCTTCTACATGATAGGCGCTGTTTCTTGCTTGAAGAGGGTGTAGATTCTTGGTTGTTGGAATAACATTGCTTTAATGGTGTTTTAAAACTGTCTTCTGTAAAATTATGATCCTGCAAAAGTCATAGTGATGTCATTCCCAATCCTACACTGATAGCCTAAACTGCATATACAATACCGAAACTAACTCTTTGGACAAACGTTTCAAATTATGCCTCGTATGTGCTGAAGTCACTACTTCAAGGACATCAGAAGACGGTGAAAAATCACTGTCAAAGAATGTTGTTGCGTTTATAACTACAAATCTGACACATAACATAATTTACAGGCCAGATCACGAAGAATACGAAAGTACGTTCGCAATGGCTCTAATCTTTGTCTGTTATAGGCCAGTCCCAGCAAGATCTGTGCGGTAACTACTAGAGATGTGCAGATACCAGAATTTTAGCCGATACCAATACTACCGAAAAAGGCTGATACCGATACTTTCATTAAAATTAAAGTGTGTTTTGAAATTTACAATAACAGGTATACCAGTACACTGGTTTTTTCACGGGTGCCGACCTGCATTAACTGAATGTGTTTGTAACGACGTACACTTTCTGATTTCCTAATTTTGTGTTTCATTTTGCTGATCTTTCCTGAATCGAGTCAGTTAAGGCGAAAAATGCTTAGAAGAATAAATGCACTTTCAAGATAATTATACAGGTATCGGTGCAGTATCGACCAGTTTTCTGTCAATACCAATACCAGAAAAAGTGGTCGATACCTTGATATTATATACTCGATACCGATACATCGGCACATCCCTATTAACTACAGCATATATATATATATATATATATACCACGGAGCCACAACAGTGATCACCGGATCACAAATTACATTCATTCGATCGCCGGGACCGCTAATTGCCACGTCTGTGCCTACATTTTATTGATAGCATTAACCCTTTATTGGCAGGGTGCAGTCCTAGGACGTCTGTTGCTCTAAAACCTCCAGTGTGCAGGTGTGCAAGCCTCTTAGGGCCAAAAACATCTCAGTTGTGAAGTGAATGTGGAGTCCAAACAGTGACACCACCCTATTCTATTTATTACTGGGCTGGTTTGGAGGCAGGTATGGAAACATCATGTCTGAAGATCAGCCAGAATTTTCGTGGTAAGCAATTGGACAGACAGAGTACCGGTAAAATTAAGAAGATCGAAGTATATTACGACACCTGCTGTGCAGCATCCATTATGAAAATTAATTCAAATACGGTATACAAAAGCTGTAGGCCTACCTGAACGTCAAAAGCATCTTACAATATTGCTAAGAGCATACCTTTGCACCGGCTGCAACGAAGCCAGGTTATTCATCAGGTTTTTTCTAGCACTTGAAGCTGAGAATACACGATCCTTGGATTGCATGTTTTTCTCCGATACACCAATTTTAAGGCTAATGTAATGGTAACTGACTGCTCAAGGAATAGTCAGATCAACGTTGAATGGTACGATCACCAAATATTAATCAGTCATAATTTCGTACTTTCAGTGTGTCAGACATTTTGCTCCGCGTCGGACTTTCACACCGTCGAGACAGCTTATATACTAATATCACAGAATATGTAAAAGGCACGTGAACGCGCTCCTCCAAGGCATACTGCGCCTCACCACGGACACTCCAACCTCCCACGGCTAGTATAATAGTAATAAAGATGAATGGCGGTTGACATGACAGACGGGCGCGGCGCGGGAAGTTCATCGAATTTCCCGCTACCACTCATACCATAGAAAACGATCAGGTACGCAGTACGGTCGTTTCGCATGACTGCAAACTGACATACGGCGCAAGAACTCCAACCGCGAACGCCTGGAGAGTTGAGACAGACAATACTGTACATAGAGACCACATTACTTTCTATGGACAGACAGACTTCCCAGAACCCGGAAGGGACGTTTGAGCTTTCTCACCCAAGCGACCTTTTTTAATTTTTACTGACGTACCTTATTATCTTACAGCCACCTCAGGCAGCGCAGTTGTAGGCCTATGCTCACGTGTGGAGGCCCTTATTCCGCCATGTAACTGGACAATATCCAGCATCGCCTACGTCTAAATGACAGAAAACAATTGTCATTACATTCAATGATTGGACCGTTCTTGATGACCGTTCTTCTCCTTGGGGAACTTGAGTCATCAGTCTCGTCACCGAGATGTAGGGCCTAGGGGCCCTGGATCTCGATAGGTGTAGGCCCTGTAGGAATAGTCCCTTGATAGATGGAGATCCCTGTCATGCGTTGATCATGATATAGGAGACCTCTCATCTAGATGAGCTCGTATTATCACTATAAATGTAGGCTACTCGTGCATGTGTGTCGCGTAAACACTTTGAATGTATAGGCCTATTAGATACGTGACATCAAGCTGTCGTAGTGTAGGGGATTCCCCCTCTACCTAATCCTAGATCATATCTGAATTCCCTACTAATCTACCAATACGAGAGTCCTCTACCAACACGCCTTCATGCGTGACGTAGCTATAAGCCTCTCTCGTGCTCCCTTGAGATCGGGGTGTATATAACGGAGCTCTCTCTTACTATCGTCCTCTTACTACACGGACTCGCCCATCTTCGCTCCTTCTTGGAGACTCGGCGCATAGGCCTAGATAGTATCGTCATCATACTCAAGTGCCGTATCGCCTCATCTGCAATTCGTGTACTCGTCGTGTATACTGGTGTCGTGTCTCGCTAGAGATACTAATAAAGCTTCTCAATCTACTCTCGTGTTCATACTGCAAGACTTATACCAGAGAACCCGCCTACGTCGAGAAGATCCGAAGTCAAGTTACGTATCTTCCGACTACTTCGCGATATAACTGGTGTGGACTGTTCCGTCTCTACAACACGTCCATTAACACCACAGTAGGCCTACCTAAGACACACCAACTGACTTGCCCGAAATTCTCTGATTATCCATTGTTGAGTTATACTCAATGAGACATAATTAAGTAGCTTAAATCTCACACGGAATCGATAATTGACCTACTAGCGGTAACAAAATGCTAACTTGCTTTTGCTTTATTTGGAATTTATGGCGTTTTCAACTACTATAAGGTCATTTACGCGCCAGGTCAATGCTTACGGTAGGCCTATACGTGTCAATATTTCCAGTTTATAGCCCGGATCACTATATTACAATCACGACTCTCCGCACTTCCCCGAAACTGACTGCCAAGCAGGCAAGGAATGAGGGGATACCAATTTTAAAGTCTTCGGTTTTACTCGGTCGGGAATCAAAAACGGAACCTCCCGATCAGAACGCGGACAGTCTATACCACTTGGCCAACTGAACGGTAAAATGCTAACTTGCTATTTAGCTAAGTTCCAATTAGCATATAGTGTGTGGTTCGGTTTTGAAATATCAGGTCCGCATGCCCGTGTCCCCATTCGTGAATCACAGGACGTCTCTGCGTTATTTGTGTGTCGTCTGAGTCAAAGAATGCATAAGCAAAATGCCCGATATCGTCAATTGTTCTGATCCCCTCACTGGTCACGTGACCAAACTTGTGCGTGTTGATAAGGGTCCCCTTCACACGGCACTGTTAGGGACTTAAGGTCCGAAGAATTCCCTATTGCCGTCCTGCCGCGGAGTGTGTCGAATACTTAACTTCGGTATCTTCCACGGTCGCCTGATAACGCAGTAGGTAGCGCCTCAATAGTGATTCTATAGCTTCTGGATGTTAGAGCTTCAACACAGACGAGTTGCAGAGGGATGATGTATTAACTAAGCCTAAACACAAGGCACCACACTATAGTAGCCTACGTTCAAGTACTCGAGAGAGTAATGAGTCTCATTATAGAGAGTCTCGAGAGAGTAATGAGTCTCATTATAGAGACTCTCTATAGTCTCATAATAATCATACATGCACGAGTGCAGCATTATATAGTGATAATACGAGAGAGGTCTCCCCAGTCAGCACAGGTGTGTGGTAACCACGCGGTTTTCGGGTGGTTGCTCGAAGTTGCCCATACATGCCGATGGTATAATCCCGGTATGCCGATGGTGATCCCAAAAGCGGTAAATATGTGGGAGTACCGCATAAATACATGCGGTAGGGAGTTGGTATTTCATGGTAATCCCAATGATGGTGAATGTGTGGGGGATACCGACCGTGGGTTTTTGCTGTATGTGTGTGGTAATCCCAGGAGTGGTAAGAGTGTGGTGGATACCAGTACTTGGAAACGGGTTTATGCGGTATTGAAGTGGGATCCCCGCTAACCCAGACTAAAGACCAAATGTTACCGCTATTATTCCCGATAGTCGGTTTGAGGGTTTTAATTTGGAAACGATGTCTCGACGACCACGACCGAAAAAGAAATGGCATTACAACGCAAATCTTACAGCAAAACAGCGATGAAGCAGGTTTCACAATTCGTATAAACCTACGGATGCACTCGTTATACATCCGATTGACATTAACTGCGCGATTTTGGCCATTTTACCATGCGACGACAGGAAAGGCCAGCATTTTAAGCTTCAGTCGTTCGCCGCTGACAAAAACGCAGAGTGACCGAGCGCCTTCTGAGAAATCGCCATTATGCGAGAAGCGCGTTTGCTCTCGCCTCTGTTTGTCAGCGATACAAAATGTGTAAAAATGCATTCCCGAGCGCAGCCAATCAGCACCGTTCCCTCGCATATTTCTGTCTGGCGAGACGTCTGACGTCACGCCACTTCGATTTCATTCGCGCGAAGAACACGCGCGCTGTTTGAATTTTTCGAATTGAAAGCAGCTTTGTTGTCGCATTTGAAAAGCGTAGAGTACGGCGACAATGCCTTTACCAAGAAGAACAAAGCGAAGGAGATGTAAGCAGAATTTTGACAGGATAATGGAGGATATTAGATGTAAATGTGCTAAGCGAAAACCGATACGAAGCGGCAATGGAGTAAGTTCATCAGGGTCTGAGCGAGATGTTTAGCTGGAGGCTTGATGCGCAAGTTGCGACGTGTTTAAATTCTCTTTTAACACCTGCAGATGCAGAATGTATTGGTACTGCAAGCGATGACAGCATCATATCACATGATATCTATTGTTGGTGATATATAATGTCAATTGTTTTGTTTTGATCAGATGAAATCACAGTATTTTTTCTCCACGTTGTGAACCGCTCTAGCTATCATTTCTTCAGCTGCATAGTTCCCATTTTCCTAATGATTGACCAATGCCCTTTCCAACTTATGTTTGCTTTCATTTATTCCGTGCTGTACATATTCTTAGGTCATATATAAGCAGATTATAATATGGCATACTTTGGATACTGGTATCAGTTTGCTGTTGTTGAATTCGGTGTTGGGTCAGATATAGCGTCTGCTGCTGTTTCACATTCCTGGCTGAACTGGCTGAAGTCTCCTCGTTTCACACAGTGCTACTGGCCACCATAAGTGCTCACCTCAAGTGCATTAAAAGTTATAGTCACTTCCTTTGAAGAAACGCTTCACGACTGGGAGTTGCATGAAGTTCAAGTCTTGGCAAAAACAGGTATATATCTTAGTCTTCCAAAATTGTTCTATAATATATACTTTGAACCCAATAATTTGGGATGGAAAAATTAGTACAGTTGGCTTTTCAGCGGCCAGACATTTACAATCAAATGGTAGGCAAATGCAACCCAGACCAATCATTTTGAGGACTGAGTGAATTAAATAATTTTACAGGTACAAGCTCTCAAAGGGGGGTAATACATCCCAATTCGCCAGAAGGACGATGTTCAGGCTACTGACGTTTGCTTGACGCTGCAATGCAACTTGTTCGAACGTGGAGGAAAAGTTGGCCTGAAAGATATTCATTTTCAAGGCTGTTTTTGGTAGGTGCATTTGTGAAAGTCTGGCTTTCAGCTGTATATCTATGACGACGTTGGTGTATCTTTACAGTTGCAACAAGATTGAATGTCGACACTGAAAATGTCTCGAAAAATGAGATGGGAGCTGCAGTTAGATGGTGGCTTTCTAATTGACGAGATCGATAAGGTAGATGCCGAAGAGAAACAGCTCCTAACGAGCCGTCAGAAACATCTACAAGCAAATCTGCTGAATCGATCTGATTGGCCTTGCTTGCTGCTTTACTCGCTGAGTACTGTAGGGTAAGCCCTTCAAATTTTGAGAACTTATTCTTATTCAAGGAAGCGTTGTGAGACTTCAATCTACTACATACTAGACTTGATTGATTTGTCATCAATTGTTCCTGGTCTGTAGCAGTAGTTTTCTGGCTAGCTTACCTCATCATACGCATGCATGCATTTTTCGGCGGACATAATTCTCATAAAGTTACATTCAACTTGCAGTGTGCTGGCAGAAAAATTCATATTATGTTGCAATCCTACCACAATGCAGTGGTACTATACGCATTGCGCAGGTGCACATTGTGAACGTGTAAAGCCACACCTTTTGCACAAAATGCCTTGTTTATTTTTGTAAATTTGGAATTGTCCCAAGTCGTTTTTTCTTCAATGTTAACTAATAGTTGCCATTGTGACTTAACCACTGTTCATGTTATAAGAAAATTTTGAAACTTCTGTCCATTGATATTTTATAAATTCATTTCTAGAATTGTCTGACTTGTTGCATGAAGTGTTGGAATTGATAGGCCATGTTTCTTCAGACTTAGCCTGATTGCCATAAGCATGTATAGCAGATATTCCTCATGCATCTTGCCCTTTGTGACCACATTCTGCATTCTATTCATGTTGTAGTATGATTAAATCTTTTGTATTCATGACACTTGTTTTAACCCAACCTTTTTAGGAGTCTGTTAGTTTTTGCTTTGTCTTTTGTCAGCCACTTCAATGCCAGCACGTATATAGGCTACTAAGTTTTTTGGTACGTTTGGTAGCCCGCCTATTTTCCCGTGGAAATAACATTACTGATTTTGTATTAAAATTGTGTCATATTATCCGCTTGAATGCCGCGTACTACTGTATAACGTTTGCCACATTGAAATTAATGCGCTTGAGCTTGCCATATGTATGTTTTGGTACCCAGCCTGTTTTACCATGGAAATTTGTAAATAAAACCACAGATTTTGTATTAATTGTGTGATATAATGCATCGCGACGACGGAAGCAACGGAAAAGGCGTTTTGTGGTTCGTATTTTAGGGTGAGCGTGGGAGGAAATTTCCTATCCCACGCAAATACCATGGTGAGCTGTACATTCCTATCCCACCGAAAAACCACCCTCAGATTGTGGTTTCCCCATACGGTAACCATGCAATGCCAGCGGACAAAAGTGTGGGGTTACTGCGTGGTATCCCACCCGGTTCCCGTACTTGACAGTGTACGGTTACCACATCCTAACCATACAGTCGTGTTGATTCGGGATAGCAATATTCATGGCATACACTGGGATCTCCATCTATCACTATCGTGGTCTATGGTGAGGAGAGAAAGGGTTATAAGTAGGGCGTCTTTTTTTTGACCTAAAAAACAGTGAATTTTGACCTAACAAATTGGGATTTTGACAAATTTTGACCTAAAACTTTGGAATTTTGACAACATTTTGACCTAACGTAATTGTGAGGTGTTTATTGTTGCGCTACAAATTTCAGCACACCAGAAAAGGCAGCAGACGATCTAGGCTATAGCTGACAATCGCTACGGATTTAATGATGTGCAGTCAAATTTATTTTAATAATACGTACAAGGCTAGGCAGCGCCGCTATAGAACGGTTCACACTATGTCGTAAACAGGAAATAAAACATCCGTAAATTCAAATAAAGAAACTAGCGGGCTTGAGATACAAGATGGTGGCGCCACGCAATTGAGATAGCATCCGATTCATAGCGCCTGAAGGAATTAACCATACACACCAAAACACTCAGCATATTAGCATGTGTGCGTTGACCTATTCGTATTTCTACGCCACTCTAAATAGCCTAGCCTAGTAAACCTATGATTCGCTCCGAAGCTTTCACTAACTAACATGTAACTACCTAAAACCGGTGAAGCAATATGTCGGCATAGCGGGGAACCTCACGATCAGCGAGATCTAACTGAAAGTTATGTCATGAATCATGATGCTCGCCTTGTCGGAAGAATGTCTTGGCCGAGGTCATGAGCGCGTTGCGAGTGCCATGAAGGTAACCTCACCGTGACCTGACGCTAGAGAAGAAGTCACGATGTCAGTAGGAGTTTTGAATAAGTAGCCACTCGGCTATTTCGACGTTAACTCCGGATGGGTGAAGTTAGGTCAAAAATTTTGCTTTGGTCAAAAAGTTTGACCTAACGAGTCAATTTTGACAAATTTTGACTTTATTTTGACATGTCAAAAAAAAAACGCCGTAGTTATAAGGGACTCTCATCCCTACAACTGTCGTCAATGGGTGAATTAACGTCAACCCGTAGAGGCGTAAGAATGATGACCACTAAGATAAATGGTAAAATTTTGGTGTTACTGTGCCACTGTGGTGACTTTCTACCGTCGACCCCGAGTGAATGAAAAACGTGTTTTTGAGAGACAACCCTCAGCCTTGAACGCGAGATCAGTGATACGAATCCCATGCGACGCAGTGTAAGGGTTTTTCCTATCTATGGCCAAGCAACCCAAGTTCAGAAAATTTCATCTATCTACTATTTGGGAGTCCATGCGGTTATAGGGTTTGATAGACTGTTGCCACTTCCACCCCTTTCATCGAAATGAGAATGCTTCACACAAAGAATAGATCCAAAACTACAAGCAAACTAACGAAACACGAGTACGTTACACACCTCATCGATAAGGCACAATTAGTAGAAAGCGCAGACGCGAGTTAAAACGTCGGAGACCGAGTGCTCAAGTAGTCACTGTGAAATCTGTATAAATAAAAGAGCCTGTTTGTCTGTCTGTTTGTCTGTTTGTCTGTCTGTTTGTCTGTCTGTGCACGAATCAACTTCTTTATTACGGAAGCTACCGCCATAAGATTTCACAGAGATGTAGGGACGGACTTTATGCGTGCGACCAGGTGGTTTTTCTGCGCTTCCGACATGTATTTCTCAAGTTATACATCGCCCAATGGTGCTACTTCCACTTTTCGCCACGCGAAAATGAGAGATGCACTTTTTAGATCGCTTCTGCCATCTAGCGGAACAATTTCTTCGCTTCTGGTCGCGTAAGCTAGCCTGTCTACAACGTTCTGCTTATGTAGGCCTACTGTCCTTCGGTTGGGCGTCTTAGATATATTTCATACGGGTTTAGATAATGCATATGAGAATTGAATCCAGGAGACATTTTCTTTCGCCATGAGAAGAGAGGGAAGCTTCTCACCCACGATTAGATGGAGGTCGCATTTTTCGCGTTGGGCTACAACGTCTATTATGTTGTATTGTAGGGGATTCCCCCTCTACCTAATCCTAGATCATATCTGAATTCCCTACTAATCTACCAATACGAGAGTCCTCTACCAACACGCCTTCATGCGTGACGTAGCTATAAGCCTCTCTCGTGCTCCCTTGAGATCGGGGTGTATATAACGGAGCTCTCTCTTACTATCGTCCTCTTACTACACGGACTCGCCCATCTTCGCTCCTTGTTGGAGACTCGGGCATAGGCCTAGATAGTATCGTCATCATACTCAAGTGCCGTATCGCTTCATCTGCAATTCGTGTACTCGTCGTGTATACTGGTGTCGTGTCTCGCTAGAGATACTAATAAAGCTTCTCAATCTACTCTCGTGTTCATACTGCAAGACTTATACCAGAGAACCCGCCTACGTCGAGAAGATCCGAAGTCAAGTTACGTATCTTCCGACTACTTCGCGATATAACTGGTGTGGACTGTTCCGTCTCTACAACACGTCCATTAACACCACATGGTACCCCGAGTGAGGCTTTCTGGCCGAAACTTGCTTCAGAAGAACACTGTGCATACTGCAACCACGTGGAACAGAAGTAGCCGATCATTTATTCAAACACCGAGACGACGAACAATCACGAGAAGCAAAACGTTCGAAGACGGGATATTTCGACGTCATCGCTGAACGAATTTTCGACACGGACTCAATTACAAGGTCACGTATTCTTTTTATTATATCTGATCGAGCAAAGACAGACCGAACGACCAATATCGTTATTACTTACAAGTGTATCCAGTTAGCGCACATTGTGTTGTAACTCACATTTACGCCGATTTAAATTGCTTGGATACCGCTTTGATTTTTCTAGTGATTTTATCGTGTCGCTTATAGGGAGTTGGCAAACTTGACGACAGTATGTCCACTTATAAGACCCGTATATGTAGTAATCCTGAGAAGTGTCAATTCCTTGCTTTACGCCAAGCTGAGGAGGACACTGAAAATCAGCCTCCACCCGTTTCCAATAGGTCCAGGTCAAACCGGCATTTTCGTCGTCGGTGATTAGCACCCTAGTGGCAGCCTGCATAAATGCCCATGATTCTAATCACCCATCTTCTAACGACTCATATCTACTTTTTCTCTTTGATCCAAACTCACAGAATCTCCCAGACATGAGTAATAACCGTAACCCTGCTTGCCAAAGCAACACTGATCGATCCACCGCATGTGATAACCATCAAAACGAGCAGTACAAAACAAGAACAGGACGCGTAATTAGACCATTACGCCAACCTCATATGAATACGACATCGCCTGTCTTTTTGCCGAGTCGCAGACGACTCCCAGCAGCAATATGTAATATCCTGACCTTTTCCCACGGTTCGCACAGACAAACTCCTATTATGAATTCTCGATAATCCAATTACGAATCATCCGTAACCTCATTCATTAATGCGATAGAACTATTCCCATATCTTAGACGGGCGTACTTCTTTTGTATTAATGACTCGACATAATTAGCGATTCATAACATCCCATTATCTGTCGCCACACGACAGATCCGGATGTTCCCTCCACCGGAAATTACTTCACCATCTGTTGTCGGTCCCTGTTCTCACGTGGATCCAGTTTCCATTTTCACAGGGCACATGGACGGAATAAACACGCCGTACTTCTCTCGCCAGGACGGCCTCATGCTCAGTTCGCACGGGTACCACTATACCCCCCTTAAGCACCGAATAGCTAGTGCCACAGTTATCCAGTAAGCCTTGACGGGTCTGCGACAACGTCTACACAATGTAGGCTTACAGCATTCTTGCACGTTTGCAAGCGCGGCGCACCTGCTCAGTACTTCGCATGACCATACGTAGATGCGCACTACACGTCATGTCACGCGTACACTAATAGTCCATATCTGACATACCCATAACCCGACCAGATGCGCTACCCGTATAGCCAAACGTAATTCCGGGAGGTTGATAGAACGTGGGAATTGCCAGCTCAGAAACTGCTCCCCCAACCGACCTGTTCAATCTAGCATGCCAACTCACACTTTTCACGTGTTGCGGTTGTACATGTTGTATTTTTTTTCTTGTCATTTTGTGTAATGTACTTGTGTTGGCGAGTTGACGCACACTGTTGTTTTCAGATCAACCTCATTGCGTGTATTGCTCAACGATGGCACTGGGAACCGACGATGGACATGTCAACGCATCTCAAACATTATGGGTGCAAAATCGGTCGCTCAAGAAGTTGCCTACGAACTTATGACGTTGAGACTCACATCAACGAAATAAAAACTTCCAGTCATGTATTACGTCACCACTGATCACCAACTGATGACGAACAGAGGCAACTTGCACAGAGGAAACGTTATGACCTCTCAATCACATTCCGTTGTCGACAAAAACACGGAACGACCGATGAATCACATTGTCCACTCGGATATCTCATGCCATCGACAGACACTTGACATTTGGCGCTCTTATAGCTCATTACCATGATCACGTTTTAGTCATGTTGTATGTGCTTGGTTTACTGTAAAGCCTATATTTTGTGCGCTTTTTGCGTACACGTGCTTGCGCCCCATTTTACACCTTGGCCCTAGTGTAGTCCCACGACACTAGCTACGCGTAGGGAATTCCACCTACAAGAATGTTTAGCTTCTGCAGCTAAAATTCTTCCGAAAGGGAGGACCGTGTAGGGGATTCCCCCTAATCCTAGATCATATCTGAATTCCCTACTAATCTACCAATACGAGAGTCCTCTACCAACACGCCTTCATGCGTGACGTAGCTATAAGCCTCTCTCGTGCTCCCTTGAGATCGGGGTGTATATAACGGAGCTCTCTCTTACTATCGTCCTCTTACTACACGTACTCGCCCATCTTCGCTCCTTCTTGGAGACTCGGGCATAGGCCTAGATAGTATCGTCATCATACTCAAGTGCCGTATCGCCTCATCTGCAATTCGTGTACTCGTCGTGTATACTGGTGTCGTGTCTCGCTAGAGATACTAATAAAGCTTCTCAATCTACTCTCGTGTTCATACTGCAAGACTTATACCAGAGAACCCGCCTACGTCGAGAAGATCCGAAGTCAAGTTACGTATCTTCCGACTACTTCGCGATATAACTGGTGTGGACTGTTCCGTCTCTACGACACGTCCATTAACACCACAGTATCCCCCGAGTGAAACCGGGAAAACCAGCTAGTCGTGAATGTGCACAGTCACTGTGTCAATGTATGACGTCTTTTGATTGACAGGTCGGTAGCGATATAAAGAAATGTATTGTTCAAAAACTGACGAAGTAAGAAACCTGAAATTTACAAATAATATTTCGCGGTTGGACTGATATTTAATGCGAAATTCGACTTTTCTACGTTCAGCCGTTTTTGAGGAGTAGGCAAAGAAAGTTTTCCAGGGTGGGTTTTCCGCCGTACGATTGTATAGTAGGCTGTAGGCTACTACACCGCCGACTACAGTCGTTTTTATCCAATTTTGTAAACGTGTGCAGTTATCCATGAACTGAAAGCATATGACGCCACAATAAGGTGTGACGTCGTCATCGTGTCCCCCCCGAAATCGAAAGCTGGTTGCGAGACAGAATCGATGCCGAATTGATGATTAGCCTATTTTATTGATCCAATATTCAAGTCACGATAACACTTTCGTCGTACTATGAAATAATATTAGCAAGGCCGAATAGATAGGCTAAGTCGGACGGTAGGCCTATATCTTCTATATGACTACATGTCTACAACGCATATGTGCGCCGTTGCGAGGACCAGTAGATACCGAATGTCGGACTAAAAGTCTCCCAATTTCGAATTCAAAACGTGGTGCCAAATGTTCTCACACGTGGTTAAACCACGAGAAAAACAACCCCATTTCTTTGATGACTCTTATTACAGTAAAATTACGTCAGCGAATTATCCGCATTCCTCGACCTCAGCTTGCGGTCGGTAGTGGGCTAGTGGCACTAGGCTACTATCAGATATAATTTAGGGCAAGTCCGGTGTCCTAGATACGACAGTTGATGTCACTTATTAGGCTACATATTCAGAAATCTATACGCGACACCACTTTATCGAGGGATGTTATTGGGTTTTTCAAATATTGTAATGTAAGCTATAGTTGAACTCCGCGCTGATATGACTCCAAACTGCGTGTTCGAAACACCTCACCCTTCAAACGTCACTTCAGTGACGTAGCCTACGCATCTAGGTAAGAGCTCTTCTCACAGCGATCTGTCTGTAGGCCTACTGTTCTTGCACGAGTCTTAGTCGAGACAGAATTGATGCCAAATTGATGATTATTAATATATTGAACCAATATTCAAGTCACTTCGATAACACGTTCGTACGTTGAAATAATATTAGAGCAAGGCCGAATAGATAAGTCGAACACATCTTCTATGACCATAGATAGTTTATCGCGGGGGTTGTTGGTGGTGAAGAGAATATCGTAATGTAGTTGAACTCCGTGTTGATCTGACCCCAAACTGCGTGTTCGAAACACCCCACGATAAACGCCACGTCGGTGACGTACGCTTCTATAGAGCTCTTCGCACAGCGGTCTGTCTATATAAATACTGTTCTTGCACGAGTCTTAGCTGAGACAGAATTGATGCCGAATTGATGATTATATTGAACCAATATTCCAAGTCGCTTCGATTACACGTTCGTACGATGAAACAATATTAGTAATGCCGAATAGACAAGTCGAATGGTGTATTTTCTATGACTACATGTCTATACAGCGCATGTGTGCTCCGTTGCGGCAGACAACCAGATACTGAATGTCGGAATAAAAGACTCCCGATTTCGAATTCAAAACGTGGCGCCAAATGTCATCACGTGGTTCGACCACGGGAAAAACAATCCCAAATTACGTCAGCGAATTATCTTCGCATGGCTTGAAATCTTCTTTATAATAATAGCAGCGGGAGGTTAGCGGTACTGTTATGATCAGAACAGCAGGAGGGTATTTTGTTACTACTAAGTCAATAGACCGATGCCCCGAGAACCCAGTAGAGCGTGAAGTGGAAAACATCTGCGTCTCGTTCGCAAGCTGCAGTGCGCCTGTGTGCAGGGGAGATGAAGTATTGCACTAGCCCAAACGAAATATCTGGAATAATTGACATATTCGGTGATTGTCGAAGTACTAAAGATTTGACTGAACTAATTTTCGAACTCCGGAAACGTCTACGAGCTGAGAATTAGGACACTGAAGTTGGCGACATGCACGGAAATCATATACGCGGATATGCCAATATTCCATCGAATATTGCGTATAGCCCTGACGAAATAGCTGGAATAATTGACATATTCGGGGATTGCTGTAGTATTGTAGATTCGAACGAACTAATATAGTAACTCCGGAACCGTCTACGAGCTGAGAAATAGGATGCTGAAATTAGCAACATGCATGGAAATCATATACGCTGATATGCCAATATTCAATCGATGAATGGTCTTGGTCTAACCAGGAATGTATTGAGTTAAGACATCCCTGGGTCTAACACAAATTCCAGATATTTTGTTAGCGCTATACGCAATATTCGATGGAATATTAGCATATGCGCGTATATGATTTCCGTTCATGTCGCTAACGTAACGTCGTACTTTTCAGCTCTTAGACGATTCTGGAGTTCGGAAATTAGTTCGATCGAATCTACAATACTTCGACAATCACCGAATAAGTCAAATATTTCAGCTATTTTGTCAGGGCTATACACAATATTCGATAGATTATTGGCATATCCGCGTATATGATTTCAGTGCATATCGCTAACTTCAACGTCCTATTTCTCAGCTCTTAGACGATTCTGGAGTTCGGAAATTAGTTCAATCGAATCTACAATACTTCGGCAATCACCTAATATGTCAAATATTCCAGCTATTTTGTCAGGGCTATACGCAATATTCGATGGAATATTGGTATCCGCGTATATGATTTCCGTGCTTGTCGCTAATTTCAACCTCCAATTTCTCAGCTCGTAGACGATTCCGGAGTTCGAATATTAGTTCGGTCGAATCTTCAGTACTTCCACAATCACCGAATATGTCAATTATTCAAGCTATTTCGTTAGGGCTGACGCAGTACATCATCTCACCTGCACAAACGCGCAATGCAGCTCGCGAACGAGACGCAGATGTTTTCCACTTCACGCTCTACTGGGTTCTCGGGGTATCGGTCTATTATCGATTCCGTGTGCTATATGAGTTACTTAATTATATGTCTTGTTTGGTAGAACCCACTAATGGATAATACTCTGAGAGAATTTAGGGCATGTCCGAGATACGACAGTTGATGTCGCGTATATACATTCAGAAATGTATATGCGACACAGCTCCCCCCTCCATGTGGCACATGACATCAAACCGCATCTAGTAGAACATTCGCAGATTAATATGCACATTTTTCGTTACTATATGAGTCACGCACACGCGAAATATAGTCAATATACATTCAGAAATGTTTATGCGACACAATAGCTATTATATAGGTTACCGAATGTCGGAATAAAAGTCTCCCGACTCGAATTCAAAACGTGACGCCAAATGTTTTCACGTGGTTAAACGACGGGAAAAACAACCCCATTTCCTTGATGTCTCCCAAAATTACGTCAGCGAATTATATCCGCATTCCTCAGCTTGCGGTAGTGGACACTATCAGACAATTTAGGGCAAGTCCGCGGTGTCCTAATAGATACGACAGTTGATATCACGTATACATTCAGAAATGTATACGCGACACAGCGGGTAGGTGCAATTCATGGATTTATTCCCTTGTAGCGTTAGGTAACGTTGTTTTATCCATTAACAGGCCACAGAGATTTTAGGGACTTTCCAGAGAAATGTGGCGACATCTACCGACTTAATCATTGAATTTAGGCGACTTTTGTGCTTCAGAATTTGGCAACATTTATCGCCCTATTTTGTTTCTGAGGATGGCAATCTGCGGAGGCACCATTTCGGGTTTCCATCTGGGTCTTTTTATCGGCGTTAAGCACGTGGTACCGCAGGTGCGAATCGTCGACGTGGAGTTGCATTTGCGCGTCACTTTTCGAGATGCAGACGCTGCATATCATTTATGCGCAGCATATAGCTGTTCAACTTTCGGAGGAACACTTATACCATTTTGGACAAATTCAGAACTAAATAGTTCGACATGTGAAGTCAAGCAGCAAACCAACGTCGTTGTCGTTGAGCAGACCTATCCTACTAGCCTCCCATACGATTCCATTGCCGCCGACATCGCTGATGGATCCCCGATTAACCCTTTACCAACTTTTGCACATTCGCTTGCCTCAACTCTCACCAGCGACAGGGATACGAGAAAGCGTGGCCTTGCTTGCAGTATAAGCAGTAAGTGGAGGTTGTTGGGAAGGGATCTGTTTATCATCGAGACAGATGCAGGTAGCCCTAGAGTGCCCTGGGGTCCAGAGAGTTTAAACAGAATAGATAATGGGCGAGACACCGCGAGAGGGTAAGGTAATCGCCGTCTGCTACCGACCACTACCCTTATTATACCGTCTACCACCACAACCACCGTCTATTACTAAACTTATCGTCCACCAACCCATTTACCGCCCACTACCCCACTTTACCGCCCTCCAGCCATACTTATCGACCCCTACCATATATACCGTCCTCCACCCTGTTTATCAACAGCCCAGGGTAAATTTGTCGATACGCACCAACTCGACTAGTTAAATTGCAGATCAGCACCAACTCGATTTTCAGCACACCAACTCGACGAAACGTATGTCAGATGACAATTGACAATTGTACTAGTACGAATATTGCCATAGTAAAGCAATGAAGGTAGTAATCGCCGTAATATGAGCTGCAATTGTCGCGAAAAAGTCCACTCGTAAGGTAGACAAGTCAAACGCTTATAAAGTCATTGGAGCGTGAATATATTCAGTCCTACCACAGTATAAGACCGTAGTTTGGTAATTTTAAAAGTAATTGAAACGATGAATTTTTACAAACCGGGCTAAATGCAGCGATTAGCCCATAAATTAAGGGGAGAAAGGGTGATACTGCCAGAGGTGGACGGCACCGCTTGACCCGGCATCGCTTCGCTCCGCACGGGTCGGCCAGACCACACCCAACCCGCCTGCGACACGCCCCCTCCTCTATCCTAGGCCCAGACGCAGTTCGAGAGCGTCATTACCACCGCAATGCGACGAGCCATGTCCGTGAATGCAAAAAATCTCATGCGCGATGGCGTTACGACGGTTAATATCCTAGCACATAATGAGGGTTAATATGTACGCATCAATGGTCAGATAACGAGTTGGTGTTGAAGTATTTTCTAATCTAAGGTTGAAGTGCAAATTAAGAGTTGGTGTGGATCTGCAATAATACCCAGGCCAGCACCAGCAATATTGTCCTTTCCTTGTCGTGCTGCATTTGCATGCCTGCACACACACTAGTGTTGCACATTCTCATCATGCATATGCATCAGTAGTGTGTCTGCATATCATATCAGCCTGTAAATTTAGCAAGAATCAAACAAGGACAAGAATTTACAATGTCCAACAACAACGTCTCGGGCATACTGTCTTGGGCGCAGTCTGTGTGGAGATCTTACCCCAAGCGGGAGCTCAGGCCACCCAAGATTTACCACTTTACTGTGATGAGTTTACGTAATTGAATTCCATACCTTAAAATAAGGGCATTTGCTTGGTGGTGCTAGGCATTATGAAGGCAGGTAGGCTACTAAGGGCCACTTATATTTTCATGAGGTTTTGGTATGACTCAATGAAGGAGAGAGGTCTGGGCAGTATAAGTCTTATCATTTTAGCATTCATTTTACCCTATAAATTTCAAAGGCTGGTAAGCTCCAGGCAATCAATAACATATTTAAGTGTGATTTTGCAGGCCGCTATTTATTGTAAATCACATGCCAGAAAATTAAGTACCGGTAGTACTGTGAGGACAAGACTACCAGTACTAAATTTCTTGGAACATATATTACCGGTATTTATCAGAAAAAGAACACTTATATTATGTACTGATAAGTTCCCTCAGTTGAAAATGAAAGGAGGTGATTCTAATTGTCACAGAATAAATGCAATCACCCAACGGTGGTATCACATATGAAATGGAAACTTTTGGCTGTTCCTTCGGGTGAGATCCGCTATCCTCTCGCCCACGATCCTACTGACCTTAGCCTAACACAATTATGAAGAGCTTTTCATCCAAAGTCTTCATTTCTTGGTTGCGCCGATAGATGTGTGTTTTAATTATACATAGTAATAAAAATAATGTCACCACAGATTTATCGCCCAGGTAAGTTTGACTGGACGTTAAATCTGTTGATAATATATTTATTAGGCTACTATTTGAATCGTCCGCCATCGGCTCCACTATTTTTCATAATAATTATACATGAATCACTTGTAGATTGTAGTAAAAAAAAGACAATCCGACTGTCGGTGAAAAATATACAAAGCAATTGGCCCAGGCCATATTCGAGATATCATGAACAGCACTTTGTTCATAATATCTACAAGCTGGGCTGACTATGGTGTGCTGCATAGGCATGACTTACGTGTGTCACAACTAGCGTAGAGAAAAAATAAACTGGCTTTCGCGTCCTAATAAAGCTTATAGATGAAGAGATGAGAGACTGAGACTTGAAACGTGTTTTTAGTAATACCGGTAACTCGGTAAGTTCGTTTTTCTAAAGCGGTACCGGTATATAATTTATATCTGTAGAAACAGTTTTGGAGGTAACACCAAAAAAATGTTTTGAAGAACCACTCAGCTCTGGATTTTCTCTACGCCCATCATACGCGAAAATCATAATGACTGTTTACATTAAAATCAAATCAAGATATATGCCTACTGAGCACAATGTTTAGCCTATCAAGTGCCTTGCTAAAACTTTAAATAGGCTATATAAATGAATTCATTGTGCAGTGTATAAAAAACTTGCATTTTCGTGTGACCTAGCTAGACGTCTGAATTTGGCCCACCGGCCAAAAATGATTTGCACCCGGAATGTAGAAATATTTGCAAACTAGGTTATCCCTATTCCTCTTGCTTTGCAAGTTACGAATGTGAATGTAATTCTTTTTATTCCATGTTACGTTTTCTTCAACAACTGCTAGATTTCTGTAGCCTATATCAC
The DNA here is from genome assembly GCA_030412335.1 of Botrylloides violaceus. Classification (NCBI taxonomy): domain Eukaryota; kingdom Metazoa; phylum Chordata; class Ascidiacea; order Stolidobranchia; family Styelidae; genus Botrylloides; species Botrylloides violaceus. The sequence continues at coordinate 67,476 of JASFYC010000455.1, read as the reverse complement.
ATGCAATAATTATGTCAACACTGGCGCATAATCATGCCAATCTTTTTGATGATGATGCTGAAATGAATTTTCAGGTAAGGTTAAGACCTAAGCCTATGGACAGTGCAGCAGAAAATTGGTTATGTAGAAACTATAATATGCAACTCTGATGTGCGGTGGCAATCAAATTATACATATTATGATGTTATAATTATATGTACTCCATAGTTATAATTCCAACATTGATGACCATGGCCCACTTCGTTTCAATCAAATATATACTGTAAATTTCGGCGTATAAGCCTCTACTTTTTCCCCTGACGAGAGTCCTGCGGCTACAGAGATGCGGCCTATATTATTATTTTTGATATTTTTTCGGAAGTCGAGATGCGAAAGGTTCAAAGGGCTAGGATCGCCATTATGACGGGTAAGGAAACAATCGCAAACTTACTTGCGTCGTTCGTTACCGCCTCTCAGTCTGTAGCCGCCAGCTCCCAGCTTCTGCGGCGTCATTCATCAAACGCATTCTCTCGTTTTGAGCTCGCAGTCGCTGCAGCCCCACAGACGCAGCAGGCTCCAGCCCAGTGACCTTCGGCGATTCAGGCTTGTCAGCATTGGACGGGGATAATCCACATACCCTATGACCCACATCTCTAGGAGTTTATAAAAGGGTTGTGATGTCTACTGTTATGAGATTATACTTAGAAGTATATGAGATATATATGCATTTCCTTTATTTTATGTCCTATAGGGCTATTAAGCCTTGAATAACGTGATTAATTCAACTAGACATGGAGGATGATACGACCATTAGATCATTGAGTCACAATGCGCACGATGCAATTCCATATATAAGATGACAATGGATAAGAGCAAAGTATAATACGAGTCAGACAGTATTGGTTACCGTACCAACCGTTTGACCCTTTTCAAGGCCCCAATTCCACAGGGAGTGTACTTGTATTACGATTGCATTCACTATTTTGTAGATTAAAAGTTTGAAAGAAAAGATATTGCTCTTGGAAAACCGTGACAGAACAGCAACTAGGAAAATATTGACCTTGGAAGATAGCGTAATGCACTCAGCTGAAAATGCTGAAAAGCAATTCACGAAGCTATCAGACAAGTGGACTGACTTCAGTAGAATGTTGGAAAGCCTAACAGAAGAACAAAGAAATGCGAAATCCGACGAAGCCAATAAACTGGTAGGCGAATGTATATGTTTTAAATATTTATCGTATGAAATGTCATTCTTGAACATTCACAATATGCTAGTTGGAACTAAAACGACAAAATGAAACATACCGACAAGAATTGTGCTTGATCAAAAAAGAACGTGAAAGACTTTCAGAGTTGCAAGAGAAGCATTATCGATCACTATTGCAAGAGCCACTGCCAAAGTCGATTACGGTTTGTACATATAGCTCTTGGCAATGTTGGCATACACATTCTGACGGATTCTGTCATCCACTAATCCCCAGCAAGCCTAAGGACTCAACAGGATTACAGGGCCCAATTGTATGGTGGATAGGATGGTATTTTGATGTTCATCCCCCCCCCCTTCGCACGGGGAAAATCTTGACGAGACTCCTAAACTGTTTTGACCGTTTTGACCTCGCACATTTGAAAATAATGTTTCCTCAATATTTTTCGTGTTGGAAACGTTTGTTTTCCGATTCGCCACGGCCGCTTGTGCGACGCATTTCTTACTGGGGTGGCAAGGGCCTTGAGGCAGCAATATTTTGCAAAATCTTGCTGTCTTTCACGATATGCACCAAGTTAAAAGACTGCCAGTGCCTGACGCCTGTTGTCCCTGTGATCCTGGTATTGCAAATGGCAACGCTACAGGAAGTTCAAAGTGGCTGGCTGGGAAATTTGTTCCAGCAATGGTGTAGACTGTAGCCTAGTGTATGCAGTTAAATAGAAAAGACTTGCAATAGCGAAATAACGGCACTCGTAATGTCACAAGAAATTGATTCAACTCGATACAGCCCATGGTACATGCCTCTCATAACTCGTAAGTGATTATCTGCAATCGGCTTTTGTAAATGTAAAATTCTTACTGCTTTCCTTCTCCCTGCCAGATTTTGCAGTCCATGCTCGAATCATACCGCAAGTCTTTAGCAGCCGAGAGGGCAAGCAAAGATTCTTTAGCATTGAAGGTCCGAAGTGAAAAGCTTTTTATGGAAGAACAATTAAAGGCTGAACAGGTTATCCTTACTGATGTTGTTATAAGTAAGGTTTTGTTTTGAAAAACTCTTTACCCACAGGCCAGAAGATTACGTATTGAAAGCTCACTAGCTTCTGAATTGCATACTGCACGTGGCGAGATAGTATTACTGAAATCTGCCAAATGCCATATGGACAAAGAAATAAAAAGACGTACTGAAATTCAGGTAGAGGTGGAGTCCTTTCTTATACCGCTTACTGTCATCCTCATTGAAGAATGATCTAAACTCTACAACGCCGTGTGTAATTGTTGGTAACGTTTTTCAAGTTTCAGCTGACTCCATTGTGGTTATTTGGTGGTATTCCGTTTCTGATATATAGCTTTGTTTCCCTGTAAGTGCAGCCCGCAGCTATCCCATCTATGGCCCCCGTATATTCGCAGCAATGAGATTGCAAGACTCCACATGTGACTGAATGAATGGTTGTTAAGTTGGCTGATGTATATTCTATGCCCACAGCGCTAATGCACTCCGTCGTGGCGTAAGGCCGACTACTGATTGTCGAATATCTCACGATTTCTAATCCAAAACGTGGCGCCCGTATGTTCTTAAGTGACTAAGCCACGGGGAAGACAACCTCATTTCTCTAATGTACGTCCTAAACATTACGTCAGCGAATTTTCTCTATAGCAGCTTGTGGTCGGTAAGGCCACTGTTGTGATATGACTGGGACAGTGGGTGCATATTTTACCAATAGGTTAATTACCGGTACTGGTATAATGCACTAATAGATATTACTAATATGGAATTTTTGGGTAATTCCATTGTCCAAAATACGACATTTGATGTCACTTATATAAATTCAAAATGTTCACTTGACACATGTATTGCATGAATTGTTGTTATATCGCAGTTCACAGAAGCTGCACTATTCTTCTAAATAATTTTGTACGGCTTGTTCCTGGATATGACATGACATATAAAATTTACAACTAGCAAAGAGTCGGTATCACGATTCTATGAGAAGTGATTGTACACCAAAGGCTGATAAAATCCGCGCCAAGTTTCATTTTTTGCGTTATGCTGTCTGGGACAGTATAATTAGCGGAGATTTTATCGACCGAAAGTCAGACACATAATACCGTGCACCTAGTTTTACTTAGCGTCAACAAAATGATAGGCTAACCATGGCCTACTTTTGTTCCTAGAGAAGGTCATGGGCTAACCATAAAATTGTCAATCGAAACGCATGGATATAAACAATTTGACTTAGTATAGACGAGTTGACGTAGTAGCGCTGTGTATAGGCAGGAAATGGTGTACCCCTAAATCACTATCTTCAAGCAATGCCAAACTAAAATATCGCAAACTTTAAAACTTTTTGCCGAATACAACAACTGATCGAAGGTTTCCTGTAATGTTCTCTAAAGTCAAAGAATCTTCAGATTTTTACTTCAGTCCCCTTCATCAAGCTCTAAAAGTATTTGTGTCGGACTGCAACCCACGCGCTTAGCACTTTGTCTATTCTTCATAAGGAGTAAGGAGTCTTGGGTCGTGCAAAAACGATAGGACCTGATGATAAAACAATGTAAATTGTAACTGGAAAATTGTATGCGACTTGAAGAAATATATCAACTAGATTCGCAGAAAGGAATTAACAGGATTCAGCATTTCAGCCTAACTCTTCTATACTATACTATTGTATGGTGATTTGACGTAGAGAAATTCAGTTTATTATTTCAAAAATGACATGCATTGCACATAATTGATATGCGGTATAGGTAGTCGCGATTTGTCCGAAACTATAAGTATAAGTAGCCTAAATTTGGTGACATTTGTTATAGATAGATAGGTTTATAGATCCAACGTTACAAGCAAAGTCACAAAACATGTGTAGGCCTACGTTCCACAGCTTACTGATAAGGCACAAGTAGAAAGCGCAGACGCGAGTTAACGCTCGAGACTGAGTATTGAATTTGCACAGTCACACAGTCACTGTGAATGTGCACAGTCACTGTGTCGATGTATGACGTCTTTTGATTGACAGGTAGATATCGATATAAAAAATGTGTATTGCTTAAAAACGGACGAAGCAAGAAACATAAAAATTTTCGAAAAATATTTCTTGGTTGCACTGATATTATATGCGAAATTAGAACTTTCTACGTTCAGCCGTTTTTTAGGAGTAGGCAAAGAAAATTTTCCAGGGTGGGTTTTCAGGCGTACAATAGTATAGTATTCACGTCACACACTACGTGGCTGAATCCAATTATTATTCTACCGCTGGTTTACAGAGCTTGTCAAAATAATAACATAATTCACGATTACGATCTGTTCCCCTTTGATTACTCAGATATATCCAGGAAGCCTATTTAATGGTCGTGTCAATCTGAGTTAACTATATAACAATAGTGCATGGGGACACACTATATCTGTTTGTTAATTAGACTTCCTGTAAGTATATACTCGCGTCCTTATTATTATAAGTTATATTTGCTGTTCCCTATTATCTAGTCCCAGAAATCGCAACGCAAAGGAATGAAAATTGACAGTTGCTCGTCTGTTAATTCCACAGCGTTAGTAAATGACGGATGTCCCCGCTTAAATAATAAATGCAGCAGTTGTCCCGGACGCTCTATGAGACGCGTTTTGACTATTCTGCCGCGGTAAATAAAATTTTAAACGACCTACAGCGTGGGAGTCTTGCCAGACGTAATATTGGCCTATATGACTCATACGTATAATTCAAATTGCTATGTTAACAATGCGTAGCAGTATTAGATTATAGACTGTAGAGTAGTTCTACTGTATTCTCGTAGAGATCGACAAAATGCATCTCATGTTATATTACAAAATAGTGGACCCGATGGCGGACGACCCTAATAGAACTAATACAAGCGCTTATATCCTATACCGTATACAATGGCCTGCTTTATAGAGTAGGCCATGCCGTATAATTCCCATAATATAATAGCGATGATACCAGAATGGGGTTTTACTGTATTGCAAAATAGTGGAGCCGATGAAGCCGTAGAATTTAAATAGCTATGTTACTAATTCGTAGCAGTATTACATTCTAGACTGTAGGCTACACTAGCTGTTCTATTCTTGTACAAAATAGTCGAGTCGATGACGGACCACCCAAATAGAACGAATTTACTAGCTTATATCCTATACGTGTGCATCACTCAGCAACAATAAAAGCGAGACTCGCAACGCCACCACCCTTGTTTGCTTCAAACACCGTTTGTTCTTGTCATTACTCGACCCTTCCGGTTTGCAGGTTGAGTCTGTAATCGCTTGCCATTCTCGAATCTGCCATTTGCGTTGCGAATCGGACTGGTACATTACAACTAGAAGGACTTAAAAGGGAAAACGTAATAATATGGCGCTTGTCGGGAACATACGTTCTGTTGTACGAGAACGGGAGGGACAAAGTGTTCCGATTCGCCCTGTGCAACTTACTAATCCGGAAATGGAGCATCCGGTAGCAATCTTTTGTAAATTAGGCACGTAAGCGCGTTCCTTCTCAACGTTAAGTCAGCAAATTCCCCGTGAACGGTGACAGCTCATCTTGGCTATGAAAAAGATCTGAGAATCAATATTTCTGTCATTGACCGTGAAAGTAATCAACAGTGTCCAAAGTATTCAAATCTAAAACCCGAATGCCAAATAGCTCTTGAAAAACGATAAATTCCGCAGAAATATCATTTACAGGAGCAGGTCGAACTGAATCTAGCTGAAACAAGGCACAAGTTGAAGTCCTTACATAGAGCATTAGAGACAAGCGAGCAAGTGCAAAGAGATTTCGTTCGTTTATCACAATCATTACAAGTATGTGGTTATTGTAAAGCCTATATATGTGAGAAGAGAAAAGGTTTGGCATCGTCACGAATTCGCTTGTATCCAAGCGCACACTCTTGACAATGCATGCGGCACACCAATCTACCGCCGCTACTGCGGTGTCCCCGTTGAACAATACCAAGATATGCCACGGTCAGTCAGCATCGATACGATAAGCCATAGGACTATTTTTTTAGGTGGAGTTGGAACATGTCAAGCGGGAACGAAGTGATATGAGCGTCGCGGGTCTCCAGAGTCCAAAAGAGAGCGAAGACGAGTCTGAAATTACAAGTTCAAGAGAATCTAAGCTTGACAACCAGGTTTTAGAGTTACAAGAAGCATTGCCGCTGACCAAGGCGCCGTAACAAAAATGTGCCGTTGTTTGGCTTACCGGTTATGAAATGATATACCGTGTATGCATATACGGTATATAGGCTATATATATATTTCGCATAGGGAGCGCCCGGAGACGCCCCATCGCACTTTTGGCACCCCTCTGCCGAATTCACGCCTGATTTCACCGAAGGCCGAATCGCTGTATCGGTCGGCTAGCTTTCATGTGGTAATCAACTGGAGCTGAACTCCATTTTTCTGTGCAAAGTGCCGGGCAGGTTAAAGACCGTTGGTGTCGGTGCCGAGGGCGAATTCGCCGGTATCCATCAACACACCAACAATGTTCGGTTGCACACTGCGCAAGCCATGTGCTAGATGATTTAACAGTGGCTTCAAAGTAATATTAACCAAGACAACTGACAATCTGCTACGGAATCTTAATTAATGTTCCGTTTACATGCAGCTTATAAACATGCTCGTTCAATATTTATCTATTATACGATCTATATTCTCTTGCTTTCATTCGTTTTCATTGTCATATCCCTAAACTGCATGTGCGTGTTGATCTGTCTGTTGATTCGATGTTATATCGAAGTAACTGGTGCCCAGAAATCGCTGATTCGAGTGGACCGCCTTGCTCCGTGCGCTGCCGGAGTCACCGAAACGTTGGCGAGCTGATGTAGTACTTCGAGCACTTATACACTGAATACTGAACTAGGCGCTATCAACGTCCCCGAGTATAGCATGGAAATTTGCATTCTTGAATCCTTCTTATAACTCAACACATGTTGACCAGTGAGACTTTCTATACACGTGCAAGTTGAAAATCGCAGATTAATAACTTCAATTCAATCGCAATTTAGTAATTGCAGAATCAATCGAAGAATAGTGGGCTATTATATAGGATTATATTCTGTGTAGTACAGAACTTCAGAATTGCTTGACATAGTGTATTAGAAGACTTTTCGTCCGGCTCTCATCAATAAGCACGCCATCACCCATGCCAAGTTTGGGGAACAACCTCCGGTTCTAACCTATTCAGAGGCCAAAGCCCACGTTAAGCAATACTGTAGGTCCTTATGGAACAACGAGTACATCAATGAAGAGCGCGGCGCACACTACCGCTAATTCCATTAACGAATATCTCCCTTCAGTACACCCGAATCTACTGTGTACGAGCGCATAGTATTCAGACTCCGAACAGGTCATTGCTGTCTTCGTGGACATTTGTTCAAGATAGGCTGCGCCGATTCACCTCTCTGCACCGAGTGCGATATCCCAGAGACGATCGAGCACTTCATGTTGGAATGCCCTCAATACGATTTCCACCGTACCTTCCTCAGAGAAGCAGCCCGAGAGCTTAATTGTGACGTATCACTCGCCAACCTGTTAACTGTGCCCCAGCTACTAACCCCGATCGTGGAGTACGTCCTCACCTGCGAGAAATTCTTATAAAGACTTAACAAATATGTATAGCCATTCTAGTTCCTAGTGTTACGTCCGTGGCGCACCTATGGCGTGCTCCTAGCCACGCCCTCACTGTCCGCGGACTGAGAAGCAGGATTGGTACAAGGGGATTGGTTTGGTTGCACCAAAGCAAGGTACAATCAGCATGTAACAATCTACTGATTTTTACGTGACACCAGACCTCATCGGTGATAAGCGCATCTCTGTCTTTTAAACAATATTAATAATAAGCACGCCACGTTAAATTTTGAATCAAAAATTGTAGCAAGGAGCAATCTGGTATTATGATGTCACACCAACAAAATGCTAATATTAATTATAAAGTTTGTAATAATAGATTTAGTAAGTCACCACAAATTTAAACGTCCAGTCCAGTTTATTGGAATTTATTATATTCAGTTTAATATATTATATTCCAATAAACTGGACTGGACGTTAAATCTGTGGTGACTTATTTATATTTATTAGTGAATTATTACTATTTGGATCGTCCGCCGGAAGATTTTAGTGGCGCTTATCACCGGGGCGGCGTTTTGCATCACGAATAAGACAATCTGGAGCAGATGAATATTATAGGCCTATATAGATAGTAATCGATAGTAACAGAAATAGTAAAAGTGATCAATGTTATGCAACATCGTTAGTAATAGCTGGGATTGGCGGCAATAAACATAAAAACTAGAGTCTATAACATTTTCCCTCATTCTGCTATAACATAACAACAGAGGCTAGCTCGGGAAGGGGGAACAAGTTGTTTAATGAGAATTCAACATTGGCATCGGTGCAAGCTCCAATAAATATTTGCCTAAGATGAGTGAATCGACGGCACTGCATTAGAATATATGGATGAACTGTCTCGACGCATTTGCAAATCGCGGACAGAGTGGGGTGTCGGAGCAGTTGATGCGATATAGGTCTCAATCGGATAGTGCTTCTTCTTGGCATCGGATTGAGGCGTAACGGAGCAGAGAGGGGATCGGTGTTTGAAACCACTTGTAAGAGAACGCTCCTTTTCCGCTGGACTAGTAGGCGTTGTCCCAAGCATTGATGATGTAGGCCTATATTCAGTTGGCCGAGTGATTTAGACTGTCCGCCTTCTGATCGGGAGGTTCCGGGTTCGATTCCCGACCGAGTCAAATCAAAGACTTTAAAAAATTGGTATCCGTTCACTCCCTGCTTGGCAGTCGGTATCGGGGAAGTGCGGAGAGTCGTGGTTGTAATAGTGATCCAGGCTGTAAACTGGAAGTATTGACACGTATACCGTAAGCATTGACCTGGCGTAAATGACCTTAGTAGTTCAAAACGTCATAAATTCCAAGTAAACAAAAATCAAACAATGTTCCGATTAGACTTCTGGCGTCTCTCTTAGTAAGACCAATAGGGTCCGAGTGGACTATAGGGTGCTTCGGTATACCGCGCGCCGCCTGCTTTGCTAGTGTGTCCGCCAGCTCGTTCCCAGGAACCCCACTGTTTCTCGGCATCCACGCGACGGTGACCTCTGGCTCCCACTTGATATGTAACCTGGTCGGGAATCTGAAAGATATATACTCTTCAAGAAAGTAGGCCTATGTGTGTAACGTATATGAACGCCAGATCGTTCCCAGGAAGTAGGAACCCCACTGTGTTCCGGCATCCACGCGATGGTGACCTCTGGCTCCCACTTGATGTAACCTGGTCGGGAATTTGAAAGATAGACTCTTCAAGAAAGTAGGCCTAGCCTATGTGTAATGTATATATATGAACGCCAGCTCGTTCCCAGGAACTCCACTGTGTCCCGGCATCAACGCGCGATGGTGACGTCTGGCTCCACTTAATGTAACCTGGTTGGAAATCTGAAAGATACACTCTTCAAGAAAGTAGGCCTATTGTGTAATGTATATGAATTTATAGCCGAGTTTCCACCATATTACCACACACATGGGTTACATAGCATGTAGGGCGGCCCTAGGAGCCGGGCCTGGACGAAAAAAGGCGACGTTATTTTAGATTCCCTGCTTGGCAGTCGCTTTCGGGGAAGTGCGGAGAGTCGTGGTTGTATAGTGATATCCGGGCTATATAAACTGGAAGTAGTGACATATATATAGGGTTGTGGTTTTTATCAAATTACAACAAATCGCAACCGCTTTAAACCGAGGCCTTGATTAAAGCCATGGGTTTTTCGGTTTTTACTGGTTTTTATTAAAAGTAGGGACTCCATAGTGGAGACCAAGTTGTATTCGTAGAGGACGTTCACCTTCTCCCAGATTCGCCGCTTGGAGAATTTACGGCAACCTCCAAGGTTGCATTGTGGAAAAAAGCTTATTGTACAGTAGGCAATCTTGTAAACCGAAGCCACGTTTTGGTCCAAACTAGTCACAAGTCAGCCTACAGGGTGGCCATCAACACACGAGGGGTCAAAAAGGAATTTGCTCCTCCGACATTCCTGTGTCACGTGATAAAGAGCTTTTACGACTTGCATGCAGTACAGTACAGTTACTGAGTTAACTTAGCGGGCATTATTTCACCATGTTTGTAAATGATGATGATAAATATGTGACGTCATAAACCGTCAACGACATGTGACGTCACATCATGTGAGAATATGACGTCATTGGGCCCCCTCCGAAATCAAAAGTAGTTTGCGGCCTTGTTTTTCTTTGAGGATACTCTATCTATATCCATCGGAAAGAAATTATACTTCTAAAACTGAAACTCATTGAAGCATATCAATGGTCATCGACAGGAACAGCTCTGTGGGTTATCAAGATTGCATCTACTGGGTACTCCAAACGCATTCTCAATACTCAATGATTCATGTTAACCACAGTAGAAATAGGGCTACAGTTCACTATTTACGACACAACAGTAACCTAGGCTAGGCCTATAGCCTATGTTATTGTTACGTGAAGTATCACTTGGTGTCGCTAACTGTCTCATATATAATGCTGGTGTGGGGTGTTAATCAAGGTATTCTAGCAAACAAGTGCTTGGTGATAAGATCTCAGTTACTGTCTATGCGAGTCTCGGGATAGGGTTTGAGTAAAGCGATGTAGAAGAACGTAACAGTTATCTATTCGACGAAAAGGGATTTGTGCAAGTTTCTGATGGATTCCACTCAGGCAGTCGGATATTATAACGAATAAGCTTCGGGTTCACCAATGTAACGAAGAATTGATGCCCAGGACTTATTAACTTAATAAGCCTGTCTTCTCCGTGCGCAGCCTGAGTCACCAGCCTCGTAACGGAGACGTAGGTTCACTGGCTCCATCTCCTGTTCAGAGTGTCCTTCGAGCACTGACGCTCGAAGTCCGATACTGAACCAGGCGCACTAACGTCCCAGAGTTTGTAGCGCGGGAATCTCGACTTTACAACCTTCTAATGACACAGTAGGCCTACTGATTGATCAGTCATAGATCTCGTTTGGTGCGCGTACCGAATTATATTTCGATGAAGAATATCTTGACTTTAACAACGATTGAATCGTAGAATCAACTGGTGAAATATTGAATGATACGTAGATCGTCAATACACTTCCGTAACGTAACAGTTCTTGAAGAGCGTGTCCTTTCTGATATTTATTTCACGCTTTATGCGACCTAAGCCTATAGATAGCCTACAATGAGTAAATCTCATCTCCTCTCGGCAATCGATAATATGGTATATAGGCCTACTTTCCATTGGCTTTTATGGACCGCAATAATGCGATTGCTGTGCCGCCAAGAGGTCTGTTGTTATCGACATTGGGGTATAATTGTTCTATAAATTAAATTTTAATGGTGCTAAGCGTGAGAGAATGACAGCAAATGTGCTATGCTCTCGAACATTCCTAGTAGCCCAACCGAGCTGAACTAGCATGGTCGGCATGACCTATTCCCATGGTAGTGTAGGAGGCCTACATAAGAACACTCTATACATTGACATGCAACGGTAAAGTTCCGTTACAATATCACGCAGGCTATTTTCCCGCTAGCCCCTCACGCCTTGTCCAATCCAGTGCACACCAGATAGCTATCATCTCGGTCGTGAGACTCGAGAGGGATTTGGAACAGGGCCGGGATAAGTTCGTCGACAACGATGGGATGCAGAAAGATGACCCTGCCCCAGTGGATGATTTCGAACCATCAGTGTAGGCTAAATTGCTACGTAGCCATAATAGTTTCTGCAAATAAAATCCAATGAGACGGTCTTACGGATATCGGGCGTCGTACAACTAGGGCCTACCAATAAGGCCGATGCAACAGATGGTGCCTTGAGTGTCCAAGTCGGTTTAGGCGTGAACGCGTAAACTAGTTAGTTATCTATAGCTACTAGCTGTTGCGTTGCACTACTAAATATCGCGTTGCACTACAAAATATCAATGGCGAGCATAAAGCAAATATCGCTACATCCCCCTTTCTATATATAATTAGATAAGACTACGTGCTCTGTTGCGGCAGAAGACCAGATAGGCTACTGAATGTCGGGATAAAAGACTCGCGATTTCGAATTCAAAACGTGGCCCAAATGTTCTCACGTGGTTCGACCACGGGAAAAACCAATCTCATTTATTATATCCACGTACATTCTTCAGCTTGCGGCCTGTAGCGGCACTGTCGTTTTATGATCGGTACAGCAGGTGGGTATTTTGTTATCGCTAGGTCAATTATCGATTCCGTGTGAGATATAAGCTACCTAATTAAATGTCTCATTTGGTATAACCCAATAAAGGATAATAGGCTACGCTAGTCTAGGGTCTAGGGCAAGTCCAGTGTCCTAGATACGACAGTTGATGTCACGTAGGCCCTACATACATTCAGAAATGTATACGCGACTAGGGCTGGGCACTCGAATTCGAATACTCCGAATCGAATCGAAAGATATTCGGACCGAATCGAATAGTAATTCGTTCTCTTTTCGAATTTCGAATACTACAACAACTTGAAAAGCTATCTATACGCGTTTCAACGTGGACGTAGCCAGGAGAGGTTTAACTTGAAACACTCCTTTCCTCTTGTACCATAATTTTGAATTGGACTTGTGTGCATTTTGCTGTTACCCTGACAGCACGCCATGAATTCACATTTGGCTAGTTGCGTCTCTGTATGTTCCTGACCGTTGATCATATATTTTTGATCACATTTTATCGAAGTAGGTTAATAACTAGGTCAGACGCGTCTATTCGGTATTCGATTCGATTCGATCCGATATTTCATACTATTCGATTTTGCCCAGCCCTATACGCGACACACTCCACACGTTTTTGTGCATGAATCAGAGGAACACGTATGTTTTCCACAGACGACCTAACAAGTTGTATGACTGACAGCACCTATAAATAGGGTTATGGTTTTAATCAACCCTGATTTAAACCAGACGGTTTAAACCGGTTTTTTTCTCTTGGTATTTATCAAACACCTGGTTTTTTCGGTTTTTAATGTTTTTTTTCTCATTTTTGCCTACCATATCATATCTCCGGCTTCCTGAAGATACCAGCAAGTGATGTTACAAGTATCGAGAGGCTGAAATTTTCGTAGAAAATGGATGGGGGGGGTACCTAGCAGACTGGGACAGCAGATGCAATCTTGATAACCAACAGAGCTGTTCCTGTCGATGACAATTGATATGCTTCAATGAGTTTCTGTTTTAGAAGTATAATTTCTATCCGATGGATATAGATCCTCAAAGGAAAACAAGGCCGCAAAATACTTTTGATTTCAGAGGGGCCCAATGACGTCATATCCTCACATGATGTGACGTCACATGTCATTGACGGTTTATGACGTCACATATTTATCATCATCATTTACAAACATGGTGAAATAATGCCCGCTAAGTTAACTCAGTAACTGTACTGTACTGCATGCAAGTCGTAAAAGATCTTGATCACGCGACGCAGGAATGTCGGAGGGGCAAATTCCTTTTTGACAACTCGTGTGTTGATGGCCACTCTGTAGGCCGACTTGTGACTGGTTTGGACCAAAACGTGGCTTCGGTTTACAAGATTGCCTACTGTACAATAAGCTTTTTTCCACAATGCAACCTTGGAGGTTGCCGTATATTCTCCAAGCGGCGAATCTGGGAGAAGGTGAACGTCCTCTACGCGTACAACTTGGTCTCCACTATGGAGTCCCTACTTTTAATAAAAACCTTGGTTTAAAGCGGTTGCGATTTGTTGTAATTTGATAAAAACCACAACCCTACGGCTATAAATGATCAAATCACTATAAAACACATAAACCTATTTCGGTTCCCGCTATTGTTAATTATGGCGTAGGCTTAACAAGAAAGTCAGAACCGCATGACGTCGACGCCGATACTTCGATAATTGGACTCCAATAGGCTATCTGTGATATCATACTAGAAAGAGTTTTATTCTGTTGTCGTGTATTCGTTTTGAATCTTGGCGCCAATTCTGGCGAGTTTGATATATATATTCATGTAGGTAGGCCTACATCCGTTTGAGAGACTAGACACGAGAGGACTTCACTCGTATTACCCAAAGTTCTATGTTCACTCTGGTTTTACCTACTGGTATATATATATCACTCTATGATAAAATGCAACACGCAAGTTTGATCATTGTGCCGTGACAAATTAGGCCTAGTGACTACCTCCGCCATTGGAGAATTGGAATAACGAAGTTGGGGATTGGAATTGCGTGCAACTTACCACGACCACCTACTGTAAGTTAAGTACAGAGTCAAGTTGGCCGCCTTCTTATTAGCTAACTTGGGACAGACACCACGAAATTACTATACGGTGAGGGTGCCCGAAGTTACTGCACTACTGTCTGATATGAACCAGGTTATGCGATATTAGGTGTCAGAAGTGAATACATATTGTATAGATTGGAAATTACAAATATCGACGAGCCCTGAACCCTGCTGTATAATACGGTCTAGTCTGTTCCTTGCAAACAGGTTTCAGATAAGCTTATGTAAATGCAGTCACGTCTCCAATATTGTCCTTACACATAGAGCTGGGAATGTAGTAAATATGCTTAGCAATGTAGTAAATGACAAAGGATTGATTGCATGTAGGAAATTTACCATGTAAATGAATTTAGACGAACTTCAAGTCAGTTGTACAACACAAGTCAACCAGAACTGTATACTGATACCAAAAAAAATTTCAGTCCATTCTATATCATAGAACAGCAAATTCGTGAAGATGAAGTCAAGTTTTGCGCTGCATTAGGACGTCCATTTGGAGTCGTAGTTATGCACTGCAGTAGTCCATATCCTACACTGATTCACTATTTCCAATTCCATCCTTGCTTCCATTTATCACTCTGACCAACAGAGCCGCTTCCTGGCCGTGACCGCTGTGGCATCATGTCTAGTAGCAGTTGTCTCTCTTCAGGTTTCAATGAGCTTGTATTGAATGGAAAAGGTAGCGATGCTGGAGATGATCTTGCTTGACTCTGAGGCCTGAAGCCGCCCACTGAAGAGCTTGAACCAGATCTCTGCTGTTGGTACTGTTGTTGGGCTCTTTGTAACATTTTTTGGTGTCGACGTAACTGCTCTTCCTGCAATTTTTTCAGCTGAGCCTGCTGCTGTTGCAGTTGTGTAGCTGCTGCAACAACTGCGGCAGTTAGTGTTTGGTTAGTCACCTGGTTTTGCACAGCAGTCTGACTGGCTTGTGACTGCAGCTGAGCTTGTTGTTCCTGCATTTTCTGCTCAATCTCTTGTTCCTGTTGTAAAGCTTTTACGAATGCAGTCTTCAATCTGTTGGTATGCTCTGCTTTCAGGGCCTTCTTTTGGTTCGTCGTAACACACTGAAGACAAATTACTTTGTCGGGTGTTGCCTTTACCAACTTCCACAATGGGCTGAAATCTTTCTTACACTGTATGCAAATACTCGGAATCGTAGTATTCTCATTTTTCTCCGATTTTTGTGGAGTTTTCATCTGATATTGTTGAATTTTCTCCACTACTTGCTCCAACCCTACCAGGCATATGAATTCATTGCTTGCAGCACTTGGTAAGAATGTAATCTCTGGCGGAGGTGGTTTAGGTGGTGGAATTTCGAGCAAGGTTTTTTCCAACTGCTTTCTCAATGACAACTTGGCTGCAGCTTGTTGCTGCTTGAAAGCTACAGCCGGTGCTACACTACGAGACTTTTGCTGCTGTTGCAATGATTTCTGTTGCTTCAGTAAGAACTGTTGCATGTTTGAAGCCAGATCATTTTGTCCCAAAAGGAGAGGATTAGCACCACGGAGTAAATTTCCTGCTTGCATTAATTGCGGCATTTGCATCATTGCTGCTAACGCGTTTCTGTTAGCTTGAAGCTGAGCCGAATTTGATGCATTTGAGCTAACAGATGGTGCTTGATTTGATATTCTAGCACTTTGTGATGATCTTGAATGATTTGACTGAGTATTTTGCTTTGAAAAGTTGTTGCCTGCGTGCAAGGAGCTTGAACGTTGAGTGTTTGCAGATGACAATGTTGTTGCTGCTTTATTGCCTTGTTCCGAAAATCCAATGCCAGACTGATGCTGTTTCGATAACTGACTTTGCCTAAGCTTCTTTAACAAGACAAGCTTTGCCTCTTCACGGCGGACAGAATCTTGCAGCTGTAAGATACAAGTTTCTTGATTTCTGTGCATATGATAAAGTTTCTGCAACAATTCCTTGTTGGATGAAGAGGTCGGGTCCATGGGAACATCGTCATCTTTAATTACAATTACATCATCTCCTGAAGCTTTTTCTGCCAATTCTTTAGATTCGTCGAAAGCTTTAGACTCCACATATTTATTGCTTAAATCAACAATGTCCTCACCACTTCTACGGTCCATAGTTGCAGACAGCTTCGACCCACAATCCTTATCTTTTGTTGTCTCCCTGGAATCATCATTAAAAGAAGCCATGGAAATTGTATGCTGTGAGTTATTAGAAACATCACCAACATGAGATTCAGTTTCTGTTTCCAGTTTTTCATCATTGGAAGGATCAGATATACTGGTATCTGAAGTCTTCACCTTTTTTGTGCACTCATTTGATAATTCCGCTGTCTCAAATTTACGCTTTGTAGATTCATAACCCTTTTTTGAATCTTCTACAGATGAATTTTCCATTGAATCGTTTGTTAGATCAGCACCATACTCCATGCTGTACACTCACAGATGAACCGAGTTAATAGATATGTTATGTACCGAAATCAGAACCTCATTATACCGAGAGCGCTTATGATCTGGTAACATACATAGGAAGGGGTAAGTGTTCAGAAAGAATAGGAACTAGGAAGTACCGTAATTCAATTGGGAAAAATGTTCTATCCAAAAAGAAAGACTTTCATCACCACCAACTTGACAAAACGTAAACGGCCTAACAACATCTAACCACGCTGGCAAAATGTATCCTAGTACTGTGGGCTCCACTAGTCAACTTAATTCTTTTACAACATTTATTTGGGTATCGGAATCAGTATCATCAAAATATTGGTATCGTCTCACCTCTAGTGGTGCTTATTTCATTGCTTATTTCTGTTGAGCACGTTCAGTGTTCATACTGGACATTGGTTATGTGTATAGCGATAGTTTGGGAACCATCAATCAATCATTGAGCTTTCAAGATAAGACTGACAGTGGTAAACTGCATATCGAACCGATACGTACTCTAATTATCCTTAGTAGTACAGAACTTCAGAATTGCTTGAAATACTTATTCTTATCAATGTTAACATTTAGAAGACTTTTCGTCCCGCTGTCATCAGTAAATAAGTCAGATTGAATTCAAATCGAAAATTGCAGTTATCAAAGGCAATACCTATATAGGTATTATGACTCACATAAACGAAACGTTAAATTAACTATAAATTTTCGATTCATTCCTCCCTGACCTTCACTGTGGAGAAGGAACACAACAATCGCTTACAATTTTTAGACGTAGTAGTGGAAAAAGCACTCATATACAATAGTAATTAATATAATAAATCACCACAGATTTAACGTCCAGTCATGTTTATTGGAATATAATACACACCTGATGAAGGAGCAGAGCTGTGAAAGCTTGTGTATTATATTCCAATAAACTGAACTGGACGTTAAATCTGTGGTGACTTATTATATTTATTACTATTTGAATCGTCCGCCATCGGCTCCAATATTTTTTGTATTATATACAATATATATATATATATATAATTAATCGGCCTATCAATAGGAATCTGGATAAATTTGGAAAACCTGTTGTATATGGACCACTAAAATGCCCAGCTTACCTACATTTACCTTGGGTTGCTGTCATTTCATCAAAATTCGAAAATCAAGTTAAAGTAGCTGTTAAAAAATGTTTTTCTGCAGTGGAACCTTTGATAATGATTTTCACTACTAGCCCTATTCTCCCCTCAGCGTCCAAAGACGTGCCCCCTTCCATATCATTAAGTAATGTGGTACCGATAAAAGTCCACCTGACACTATACTGGTTCAAGAATTGGCAAAACAGCCAGACAACACAGTCAAACCGAATATGATGATGCTTTGCCTGCCTTTTCAGCTATTGGCCGTCATTTACTTGAAAATCCTGACAGCTAACAGTGATGACATGTTATCCGTTCTTGCCACCTGTTGCTCTAGCTTTCACCTTTCAAGCTTGAAAACTACAATTATTAAGCTCCAAAAACCAAAACTGTGCCAGCAAAAAGAATTTCTTTACTCTCTTAAATAGGCCTAGGCCTACCCCACTAACGTTCGTATTTATTGAGCTGTTGTTTTCATTGTTGTTTCACTTGTTTTCTGTATAATTATATTTCAATGGTCTATTATAGCCTTGTATTATTAAAAAATTCATATTTAATTTGGCATTGTTAGTGTGATGTCATAATACCTATAATTATTGCCCTTAACTACAATTTTATATTTATTCTGGCGTGTTTGCTGATGAAAGTCGAACGAAAAGTCTCCTTAACGTTAATAAAGTATCAAGCAATACTGTAAATATCGTACTAGGCCTACCCGCGCACGAATCATGGCAGAACCAAAGACAGTACCGTAGGTGATGTACTTACTGATTAAGGCATCACTGACCTGTAATCATATAAAATAATATTGTCATCCCAGCCTTCACAAATTGATAATTTATATACGACAGTGAAACATAGGCCTACACGAACAGCAAGTGAAATCACTGTTCACTTAACAAGAATTCAACCTGCAGATCAGAACCTTTGGCATGTGTGATACAGAAATATAATAAGTCACCACAGATTTAACGTCCAGTCCAGTTTATTTGTATATAATACACAAGCTTTCGGAGCTCTGCTCCTTCATCAGGAGCTCTGAAAGCTTTGTGTATTATATACCAATAAACTGGACTGGACGTTAAATCTGTGGTGAATTGTTATATTTATTACTATTTGAATCGTCCGCCATCGGCTCCACTATTTTTCGTATCAGAAATATAATTATATTATATATATATCACAAATGGATGTTACCAGTACCGGTACCACAAGAAAGCTCACAAACTGACACAACCACCAGGTGCGGTGAGTGAACGTGAAATGAACTCGATGAGTTAACATTTATGATCTCTGGTAAAGATGTAATACCTCAAAGCCTGAAATCACTAAAGTTCGGCGCCTTCAAGAGGGTTGGCGCAACTTATTACTTGCCAAATATTAGAGGTCTATCCCTGGCTTAATTATTATATACTAGCTGGCTATCCCGGTTTCACTCGGGGCATACATCATAAGACATTGTAGCCCAACGCGAAGAGAGAGATGAGATGCTGCCCTCTCTTCTCTTGAAGAAGGAAAATGGCTCCCCGATTCATTTCTCATAAAAATTATCTGAACTCGTATGAAATATATCTAAGGCGTCGAACCGAAGGATAGTACGTACGCAGAACGTTGTAGCCAGGCAACCTAAGTCCCTACATCGGGCCCACTTCCAATTATAGATAAACAACCTACGTTTTCCAATCGCTTTGTAAACCAAATTAGAAGAGCCATCAAGCGGTGTTATTTTTCTGTTGAAACCCGTGTTTTTTATACCACGAGAAACTTATTCCCGTCAACAACTATGGACGCTTTGCCTACCACTCATCGCAGCAATGTCATTTATGAATTTTCGTGCCGCTGTGACAGTCGGTAGGCTACGTAGGCAGAATGGCGCAACGTTTGTCCGACAGAATAAAACTGCATGTACCAAGATGTGTGATGTTCTCTAATTATATCTCTCTCACCGATTCTTCATGGTCAAGTGCACACGCACGCGTGACAAGAGTTTCGTTTGTGTTGTTCAGTTGTTGTTAGTTGTTATTGTATTACTGCACCTCGTTGGTGAACACATATTGGAGTAATAAGCTTCGTAGGGATTAGGCTATAGTTCAACACTTTTTGTCTACATTTCAGTTTGATCATTTATTATGGTATTTTAACCTATCAATAAATGCATAGTTGCACACAAGACACATCAGAAACAAGAATGAAACACAATCGCGTAGTGAATCCCATTTCTGTGATGTCTCCCAAATTACGTCAGCGAATTATATCCGCATTCCTCAACTTGCGGTCGGTAGCGGCAATATCAGATGATTTAGGGCAAGTCCGGTGTAGTAGATACGACAGTTGATATCACGTATATACATTCAGAATGTAGGCCTATTACCACACCCTTGGCACCTTAGACTTTTTAACTGCCACTGGTCATGCTAATGTTACGAAACTTTACCGTTACGTGTCAATGTATAAAGTTAGTTTGCATGTAGCCTAACTCTCACCTCGGCAATCGAACTCCATCATTACCACACCCGTGTCACCGTAGGCGTAGACTTACAAGAATTCGTAAGCAGTTCGAGATTATAGCGCATTTGCTATCATTCTCTCACGCTTAGCACTGTAACGAAGTAACTGGCGCCCAGGACTTGATGATTGCATACGCCTGTCTTCCCCGTGCGCAGCCTGAGTCACCAGCCTCGTTACGGAGACGTAGGCGCACTGGATCCGGCTACTGTTCACAGTGTCCTTCGAGCAGTGACACTCGAAGTCTGATACTAAACCAGGCGCACTGACATTCCAGTTTGTAGCGCGGGAATCTCGACCTTACAACCTTCTAATGACACAGTACTGATTGATCAGTCAGATCTCGTTTGGTGCACGTACCGAATTATATTACGATGATGAATAACTTGCCTTAAACAACGATTGAATTGCACCCTATCCATCCAATCTTTACACCAATGCTGCGGAATTATAAGACGAGCAACTGTGTCAATTTCATTTCTTTGATTGGTGTTTTCACCTTTTCAGCGACGAGATAATAGGGAACAGAACGTATAATTTTGAATAATAATAAGGTACGTGAGTAAAAACATCCCTTACGGGAAGTCTAATATGCATTTTCAGTCAAGTGTTGTTGTACACAATTACATACAAGTCAAATTTGCATAGGATCCAGCTTCATTCCCCATCTAGGGGCAGGTAACACTGTAGCATCTTGGGTTGAGCAGAAAGTCTCAATTGGTATCAGATTTAGTAGCCTACTGCTGCAACAATCTTTGGCAATTGATCACATTTTATGAGCCGGTTCAGTGTTGAATAAGAGAACAGTCACAGAACACAGTACGCCTGTAACTCTTTCCGAGTTACGAAAAATAGTGGAGACGATGGCGGACGATTCAAATAGTAATAAATATAACAAGTCATTGCAGATTTAACGTCCAGTACAGTTTATTGGAATATAATACAACGTCCAGTCCAGTTTATTGGAATATAATACAATAAACTTGACTGGACGTTAAATCTGTGGTGACCTATTATATTTATTTCCGAGTTATGTAACAGAAGTAAGATCACCAATCCCTGCTATTAACGGTTACATGTTAGGACAGGATCTCCTCCACATTGACTCTTTATCGTTTCATTCCACACTCCAAAATAGTTTTTGATTGGACCGAAGTCAGCATTTAGGCATGTACTTTCAAATAAGTTATCCTTAAAGTAGGTGGAAGAAAACTGATCAAGTCTCATTAAATTGTCAGGAACCGCTGTAGCATCAGAATTTACATTTTGCTGTATCACAGCATACCCCCATGGTTTAGTTTGCTTCCATTCATTTCCAGGATAGCAAACAGCCTTCCAATAATATCCTGGAATTTTAACAGCATTTTTGCTCAAATCATCTGCATTCATCCACAACGGCTCGCCTTGTGCATCTTTAGCCACCCCCCAAGTGCCTGTAAAAATATGCACCCTTTCTGTAGGCACGTATCTGAGTATAATATATTCCGTCATGCATTCATATTGTCTCCAAGAATTCTCATTAAACTGAGAGTATTGTGGAGCAGCATTTGTAAGTGTAAAAGTTCCCATTTGACCTTCTTCGTCTTGGCAATTGATAGCATTTGGATTCAGATGTCCTCTGTCGACATTAATCTTTTGTTTGTTGCCTACGTAGTCACTGTTTAAAGCCTGTTGTAATCCACATTTTTTTAAATGTGTCCCGCCATGACCAATTTGGGACGGTAAAGTCAACTGCGAATCAATTGAATTTGCATCACACAAAGTCAATGAGACACGATTCCAAGATCTCTCTTCAGGCCTTGAAAAACCGGAACAATTTGGATATAGCTGCACAGTGGCAGCGGAGTAAATTGGTATTCTTTCAAGAGTGTTATATAGTGTCGCATAGACAGCTGGACCTACAGAATTAATATGCACCTGCGTTTGGCACAATCTTACTGTTCCACTCTGATTTTGCTTCATTCTGGGAAAATACGACCCCCCAAAAAATTGATCACAATAATGTGTGCTGGTAAACCTTGACAACTGGGCTGTGTTACCAGTGCCGTCAATGACTACGTCGGTACGATGCTTTCCATGGCTATAAATCATATAATATACCAGTGAAGCCAGCATTACTGCAAGTGCTCCATAGGGGCTCAGACCCAGATTCATAATGAATATTATTATTAGCTACTTAACTGTAAACAAGACAGATCGAAGCGTGGGTACAAAATTATGTCAACATATCAAGCAATGAGGGTATATTTATGCAGAATTACTCCCCACTCACAACGGAACCGAAGGTGGGTGTGAAATGACAGAATGAGGCATGCTGGTTACGAATATCAACATCCCGGCCGTCGGAAACGTAGAATTTCGAAGATACGTACAGCCAAATTCTCAACGATCCCAAGCAAAATCGCGCACCAAAGCACTATCAGATTATCGATAACCAATCCTTGTAGTTTAGTTATCTATAATCAGATACGGCTACAAACACTGCCACGCTCCAATGCACATACCCTCATCTCTGTTTTATGGCTCAAGGCGTTACTACTAGAGCTGGAAGGCTCCGCTTGACCCGGCTCCACTCCCGGCATAATCATAAATGCTTGGTACTATGTCTCTATAGTACTACCAATCTACCATAGCCTTTACACACTGGCCTGGAAGCTGTGACGAAACAGACATTGTCTCCATTGTTACAGTACAGTAGTTGCGAGCAGCGACACCTTGTGATAGGCTGCATTGTTGCTGTTTTTGGTTTGGTTTTCCGCTGGACTGGGCTGCTTTGTTGTTTTGATTCTCCGCTAGACCACTTTACAAATGGATATTGCTGAGCAGGAACTGAAGAAATCTTTTGATTGGCTGCTAGGCGAGGCGAGGCGTACCTATTTCTACAGGGTGTATATTTGATTTCTTCTCTTTACAAAGTGAATAGTGGAAATAGCCTCCTTTGAATTATCGTACGGTAGCGATTAACCTAATGGATACCGGAACCACTAGCAGCAGCAGTAGCAGCGCAAAAGAATGGTCGGAAATGGTAAATACTGTTGTCTTCCTGGCTGTTCTAGCTCTCAGCGCACAGGACAGCGACTTTATATAGTTCCGACCGGCAACGAGCTACGATTTGGTAGCAGCATTTAAGCTTGGGCTTCAAGATTTCAACAGGTAAGTAGGCCTACCAGTACCCTACAGATGCTGTATACCATCATTGCTCTGAGAGCTTAATGTAGGTGTTCAGGTTCCTAGCTGTCTTTGCTTTCAAGGTAATGATGAGGAGAGGTAAACTCCCTGCATTAATTAAGGTTGGTAGGCCTAGTGTAGGGATGAGAGTCCCTTATAACCCTTTATCTCCTCACCATAGACCACGATAGTGATAGATGGAGATCCCAGTCATGCGTAGATCATGCTATAGGAGACCTCTCTCGTATTATCGCTATATAATGCTGCGCTCGTGCATGTATGATGATTATGAGACTCATTACTCTCTCGAGTACTTCGATGTAGGCTGTGCGGTGCCTTGTGTTTTAGGCTTAGTTAATACATCATCTCTCTGCAACTCGTCTGTGTTGAAGCTCTATCATCCAGAAGCTATAGAATCACTATTGAGGCGCTACCTACTGCGTTATCAGGCGTCCGTGGAAGATAATGAAGTTAAGTATTCGGCACACTCCGCGGCAGGACGGCAATAGGGAATTCCTACGGACCCCAAGTCTCTACACTAGCCCAGGGATGCACAATACAAGTTAATCCGGTTGCTACCGAAACCGTAGGTGAATTCCTCGCTATGGAAACATAATAAATACACTAAACCTATCCTTACATATTGATCTGTTAGTATACGTATCCATAAGCTGAATCTATATAGCTAGCTACTGTACTGAATGCTTTCAGCTTTGTTTTAGATAATTCTGAGATATCGTGAAAATCCACATTTCCGGGACAATCTACAAACAAAGAAGGTGTACATCTGTGAGAAGCATTTTATCCCAACAGATATCGTGACGACTTCTAAAAGATCATGGATAAAGCCCGGGGCTCTACCCACTCAGCATATGCCCATGAAGTCTCATGAGACAACACATCAACCAAGACGTGCTTTAATCTGAAAATACTGTCCCTGTCCTCCTGCTCCTGTTTCTAATCGTACGTATCTCAGTCCGGAGACTAGGATAGAGGAGGGGGCGTGTTGCAGGCGGGCCCGCCGAGACACGCGCCCCCGACGGGGCACGGGGCCTGATGCATAGACGGAGGCGGGATGTATATGATGAGAAAGGCTTCGCGACCTGTGCGGAGCGAAGCGGAGCCGGGTCAAGCAGAGCCGTCCACCTCTAGTAGTAGCGCTTTAAGCATAGAATATAATTACATTCTATGCTTTAAGCCTTAAAACAGTGATGACGTATGTGCATTGGAGCGTAACAATGTTTGTATCCGTATCTGATTATAGTTATAGTTATCTACTTATCTATAATCTGGTGCGCGATTTTGCTTGTGATCGTTGAGATTTTGGCTGTCCGTATCTTCGAAATTCTACGTTTCCGACGGGCGGGATGTTGATATTCGTAACCAGCATGCGTCATTCTGTCATTTGACCACCCACCTTCGATTCCGTTGTGAGTGGGGAGTAATTCTGCATATTTACCGCAACGAGTACGAAAAATATTCGGCACGCTCCGAAAACACGTCCTATTGAAATATTACACAGGGAATGGATTATCCCCGTGTTATTCGATAGGCCTAGTTGATACTGGCATAACGAAAAATAGGAAACATTTGCGATTCACACCAACTCGACATCAATATTAACTTTTTTGGTATATCTGGCAACTCAAATCGTGTTACGTCATTCCTATCTCAATGGTTCGCCGGTGCGCTAAGCCAGATTGACTAGAAAGTGTTTTGAGTGACTTTGCGCTAAGCTACAGCTATGTTTTTAGTCGTAGGGGTAGCGATTTTTGACGGGCGATATTTCCGTAAATAGTTGCGACTGAGATGTGGGACGGGTATATTTGTGCACAGGAGGTGCTATCGATCTACGTACAATTTGGGCCGCTATCTATATAAATTTACCAGGCAGAGATGGCTATGCGGTGTGCCTACGTGATGCATGTCAGATTGGCGGAGGCCGTCATCGGTCGCAGCTCGGCAGCGAAGTAAGCCTAAAGTTCAGATGGAAATGCACGGCCTGCCTACCAGCTCGATGAAAGGTGAATCCTGCTGAATTTCTGACCACCCGTACCCAGTCTCTGAAAACTGAAGGCCTAATCTGGATAATTATAATTTATATCAAACAAATGAAAAATTAGGAAAAATTTAGTTGGAATTCAAAAATAACGCACTTCCTGCCTAAAGTATAGATCTCAAGTCAAAAACAACGATTGCAATATAGTTCATGTAGCTGATAGACACTTCTCAATATAGTCTCATCTCGCTCAAAACAAAGACTTTGAAGAAAATCTCAATGTTAAGGAAATCTGATATAACGCACTTTCCAAATTTAGGCAATTTCTTCCTAAAGTAAAGAACCCAGGTCAAATACTATGAATGCATTATAGTTCTAGTAACTAATAGACACTGCTTGATATAGTCTCATATCCCTCCAGTCAAAGACTTTAGAGAAAATCGCAATGTTGGGGAATTCCAAAAAACCCGCGTTTTCTGCCTAAAGTATAGATCTCAAGTCGAAAACAACGATTGCAATATAGTTCATGTAACAGCTAGACACTGCGCGATATTGTCTCATCTCGCTCAAGTCAACGACTTCGGCGAAAATCGCAATGTTAAGGAAATCCGAAATAACGCACTTTCCAATTTAACGCACTTTCTTCCTAAAGTAAAGAACCCAGTTCAAATACTGTGAATGCGTTATAGTTCTAGTAACTAATAGACACTGTTTGGTATAATCTCATCTCGCTCAAGTCAAAGACTTTGGTACTGGTGAACACTACGCCCTCCTCCACGCTGCGATCTGATGAAATATCGACCCAAAAAAAACAATACGACATAACGGAACGTAAAGGGTTAAGATAAAACGTGAATAGCAATGCCCCGAAGCAAAAATATTCCCGAACGGAAGCGACATAAGCATCAAAGCAGACTTGCAATTCGCATTTGTACAACAACAGAGAAACAAGAAACTCCTATCATGGACTTGATACATCTGGCCGAACGAAGAATACTCTCGGAGACACCTGCCTGCGTCGGATTCCTCAGAGAACACATGCTCCTGGCCTCAAAGATGTCCTGCCATCACTGCCAAGTGGATATGGTGGAAGAATGCAAACGGAAGTCTGAAGCCAGATGGATGTGCCCAGAGTGTAGGACCACTAAATCAATTC
The DNA here is from genome assembly GCA_030412335.1 of Botrylloides violaceus. NCBI lineage: Eukaryota > Metazoa > Chordata > Ascidiacea > Stolidobranchia > Styelidae > Botrylloides > Botrylloides violaceus. Next base: position 40,661 of record JASFYC010000455.1, on the reverse strand, counting down.
GCACTGGATTGCTGTTTGCAAAGAGTCGGCTACCAATACACAAACTGGTCACGTTGATGTATACATGGTCTATGGACGTAGAACAACGCACAATGTCCCACAACAGCCGAATTTCTAAACGAAGCGTCTCGGAATGGTGTGGTACACTGAGAGAGATCATAGAAGCAGAGATGAGACGCTGCCCACCCCCCAAATTGGGTGGAAGAGACATCGTAGTGGCGGTCGACGAAACACTTATCCACAAAAGAAAACGATGTGCCAATGGCCAAGCTCGTCCAATAAAGCAAATATGGCTTTTCGGAGGAGTCGACCACACTACTGGTAGATGCTTTGCTGAGATCGTCCCTCCACAAATAGGAAGAAAAGGGCCCATGCTAGTGGAAATCCTGAAAAGACACGTAAAGCCTCACACGACTATCTGGACAGACGGATTTGCTAGCTATAATGCTCTTGCAGGCGCGGGGTATATCAGAAGGTGGGTTAACCACCGCTACTTTTAAACTAGCCCGGAAGGCGTAAACACAAACAGCGCGGAGAATCTATGGTCTTGTCTCAAGAGAAAATTCAAAAGGATGAACAGATGCCCAGAATCCCATTTGGACTCCTACCTCAAAGAGTTTCTCTGGAAGAAACCAAAGCAAAAGGATCTGATATTTCAAGAACTACTGAAAACTGTCGCCGCTGATCCACGCTATATAGTAGCATAAAGGCGAAAACGACAGAAGTGCATATAACCAACCGTCTCGATTTGCAGGCGACCGCCGTTGACCAAGTCGAGTTAGCTTTCATTAAAATAATTGTATACCTTCGCTTGCCCTGTTACTAACATTGTACTATTGCAACACATAGGCTTAAGAGACAGTCAATATTATCTCTTGCATTACGCGATTTAACCTTGTATATTATTTTTCAGAAAACGATAATTATCATAGCTTTAGATATAAATTGCTGGAGAACTCTACAGGAATAGTGCAGAGAAGTGACAGACAACCTAAGTACTCGTGAGTAAACAAATGGAATGGGGACAGCCACCAGCAACCGAAAACTGGTCCACATTTTTACTACTAGTAGCCCATTGTCTGCCTGTTCGTTTTGTTTGCAACTGATAATCTGGTGTTGCCTGTGTATTCGGAACCGACAGACATACCAGGGGGGCCGGCCTCTATCGCGGAGGCCGGAATATTGGATGACCTAAGAATATTAGGCTCAGATTGGCAACGTACTCCCAACGCGTCCTGGGAGGAATTAGCATTTAAAGATATATGGAGGCAGAGAGATAGCCATGTTTATTCCTCGCCCGGGTTATTTCATTCATCGGTGTTTGGAAACATAATTTCGGAAAAACAGACGTATACCAGTCGCTCTATCATCCCAATGGTCAATATTGGGAAGACCCGCTACGCTTAGAACGGAAATGTTTGTGTCAACGACGGGTTACGTCTATAAAACCGGATCTAACATACCGAGCATTAAATCGTACGGTAACATACGTACGCGCTGCAGGTAACGGCTACTCATTTCGCTGGAATTGGACGGATCATATGAACGATATGAGAACGCTAAATCCAAAAAATAGATAAGTGGAGTAATGACGGCATACCATGTAATTGCCCTTCATCTACTCCAGAAGTTCACTATGGTCACGGCATCCTGCGTCGTTACACACGAAAAATTGGGCCTTACGTATCCATTAAAAGTAGACTGGGATACCTTTACTATAACTTTTGCTTCAGAATCTAATTCGCTCCCTAAACCGCATGTAATACGTTGCGAATTTCAAGCGCGGTATTTAGCGTTCAAACCATTGAACATGGATTTTATCGTCATGGAAGTAGACGCGTTTTATCAGACACCCTTGCCTGCTACTAGTGAACAAGAATTGAGGAAAATAATCCTCAAAGAAATTCGCGATGAAGTAGCGGTATTAATTCGTATGTATCGGTATATGACGAAACAGTGCGTGGGCACCATCCACGCCGTTTCACGACATATATGAAAGTAATCCGCCGGAAGGGTATCTCTCCACGGTTATTTGGTTGGAACCCGTAGCGTCGCTCCGTACAACGCGGGAAGGTCCTATTAAATTAAAACGCGGTCACCTACAAATATATGACAGTTTTCCATCAATGCTACAGGGTGACGCCGTGTGTCTTGAACGCACCGCGCATAACAGACAATGCCAGAAACCAGTCACTAATGCAAGGGGAAAACTGGCATTCGGCCGATCAGTATTTTTCGACGCTAGCGAGAATAAACCGTACTTCCCAAAGCAACCACTACAGTTAAGTGGGCCTGCACACACACCTAGACCTTACATACATACGCCTCTATCCAACGGGGATAGAAATAACAGCGAGGCGAGATAAAAGTCCTTTATTGCGGCCGGACTTGGTATGATTTTCGGAGTGAGTATTGGTGGCAGGGCTTTGTACGAAGTACGCACACTTCGCGAACAACTAAACAAGTTAACCGAGAAAATGAACGCGCGATTCACTCGTCATGACAACCGGATGATAGAACTCGCAACGCAAATAAATCGCCAAGAGATTGTCAGTCACTTACAAGATGAGAAAGGTAACACTGTCATCACTCACCTTCTCCACTTACCACCAAAAGAATAGACTTACTAGAGAGACAAATTCACGCCAATTCGATGGCCATATTGCAGCAATTTGACGGTACAGTATGTTCAATCTCGCAGAACGACTCCATAGTATGACGTTGGCAGACTTAGCACTAGATCAAATGGTGATAGGACAACTAGCTAACTTAACAGGCATTCCGCTATTCGATCGAACTAAAGCATATAGAGTTCGCATACAAAATGGCGCCTTTTTCCTAAAGCAATTCGCAATACACACACAAAATGAGAGACGCGAATTTAATGAAACGAGCGAAAAAAACACGCGCGTTGCTGAAAGATTACGACAGCAGCTCGCAAATCACACACAAGATACCATCTATACAATAAACGTCTGGCGGAACGCTACTAACGGATCGCTAGTTTTAGTTAACTATACAGGCTGGAGGTCTCCTAGTATTACTTGGGAATGGATAAATGGGACTAGCTGGAACCATACTTGGGGAGAATTCGTTATAGACGGTGTGAAATCTGTTATACATGGCACCGGCGACGTATTGGGTACTGTTGTCGAAGAAGTCGGGGAATTAGCAGCCAAAGAGTCTGAGGCTATCGGATCAATTTTAGATAAAGGCCTGAGTGGGTTATTCAGTCCGTTGCTAAAATACCTGATTCCGGCGGCCGTAATAGCAGTAGCATTGCTTGTTTTGTGTTGTGTTTTGCAAAACTCTCGGCGTTGTGCTCCTGCCAAGGCTCGACTCCCTCCAAAATTACAGTTGGGAACTACGCCAGAACGAGTAGCGATGATCAGCTACAAGAAACGCGTAATAACTGAGGTCCTGCAGTGTGGCCTAGCTACGAACTCACTGCTGCCACCGCCCGGATATATGAGACGTTAAGATAAATACCCAAATTGTAATCGTAGCTATTATTTACTCTTGTCGCAAAGCATAGTATCTGATAATCGAATTAACACTACAATATAGATGTTGCAAGCATTTTTTTGGACATTGGCGTTTGGTAATTGCCTGCTCGGACCTATTCGAACAGAAGCCACAACGACCCTTTGCCCGACCTTTCGGGCAGAAACTATCACTAGACCGCTAAGATACGGCCTATTGTATGACGGAAATCAGTTTTGCCGACCACTGTACGTAAACCATACGCTGCAAATCTACCAATTCAATTGGTTTGACAAAAACCACGATTACCAGCCCAATATAAAACCGGTGACATTTACAATATTCAAAGCTCTCTTGGTGGATTTACTTCAATTCCACACTTGTGTACACACAAGATGTCGCCGCCAATCCTATCGGACGAATCCATCAGGACACATAACAACGGTGAACTACTATGCGAATTCCACGTTGGCAACGGTTCGAAGATCATTCTACAGGGCCCAGCCACTGGATGACCACAGGACAGAAGAGTTCAATTGCACGTTTTCCGCTGGAAGGGTGGAAGACCCGATTCCAAAAATCGTCGTACAAGAAGAGTATCCCTATGGACATAGAAAACAAGAGGTCCTACCCACCACCTTTGGGGAGGAGATGGACAGCCTAAACGGAAGTCGCGTATTACCGCCGTCAGTCAACATATGGGTGCGGAGCATCAATCCGCCCCCTATACGCTAGAGAACGTACATTGGATGGTCGCGAGGAAGCATGGAAATAACGACTATTGTGAAGGGTCAGACCTCTTCACCGAAGATGCCAACCTCTGCAACAACACGAAGGGGCGGAAACCCGGCCCCTTGCCAATATATTACCGCTACCCAGACCACTATCTCTGCGAAGCAACACAAACTACAGCAACACCACCGGATCTGCAAACATCGAACACCGAGCGAGTTGCGACTGCACCTGCGGTCGAGACGACAGTCCGGGCGGAACCGGACAGCAATCATGAAATGAGCACTACAGCGACACCTCCAGACGCGGTAAACAGCACTTCCATCACCCGTTTATTACAAACAAATGACCCTGATGAACTCAGCGAACAGGTGATTCAGGAAAGTGAAGAATTTCGCCAACAACAAACACTTTGGACTGAAATGCCACCATTACAAAATCCAGATATATCCAGACGACTCATCAGAACAACCTTCGTGGTGCGATATGGACCAAGTGAACAGTCGATTTGTACAGCTCCAAGCCGCGTTGGACACCTACAATATGAGTATCGTACGGTTAGTGCGGCAAATTGAAAATAGGATGAAAAGCTTACACGACAATTCACTCAACGTCCTCAATTCCCGAATACCACAATATCTAGACCAAAAACTATCGCAGTTGGGTGAACAATTGAAGGAAGGGAACTCGTCTTCCTCAATTACACCAACAGATGAATCGACAAAAAGCAGGTACGGCCACACTCACCCAAGTTGTAGAATTATCGCTCCAGGTACGTCGATTCGGTGAGAGTCTTGCTACCCGCGTCAACTCCACTATGACTCGCTTACAACGCCGTTTTAACAACCTGAAAAAGCAGCAATTAGATCATGGCTTCAAAATCGCCACGATGACGCATGAAACTCCTAAAATCTTCGGAAATCTTACGTACCTAACGACCCGTTTGACTGATTACGAAACAACGCGGGAAGAAATGGTCGCAAAACAAGAGAAGTGGGAATTGCTGAACAATCTAAGAAAGGAAATACAACGGAACCACACAGAGATGGCTAAAGCGCTACCACAATACGAACCAATACAGAACAGACTACAACAGAGCTTGACACAGGTAGAGCAACTAAATAGAGCAATTAACCAGTTACGTAATACAGCAACCACTCAAGCAAGAAACGCTAAGAATGATCGCGCCAAACAGCAACGAGTCATACATGAAACACGCAATCTGAATGCTACGCTAATTAAATTGCGAAAATCCTGGTCGGCTATGTTTGTAGTATTCGAGTCCGAGCGGTAAGCCTCCTATCTGGCTGCAGTCACTTATGTATGCGACACACTCTGCATTGGTCTCAAGCTGTATATTTTCTCACGTCAAGCAACCAACAAGCACACCAAAAACCATGCGGTCCTACCTCGAGTTCCTCTATCGAAACCCAGTCATGCGTGCAGTGCGCTCTATGGTCAATGCCAACACTACACCTCCCCTTTAAAGTTCGAGAGGTATGAACAATAACAAAACGAAATAAGACACTTCACAGAAATTCCGAAAGGGCTAGCTTAAACCTAAATTGACACGATGGGGTTAGACCGCCCATGTATCCAACAGGTCCGGGGATTATTCTGCCCCATAAATGGATCCTGCTTCCTAAGAACAATTAAATCAGATTTCTTCGATAAGTCTCTGTGTACGTCTTCGATTTCTAGAAGACCTTCGCAAGTTTATATCAGCAGAGTCTGTTGAAGAGTGGGGTTGCTGAACCGGTCGCAGAGGAATTACTTCAGGTGGTATTTCTGAATCTTCGATTGGAGTATCTGCATCTTGTTCAGCAAGGACTGTGTCTCTGGATGAGTGGTAATTGCGGAGGTGTTTCCTATTACGTCTCATTGTGCCATGCTTTGTCTCCACAACAATTGATCTTGGAGCTTTGTGCTTTTCCTTTACTATTGCTTTCTGCTTGCAATCCGGAATATATACATTGTCTCCACTGTCAAAGGTATCGCTGTTACCCACTCGATGTCTTTTGTTGTAGTCTCTGGACATCCTCTTCCTATACTCCTTCTCTTTCTTTCGAAGGACGAATCTGTCGACTGTCTCTGGAAGGAGACGATGAGGATGGCAAGGTACTAGCGTTTTCAAGCGACGTCCCATGCTAAGCTGAGCTGGTGAGAAGCCATTGTGCAGGGGAGCGTTACGGTAGTTCATCAGGGCTAGGTAAAAATCGTCACTCTTAGCCATAAGACCTTTCAGAGTCTGGACTGTCTTCTCAGCCATACCATTAGACTGAGCAAATCGAGGAGATGAGGTGATGTGAGTGAAGTTCCAGGATTTGCAGAACAGTTGAAACTCTCTTGAGACATACAGAGGAGCATTATCGGTCATTAGTACATCACAAATCCCCTTACGACTGAAAACTTTCTTGAATTCCGCTATGGTCTGCGCGGAATTGATGTCGCAATGAACACGGGATACTTCCACATCTCTTGAATAGTAATCCACGATGAGCATGTAGTGAAAATTTCCAAATTTGAAAAAGTCCGATGCTATACGGGACCAAGGTCTATCCGGGTATTCGGTTGATATCAAAGGTTCTACACGATCGCGCCTTTGTTCTGTGCAGCGCTCACAATTTCTTACAACTCTTTCAATGTCCCTGGAGGAACCAGGCCACCAACATGTTTGTGCGGCAAGCTGTCTCGTTTTTGTGACACCTAAGTGACCATCATGGAGGTGCATCAAAGCATCTTCTCTCAAAGTTCGTGGTATCACGAGCCTATCTCCTTTGAGCAAAACATCAGCATGTACTGTCAGAACAGCACGCTCGTTCCAGTATTGACGTACCGGTCCATATAAAGTCTTTTTCGTTTTGGGCCAACCGTTTCGCACGTAATCCATCACAACTGACAGTGTAGCATCCTTCCTGGATTCCTCACGAATTTGATCTAGTCTATCCTTGGCTGGGGCCAAATGTGTGAATAGACTGTTGATATGACATTCAGTTAATTCGTGCAGATCGTCAAAATCTTCAAACTCAGCTACAGGACTTCTAGAGAGAGCGTCGGCAGAATACATCAGTTTCCCCGGCGTATGAGAAATCTTGAAATGATATTTCATTAGGCGCATTCTAAATCGCTGAATGCGGAGAGGAAGTTCATCTAGTGACTTGGTAGAGAGCAAGGGCACCAACGGTTTATGGTCAGTTTCCACACGGAAGGTATCCATCCCAAGTAATAATTCTCTCCACCTTTCAATTGCCCAGGTGATAGCAAGTGCCTCTTTCTCGATTTGCGCATAACGCTGTTCGGTGTCATTCAGTGACCTACTGGCGTAAGCAACAGGTTTATACGTTCCGTCCGTTTGTTTTTGCAAAAGTACGGCACCTAAGCCATCGCTACTTGAATCAGCGGAGAGCAAGGTCTCCTTTTTGGGGTCATACAGTGCCAGGGTTACCTCTGAAGCAAGATCAGTTTTGACTTTTTCAAAGGCCTTATTTTGCCTAGTATCCCACAACCATGCATTGTTCTTGGATAGCAACTCTCTCAGGGGTTGAGTAGTTTCAGCTAAGTCGGGTGTGAACTTCATTAGCTGGTTTGCCATGCCCAAGAATCTTCTCAATTGAGCCTTGTCTTGAGGGGCTGGGTAATCAATAATTGCTTTGATCTTTTTCTGATCCTTAGTGATCCCATCTTGGCCCACAATTTGACCAAGATATTCTATTTTTGTTGCATTGAATGAGCACTTTTTAGCATTCAGGGTTATACCGGATGAGGTCAGCTTATCTAGCACCATGGCTAGAGTTTGATGATAGGTTCCCGGTTTACCAGATATTATGATGTCATCAACGTGACAGTTCACCCCCGGAATTCCGCTTAGAATTCTACCCATACATTTTTGAAATATTTCTGGTGCAGATGAGATACCGTAGGGGAGACGCCTATACATAAATCTCCCTATAGGAGTACGTGGCGAGATCTACCGCTGCACGACGGAAAGCTCTCTGCTATCTTGTCTAAGGATGTTCGATTCCCGGAAATCTGCCTTTAAACGCCGCGCGTCTAACAAAGACCGATTCCCAATGATACGAAATTAGTACCAGCACCGTGGTTACAGTGTTCAAATATCATTCAATTAAGAAGTATCAAAAACATTTGTCTGTCGACTAAAAACAACAACCAAATATTAATAAATGAAGAGCTATTTAGCAGTCCTAGCTGTACGTCCCAAGTCCCTACTAAACCCCTAAGATATCTACGAGGCAACTCCTTCAGAGTTGCGTCCGCTCACCGTCGCTTCTCAAGGGCAAAAAGGGAAGCACATGGTGAGATGAGAAAAAGAGCTACAGCCAATCATGGAGGTTGACGCCCACTAGCGGTTCGTATGCTAGTAAGAAATCCGCCGCTAGGCGCTACTATCCTCACCATCCGACACATCCCGGCCCCGAATCAATTTCCGAAGGGAATTGATTCAAACCGTGGAGGATGTAACGCTAATAAGAGAATGCAGCGCACAATGTGGGGGGACGAGTCGTACATCACTAAGCGACCCACACAAAAGGCGTGAGGAAAGAAATTGTTACGCAGACTGTGTACATAAACAAATTACAGCACAAGTCATAGCAAAAAACGGGGGACTCCTGAGGCCACAACAATGAAAATGCCAAAGGATAAAACAGTTGCACAGCGACAATGCATGACGATGTGAAAAACATTGAAGCAATTGGTAAAAAATGCACAACAAAACTATTGCATGCGGGTATTGTAACTGCTCTGGAATCATGAGAAGACCAAGAAAAACAGGTTGAAGCATTACAGAAACCGTGTACAAAAACAAAATGCAAACATCAGCATGCAACGGAAAAGTGACAAAATATACACAAAGGGTCCAGAGAAGAGTTTAACCAGGCCAAAAAAAAAATAAAGGCATATGAGGGACCCGCAGGTAGCACGATCACTAGCCCAGCTCGAGACGGCAGAGCTTCCGCACGTCTCGCTTGTACTCGCCAGCGGCGGACCGGACCTTAACGTGTCGTACTAAGCCTTGATCATCCGGGTATACCTCTGTAACAAGGGCCTTTGGCCATTTACCACGGGGCAAATTTTCATCGCACATTAACACGAGATCGCCAAGAACGAGATTATCAGACCTGTCATTCCATTTCGCGTGACCCTGCAGCATAGGCAAGTACTCTTGCACCCAACGTTTCCAAAAATTATCCAAGTGACGCTGGACGTAGCGCCAACCGCTTTTAAATTCATCAGCTTTATAGAACTGAGTGACTGGCAATGACGGGTCAAGGCGGCCCAATAAGAAGGAGTTAGGAGTGAGGCACTCGAAATCAGAAGGGTCATCACTCAGCGGTGTTAGGGGCCTGTCATTCATAATCCTAGTGATACCAGTGAACAGACTCGGCAACTCATCATCACGCAAGGGTTTACCGTCAGACATCGCAAGTAAAATCCGTTTAACGTCCTTAATTAGCCTCTCCGAGACCGCATTGCAGTGCGGGGTCAGGGGAGGGGTGTAACACCACTGTATAGCGGCGTCGGCGAGGGGACCGGAGACAGATTTGCCAAGTGAACTAACAACTGCCCCAAGCTCCCGCTGAGCGCCAACCATCGTGGTACCGTTATCGGAATACATGCAAGTGGGCCGCCCTCTAATATCCGAAAAACGAAAGAAGGCCTGTAAAAACCCACGGGATTCCAACGAATTAACAACTTCCAAATGCACGGCCCGAGTAGCCATGCACGTAAATATACAGCCATAACGTTTCAACTCCGTCCGTGCACGTTTAGTAACGAGAGGACCAAAATAATCAACAGAGCAATGAGAGAAAACATTTTCACTGCGGTTGACCCGGCACGCGGGCAAATCCGCCATGAATTGCTCTCCCGTCGGCGCAGAACGACGCTGACACAACATACACTTCCGCAGAATCCGGCGAACGACGGATTGACCTTGTAGAATCCAAAACTGTTTGCGAACACACGCAAGTACGTGTAGTGTACCTAAGTGACCTTCCAGACGGTGGTATTTCTCTACAATCAAACGAGTCACGTGGTGATCAGCTGGTAAGATAAAGGGTTGTCTACTGACCAAAGGCAGCCTCGCATATCGCAAGCGTCCACCCACCACAAGCGCACCACTACGCAAACTGGGGCTAAGCTTACGAATAGCCTTACCACAACGGGACTTCAACTTCTTACATTCCGGAAAGTACGGCGTCGTGCCGTCACTCACAGCAGTCATAACATCAGGGAAAGATTCAAATTGTACCAAACGGACAATTTCAGCAGTAGCTTGCTGAAGCTCATTAACACTCAACTGCCCTGTGACAGGGGCTTCACACAGAGGGGTCAACGAACCACAAGCACGCCAACGCAAATACAAACGGAAACGTATCATCCACGCCACAGACCGCACTAACTTATCAAAGGATGAAAATTTACGTAGCAGGTCTCGTATGGGCGAAGCATTATCAGGACAGGATACAAGGGCGACCAACAAGCTAGCAGACTGGACAGCCGGATCAACGGGGGTTTCCGGTACTACAACCGAAGGCCATTTTTGCTCGGGCAACTTGAGGAAATCAGGGCCACTGATCCAAGTCGTGGCAGTTTCCCACTGGTCGGGCATCAGGCCTCTACTTGCGATATCTGCAACGTTGATTTCAGTAGGACAATGCCTCCAAGCAGATACCTCAGTCAACGCATGAATGATCGCGAGTCTATTGTGCACAAAGGTCTTAAACCTAGTCGAGGTGTTCCGTATATAACCAAGCACGGAGAGCGAATCTGTCCAGTAATACACTCCGTCAAGAGGGAACTCCAGGTCGCGCCTAACTTCGGAGGCCAACTTAACAGCACAGGTAGCTGCCGTCAGCTCCAATTTAGGGATGGTGGGACGCTTCTTCGGGACTACCCTGGAAACGCCACGCACCAAAGTACAGACCACGACACCATCCGCATCACACATTCTGAGATATACACACGCACCATAAGCAATGGAGCTCGAATCACCAAACACATGCAACTGGTAATCAACCGGATGGAAGTTCTCGGGCTTGTAACAACGGGGAATGGGAATATTATCTAAACTGGGCAGCGCAGCCAGCCACTTTTCCCATCGTTTGAGCAAATCTCCCGTGAGAGGCTTATCCCAAGGCATCTCCAAGCGTGAGAGTTCTTGTATCAGCAGTCTCGCAGGCAACAGATACGGCTGAATGAGCCCTAAAGGGTCCCAAGCTTGTGACACCATGCTGAGTATGCCCCGCAGGGTAGCAGGCTTGGGCTTAATCCGGGTACGGACTTGTAGGCGGTCCCTAGCAACGTCCCAGGTCACACCAAGCACACGTTCAACCATCTCCTTATTCAAATCAAAATCACGTGCCAGAGGGGAACAATCAGAAGCAGGTACGCCCTGTAGTGCCTCAGGACGATTGCTAACGAACTTTGCAAGCCGAAAGCCACTCTCCGAGAGCAAGGTCCGCAGCTGGGAAATCACAGATCGAGCCTTGTCGACAGTCGGACAGCTGTGCAAGCAATCGTCAACATACATCGAGCGGTTCACACAAGAGACAGTATCTGGGTCTGCATTAGTAACATTGTCAGAGGCGGTCTTACGCAGGCAAAACTGCGCAATCGACCCGGAAGAACGAGCGCCAAAGGGGTGAACCAACATGGCCATCTCAACCACACCACCATCCAAACTGTCATTCTCAAACCAGAAAAATCGTAACGAATCTGAATCCCTAGGATAGGTCAAAATTCTATGGAACATCTGTGAGATATCACACGCAAAGGCGACGGGTTCTTGTCTGAAACGAGTTAACACTCCCACCAAAGCCGTGACGTCATCAGGGCCAGATAACAGCTGGTTGTTCACTGAGACGCCCTCGAAGGGCTTAGCAAGGTCGAAAACCACGCGAAATTTAACACCAGTAGAGAAGTGCGCGATATAGAATGACCGGTCTGTTTTAGGGAATGAATCAACCGTGATGATCTTGGCATAACCATTAGAAACATACTCACGAATTTTATCACAATACTTCCCAAACAATTCAGGGTCCCAACGAAAGCGCTTTCTCATCCCGAGCAATCTGTTCAAGACAGCTTGTCGGTTATCAGGAAAGGGGACTGTTTTATCAATCCAGGGCATTTCAACTTGGAAGCGACCATTCACTTTACAAACAGAGCTCTCCATTATACGAAGGGCTGTTTTGTCGTCCACGGACGGCTCAGTACGGAATGGATCGGTATTCGCGTCCGGAAAATCGGCATGACAGGAATCACATAAACTCACATCAGAAATGAAATTAGAACAAGCAGAGGTAATCACTAATTGCTGGTTGCCTGCAGTGTTCATCCTAGCGTCCATGCCAAGCACCACCCACCCAAAGGGAGTGAGTCTGGCACCAGGCACACCGGGGGAGGGACTAGGTCTCATATCAGTGGGAGGGTGCTGACCCAAAACATCAGCACCAATGAAAATATCAACGTCATTTCCTTCCAAGGTAGTCAAGTCAATATCATGGAGGTTGGCATAATGTCTGGCGGTATCATTACTGAGCACATGGTGCTTTACATCCGGCAGCTTGGCTACCGCGAAAACATCTTTCACCATGTAACTATCAGGTAGGTTAATCCCCTGGACGGTAAGATCAACACTGCAACCGGTCAGATCTGCCAAACCATTAAATCCATAAATCTTTTTACTAACCGCTGGGCCACTTACACCCAGTTTATCAATTAATTTTCTAGAGCACAAACTCTTGTTGGCCCCTTCATCTAAATATGCATAAGTCGAGACCATTGTACTCGACTCAGCGTGTCGCACTAGAACCGGCACCACCTGACAACGTACAGGCGCGCCGGCCCCATTCACAACATTCATTTGCTTAGACTCAATAGGGTTACCTCTAGATTTGTTTTCCAATGGCGTACTTGCAGTTTCGTAAGTATCATGAATCAGCGTGTTATGCTTCCTGTTGCATCCATCCGCCTGACATCGAAACTTCGATGGACATTTTGCATTATCGTGACTCGGACTGAAGCAATTGAAGCACAACTTCTTCTTCTTGAGGAAATTCTTCATCTGACTAGGGCCTTTATCTTTAAACTCTTGGCACCTGTACAACCCGTGTGCTTCTTCACAGCAAGGGCATGACTGGATGGATGATTTACTTGCATCGGTAGAAGTATCTTTCCGGCCTTTTGAAGCCCCATTGTCTCGTTTTCTAGAGTTGTGATGTCCGGACTTTTGTGTGTCATACTGGCGAAGAATTCCATCCACGCCGTCTCTGGCCTCTATAGACTTTTCCCACACAAACTGGCAGAATTTTCGAAAATTGAATTTTAGTTCTGAGTCCACCACATCACGACTGGCTCTTGAAGAATATTGGCTGAGAAATGGCCGGGGGAAACGGACCGAGAGCTCTTTCACTATATGCCGGCTATTCAACTCGTACATGGCCGTTGTGCCTTCGAGAGCATTTGCGGCTCCCAGCAGTTCAGAAGCAATCTCTTCCAACTGATCAGCATCAGTTGTGTCAATATTCGGACCATTACCCAGCATGGCATAAGTGGCACGCAATACTGCTGTTTCTGTCCCGTATCTTCGGTGAAGTATTTTCCATGCCTCCGCCAAACCACCTGCGCCGGTTGATTCACACTGGCGAAGGATTTTTTGTATGCTGGGAGAGCAGGAACCAATAAGCTGGTGAACCTTAGATTGCTCATCCAATGCAGTACCTTCAAACAATTTCTCGCATTCCCTCTTAAAAAAGCGGAAACGAAAAGGATCTCCAGTAAAAGTTTCCAGCTTACTCATTTGCAATTTTAGGGCATCACGCACACTATCACTTTGGAGAGATACCGAGCAATGTCCTAATTTTTCACGACTATCAGGAGCTGCTGTTCTCACGGTTGGTCGAGCAGTCCTATCATAGAGGTTAATTTCTGGCTGCCTGCTCACTGGAGCAAGAGCAGTTGACGTTATAGGATTACCAGTTACTGGAACGGTACTCACGTTATTAAGCGTCAATGCTTCTCTTCGCACGTTATGACTATCTACTAGAGATATCACAGAACCTCGAGAGCTTTCTGAAGATGCTTTTAACTCGGCAATTTGTTTCCTTGTCCTAGCACGGTGAATTTTCAATTCTATTTGCGCTTCTTCTTCTTCAGCTTGGGCTTCTAAACGTTCAATTTGCAGTTGCGATCGTGAAACAGAGGAAGAAGCTCTCGAGCCTGACTTTTGAGACAGCGCTTTCCCCGGCGTATATTGACTGCCACCTTCATGGGGAAGACTGACATGGTCAGTCATATATTTTTTGTATTCCCGATCTGTCAGACGTTTGCGACGTCTACATCTTCCGAGGAATGTTTCGGTTTTTACAAGTTCTTCAGTGTTTTTTGCTTTGTCGCTTCCGGATTCAGCAGTATACTGTTCATTGAGTTCATCCAACTCGTCGCGAATCGCTTGAGCAATTCTATCGAATTCGTCTTTGGCACGAACCACTATCAGGGACGAAGCCCCTGCAGCAATGCTGTCCGAGAGTTCCCGATCTGCACTCTCAAAGGCAATTTGGCATCGACGTATTGCGTCGTCCACGTGATCAGTAGGGTCCTGAGCATCAGCCGTGGAAACTTGAGGCACGCCACCTTCAGCCATGATAAATGTACAGATATCTGGGCGACAATGTTTTTGATGATGTGGAGTACGTGGCGAGATCTACCGCTGCACGACGGAAAGCTCTCTGTTATCTTGTCTAAAGATGTTCGATTCCCGGAAATCTGCCTTTAAACGCCGCGCGTCTAACACAAGACCGATTCCCAATGATACGAAATTAGTACCAGCACCGTGGTTACAGTGTTCAAATATCATTCAATTAAGAAGTATCAAAAACATTTGTCTGTCGACTAAAAACAACAACCAAATATTAATAAAATGAAGAGCTATTTAGCAGTCCTAGCTGTACGTCCCAAGTCCCTACTAAACCCCTAAGATATCTACGAGGCAACTCCTTCAGAGTTGCGTCCGCTCACCGTCGCTTCTCAAGGGCAAAAAGGGAAGCACATGGTGAGATGAGTAAAAGAGCTACAGCCAATCATGGGGGCTGATTTTCTCCACTAGCGTAGTTCGTATAAGAAAAGTAAGAAACTTTGCCGCCAGGCGCCACTATCCACCATCCGACACACCCCACCTATAGGAGTAATGAAGGTTGTGTACTTACGACAGTCTGGAGTCAGTTCGATTTGATGGAAACCACAATTTGCATCTAACTTGGCGAAGAGCGAACCCTTTGATATCTGGCCCAACGAATTTTCAACCGTGGGCATGGGATAAAGCTCTCTTTTCACTGCCTCATTGAGCTTTGATAAGTCCACACAAAGTCGTATTCCTCCGTCTTTCTTGGTTGCAACCACAATGGGTGCACACCAGTCTGTCGGCTCATCAACAGGTTCAATAATTCCCAGATCTTTGAGCTTTGCAATCTCTTCAGTCAGTTTGCCTATTAACGGTATGGGTACCCTTCTAGGTGTAGATAAGCAGAAGGGCTTGGCATCCTTCTTCAGTTTAATGGTGTATTGGTAGTTTTTCAGCTTACCAACACCTCTGAATAAGGCTGGATAGGCAGACATAACATCTTCTTTTGTGCACAGGGCTAGAGCGTTGCATTTAGCAACAACAGATTTAGATAAATGTTCAATTCTGACTCTGTCTTCATTGATAATCCCGAGTTTATGAATACCTGGGGTGCCAAGAAGTGCATTAGTGGCATCACGCACGATATAGACGTTTTCAGTGAATGTTTTCTCCGGTGCAGCAATTTTCATATGCACCATGCCGATAGTGGCCATGTCATGACCATCGACACTTCGTAGTATTGTCCTGGTGGGTATTAGATTGCCGTATTCCTCCTTGTACATTTGCACAGGCATCACTGAGACTTCAGCTCCGGTGTCAATCATCCATGAAAGCGTTGTAGATCCAACTCGCAGGTCTTTCATGAATCTGATAGTGCTATTGTCAGGTATGGAATTTACAGTGCCACAAAATGCGACATCTGGATTTTCATGGCAATACGTGTGTACTGATTGTACCGATTGGACAGGTTCCGGCTCAGCTTCGAGGGTGCGCACTGTTTTAGTATAACATCGGTGAGCATAGTGACCTACTCTCTTGCATTTCGGGCAGGTGGAATTAGCAGCGGGACAATATTTCTTCCCATATTGATGTTTTTCTCCACACCATTTGCATTTGATCAGCTTCAGTTTGTGTGCTCCAGATGCATTCTCCCATTTGCGAGTCTGTTTTGATATGGCACCGACTGTCATCAAGTTTGTGTGCTTTACTGCATCCTGACGCCTCTCTTCTCTCACTGTCATGATTTGGGTGAGCTTTTGCAGTGAGAGGTCCTCAAACTTTTCATCGAGAGCTCTGTCGATGATGTCAGAATCAGTGCAGCATGCCAGAATTTTGTCTCTTATCATATATTCCCTAGCATTTTCAGGAAAGTTGCATTTGTTCACGGCTTCTGTGACCTCGTCAATCCATGCACTGAGAGTTTGATTTTTCCCGCGATGCAGACGTGCATGATAATAAATTCTAGCTCTCGCTCTATCATCACGTTTCCGGCCTTGGAAGTACTCGTCAAACTTCCTTACTATCGTATCGTAATCGTCGGGCACTTCGGCAGCCCTAGCTTCGCTGTCTTCCGTGGCCTCCACGGCGGGTGCAAAGGTAAATCGTTCATAAATTTTTATGGCTGCATCGCCAATATTCGCGAGCAATATATTTCCCTTTATGACACCATTTTTGTTGAAGGACTCGGTTCCTTTCAAGTGGAATACAAATTTCTTCTTCCACTGAGTCCATTCTTCAAATTCGTTTATGCCGGCCGTCAGTTTCAACGGACCTGGAGCTTTGCATTGCGTCATCTGGCGTGATAAGGTCGATGAGACCCAACTTGCAGTTTATCAGTAATCTTTCACAAAGTTGACCGCTACCACCATGTAATATTCGAGTCCGAGCGGTAAGCCTCCTATCTGGCTGCAGTCACTTATGTATGCGACACACTCTGCATTGGTCTCAAGCTGTATATTTTCTCACGTCAAGCAACCAACAAGCACACCAAAAACCATGCGGTCCTACCTCGAGTTCCTCTATCGAAACCCAGTCATGCGTGCAGTGCGCTCTATGGTCAATGCCAACACTACAATGTTGGTCGAATCAAAGAGCCAGATAACGGATAATCAAGAAAAAGTACAACGGATCAACGACAATTTCGTAACTAGACAAGAAGTTGACCAGCAAAGAAATAACATAACTGCAAAGATACATAAAATGGAATTGACCATGAAGGGTGTACAGCAAATTGTTGCCCAGCTGTCATTTCAGATCGAGGCATCAACAGAACTCCTGGACAATTTGACAGTCCAAGTTGGTAGCTTAAGAGTGGATATAGGCCTACGCAACGTCAAACTTCGACTGCTACGGCTATTCGCAACACTGGCAAAGATCTACTTGTCCCAGGGAAACGAACAACAGGAAAAATTAGCTCGCTAAGTTCAAGCATTAAGAGACCAACTACGAGCAATTGCCGACCAACACATCATGACAGCACTCACCATAGAAGACATACGTAAGAAGGTGCTGGACAACCTGAGGGAAATCCATTACAACCTTCATCGAGTCCTGGCATCTGCCAATCTGATCCAATCGTCGCAAAGCCTGGAAGAAAAGAGTGAAGAAAATAATAAGACGGTGGCTTACATCACACTGGGCCTACTAATCATGGTAATACTCTATCACGCGTATTGCAGAGCGGAGGCAGCACGTCAAGCGCGAACACCACCACGACGAACACGTCGAAGGATTGTCAAGGAATTATTTGATCACCCCGACCGGAGAGAGCTGCAGGAGGCGCTAGACCAAACCCAACAGTTCATGTAAATGAAGTCAGACACACAAACATAGGAGAATGAGACAGTGTGGATTGAGCCACATAAGGAAATGAAACATGACTTACATAGACTATCATGCGTAGAAATGTATATAATAATCATAATTCAATATTCTTTTGTTTTAAGACTGACTAAAGATAATTCACAACCTTCGTAATACTCACATTATTACGCCGACAGCGCCTGGTCACGACCATTGAAACTGAACAAATCAGATCACGAATTGACATGGCTTCCGCTAAAGAATTAAACAGAAGCATTAAGACTGCTTATCATACAGAAGTTTGCCTTGGGAATGTTGCCATTGGAATGTGCGAATTGCCGGCCAGAGGCGAAGTATTGCCAGTTCTCGAACGGTACATTGATTTGGCATCGGACTATATCGAACCACTGGAAGTTGGACAGTCAGACGAAAAACCATTTGACGGATCGACGGTATTCATCTTAGGGGAAGTCCCCCATACCCGTCAAATTATCAAGCTTCTGGACACCTGCCTGTCGTTGGGAATCACTAAAAGCGGCGAACGAATATTCGCCTGTTCTCCTTATACCCTCGGAAGAAGATGTCAAGGACAGATCCTTTTTCGGAATGAGAACTCAATGTTTCCCGTTAAGCCGGTGTTGGGGATTAATTATTGGGCGGCGGATGTCTTTTTTACTCTGGCGGGCTGTGGTTGTACAGTAGATGAGTTTAAGGAACGACAACTTGGTCTACTAACTATATGTAAGAACTCTCGTTACGCAACTGTAGGTCCTACTCTTGAACGAGAAAACGGCTATACGGCAAAAAATCCAGTTGAAATATTTCGAGGGAACCACTTGGAATTCCCACTACTCCAGGAAGAGAGCTAGACTCATATCCTTTAGCGATACGGAAGATGAAGACCGAATGTTCAAAAACGCTCCGGTCGCGGAGGAAGTAGAAATAGCGGATGACGACGTACCTGGAATGTCATGGACAGCAGAATATTGCATCCTCAGGATTGTAGTATGGACTCTACCGGTGTGTTTGAGGAATGACCGTACGTACGTTTTGAAAATTATTAATTGCTAACTTACCTTTGCTTATCATGAGGAATAATGTCCATATTGCGAATGTTGTTTTGATACCTTTAAATGTTTTGTGGCCACGAGTGATTGCGAAAGTCACGCCTGCCATAAAGAGATAGGGGGAGGGGGTCAGGTTAGAATATTAATAATCTATATCCTCCATGACCTCTGGGTATTATTAAAACACCCCGACGTCAAACTGCTGGACGAGCCAGTCAGATAAATTGACCAAGGGCCCAAAACAGATAGGGCAACACTACCTATTTGGTGTGTTAAAACAGTGGGGCACACCGAAATAAAGTGAGGTTGCAACCTAGCTATGATATGAAACTAAACATTAATGAATTGTGCTGTATTATGCCTCTGGATTCAGCATGGTGCGGTCTGGAGCTCCGATAAGATTCGGCAACGATTAGAATACCATTATCATTGGGTGTTATGCCATCTTAATTGGGCGAATTGTGCCGTAATTTATTGTCGGAATTGACAGGACTCGCGCCATGTGGAATCTGGAGGTCCTATATTTTTCACAGATTCTGTTTATCGTAATGACTACCTTTTGTTGTATTGTAAGAATCTAGACGATACGATTTGGCGTGAGCGCTAATTACTATACGTATCATTGTTGTAAACAAGGCGATGTACTCACGTGCGATGAATGACGTCATCGAACTGTAATCAACGCAGCTGTGTCGTGTCATTGAGAACCAGCTGAACGCGATGATTATATCGAAGCCAAAAGTTTCGCCCCGACCTGCAGTAAATGAAATTCTTGCTATATACGAATGTGTAACTCTTTTAATCTAGATTCGCATTTTATGCTTACATGCTATTCATGACTACAACATCAGATACTATATATATGTCACTTAACAATTTAGCTATTTTTCACTAACAACCCGACCTCAGACATCATTGAACTAGTCGATGGGATTGGCTGACGAAGGGATATAACAGATAGGAGATTCCTGGTCCCACTTGTAAAATTAAAACCATTTAAATATAAAAAAATAAAATAGACTAGATGAAAAGCTTCTACAGTACAACCAAGCCTGCCAGGATGAATGGTGGCATGCGAAGGAAAGAGAGAGGTTGGCCTTAAGGTTACGCCCAATAAATGATGGTACGTGATGGGATAGTAACCTCGTGACAACTTACTCAATAATGTGAAATGAGATAGCCTAGGGTACCTTCGGCTGCCTACCGCAAAAGACCACGCCTCACGGTAAGGAAAGCTGGACGTACACTAGGTGTATTAAATTGTTACAATCTTGATGAATAATTGAATCTGCCATACTTACCTATTACGTTTGCTCACTGCAGTCACCGCGTGGAATGTCGATGAATTTGCCTTGTGGGCAAGAAATCGTCGATTGCTTGTTAGACGACAGACCACCTTGTGATTAAAGTGACGCAGCGAATGATCAATTTTCTGGAAATTGAATTTTGGTGCTTAGGATATTCAATTAATTAATTATTTGACTAATTGAACATGGCAGTAACGAGTATTTGGTTAACCAATAGGGTTATATTTGCAAGTGAAAGGTGCACTGAGCACGGAACCAACACCATCACAGTCCATCACAGTGGTGATAACATCTGCAACAAGTTACGAAGAGTGATTACGCCTGTACAAGTACCCGCTGAGACTATACCAAGACTCAATTAACAGGCGCCCAACGTGGGACAGGCACACTCTATCAGTCAAGAAATTCAACACTTAAACAAAATACTCCAATCCAAGGGGAAACTACTTACCGAAGAATATGCTAAAACTATTCCGCAGGAGAAAACATGGAACCAAAAAAGAGCCTAGCTCACTGACTGAGAGATTTCGAATGCTGCAGCAGGTTCGAGGTGTCCACGAAAAGATGAAGGATTATGAAATCGCTCTTGAAAATGAATTACTTGAAAAGCAGAATCAGATTCGTCAACTGCAATCATCCCTGCCGAAAGTACAAGATAAATTACGTCAAGCCAAACGTCATGTGAAAGAGGTAGACCTATCAACAGAAGTCGATGTCATGACACGATTGACGAAGCGGATGGCGTTGAAGGCACCGATCAGTGAGGTTCGCAAATTAAGGAGTCAAGCTGCATCAGACGCACCGACCACCAGTATTGTAATGACACCAACTACATCGTCATCGGTCATTATGCCTAAGGCGCCGTATAAGCCAATCTATCCACAATTTCCACCAGCTGTCGTAACGACGGCGACTCGTGGCACGGCCAGCGACGCTGTCGTAACGACGGCGACTCGTGGCACGGCCAGCGACGGTAGGTGCCTAAGCTTGTCGTCAAGCGGTCGTTGCAGTGCTAGCTCACGAGATACGGCGACAGTGACGACACGCCCTGACACTCGCCGTCGCGCCAAATATCGACCACACGTTCACCGCCTATTATAAAACCGGAAAATGAGATAGTTTATGGCCGAGAGTGCCCTTCTTTAGATTTGGGTCGGTCCGCAGACCGACGTGGGGTCGCCCAGCTAGTTCGACTCCGCTGCTGACGTTTCACGCTGCGTCCGGCCACCCTACCTCGCCACACGCCGCTACACTTTGTGGTGACTGACCGGACGAGCGATGCCCTTTGGGCCAGTCGCGGGAGCAAACGGCGGCGCCGCAGCCCACGGCACCAGCTTCTGACTTGCGGGCTGGCCCGTCTTCGACGGACTGCCCAATCGGATTTTTTCACGCGTCAAATATCGACCGGCACTCGATTTGCATGCATGCATGCAGCTGGTCGGCTCAAGGGAGAGAGATCGCTTGCCGCTGTTCGTCTCCGCGCCTCCACACCTCTCTGCTCAGTCCGTACGCACGGCGGCGACCGGCCCAGGTCGCGCCACAAGCACTGTTTCGATCCAACGTCAAGAAAAATGGGGTCGCAACCGCCATGATGCTTATTTTTTTTTTTTTTTTGTTTCTGTTCGTAAAGCAGGTACTTTTATATGTTAAAAGCCTGCGTTCATACGTTCAGATATTTGTTCTACGAATTACCTTTCCACATTACTCATAATAAGGAGATTTGTGGTTTCGGGTATTTCTTTTTTACCTACACGTAGTTTTTCTTTGTTGTTCGTCTTGCTTATGATGAGATGTTCTCTCTTCTCCGTCTTTCGTCTAATTTTGTTAGCTAATCTTTCCCCTGTATCGGTCGTTGGAATGTCGTTGCTGTCAATCGTCAAGGCCACATGTAGTTTCAGAATTGTTTTTCGTGTGATTGCAATTTGGATTTGCCTTTTCTTCTCTCCATTTTTTATATTATTGTATAACATTTCGTCTTCGGTTACATTCCTGTCTGTAACTTTTCTTAAAATATTTTCTGTAATTGAGCATGAGAAGAATGTGTGTCGCATGTTATACTCTTTGGAGTTACATGCCACGCATCTCCCACCGTGTGCATTTGGTCGAATTAGTCCCATCGAGATTTTTTTCATCCCGAAATTATATCCGTCATGCGCTATCCTGTAAGTGATTATTCTTTCTTTATTTGTTATCAGATTTTGTTGCCACGCTTCCATCCCTACGATTTTTTCCCATTCGATTACGCTTCCTTGAATTGTCGTTACGGAGTGTATTACTTCGGTTAGACTTTTAAGTCTTTTGTATATTTGTCGGTAGTTGCTGTCTGTCCATGTGTCCTTATCCCAATCTATTTTCTTATGTAGTTCAAGGATTCTCCTTGCATAAGGACTCTCCCCATTGCTGTGCGGTGTTTCGTTGTTATATAGTGTTTCATTGATGGTTTTGATTTTACTGCCCAAAATGTATATCATATGGTGATGCCATATTTCAGTTGGTTCTTCTAGTTTGGACAAGATTGCGATTTTTTCCAGTTGTGCCGCCCAGACTTGACTTGGTATGTGTGGAACTTGTAGCCCACCATTACTCTTTTCACCAATTAATTTCTTTCTGCTTATCGCTTCGATTTTTTCAGGTGACCACAAGAATCGAAATAGAAGGCTTTCGATTTCTTTTATTGTCGGAGAGTTCATTTGAATTAACCGCGCATGGTAGATTATTCTGCTTGCGGCAATGCTATGCAGAAGGACCGTTCTTCCGATCCAGGTAAGCTTTCTGCTCTTGTAAATGTTCAAATGTTTTTTGATTTTTTCCACAACTTTTGTCCACGTGTCCTTTTCCTTGTTGTCTCCGATTTTTTGCCCTAGTACTTGGATTTGATTTTTTAGGTATCGGTTGTATATTGTTTGCCCTAGTTGATATTTGTTCCATCGATGTTTTGTGTATATCTCTGTTTTGTCCTCATTGAGTCTCTGTCCTGTTGCATGTTGGTACAGTCGAAATGCATGAAAGATTTTACCAAGTGATTTGATGTCCTTGGTTGTTGCAGTCAAATCGTCCGCGTATTGTTGTATTTTGTTCTCCATTTTTCCTATTCTGATTCCTGTTATGTCCGTTCTTGATTCTATGTATCGTGCAAGTGGATCCGCTGCGAGTGTGTAGAGTAGCATACTCAGAGGACATCCTTGCCTCAGGCCGCGCAGAAGTCGTATCTTCTCAGTGTGAGCGCCATTTATTTCGATCCTGCTACTTGCGTTCCGGTATAGTGTTTTGATTAGGCGTTGCGTTTTTTCCCCAAAGTTTTGTTTCTCCAAGATGCGGAATAGAAATTGGTGATTCACCATGTCAAATGCCTTTCTTTGATCAAAGTTTGTCACGATTAGTGGAAAGTTTTTGGAAGTACAGTGTTCTGTGATACTGACTATGTTGCGTAGAGCGTCTGATATTGATCTTCCGGGGATACTACATTTTTGCGAAGAGGATACTATGTCGGGTAGGACAGGCTTGATGCGATTTGCTATTATTTTAGTTAGTAGTTTGTAATCGAAGTTTAGTAGCGAAATAGGTCTCCAATTCATGATATTTTTTTTACAGCCTTTCTTTGGTATTAACGTCACATGACTGTGATTCCAGGACTCGCAAGTCGAGTCGAAAATAAGGGCATTGTTGTACAGTTCCAACAGGTTTTGATTTAGCGCAGTCCAGTTTTCCACGTAAAATTCTTTGGATAGGCCGTCTGGGCCCGGTGTTTTTAGGTTTGGGAGTTGTCTTAATGCGTCTTTTATTTCTTCTTTAGAGATGGTCTGGTCCATAGGGATACTTTGTTCTTTCGTAAGTTTGGATGTTATACAGTTGATAAAGACGTCTTGGGAGGTTTGCGTTGTACTGCTTATACTTCCCCATATCTTTTCATAATGGGATTTAATCTCAAAGAGGATCATTTCCCGGTCTAATACCTCTTAGGGGGTTTCTAAATGGAGGGGATAGAACGGGCAAGGCTCTATCCTTCAACAGCACGTACTGGAAGCAGAGTCGAGCGTCCTAAGAAAAAGGTTAATACGAGAAGAAGGTTATGTCTGAAACGTAAAAATGATAAATGGAGAGATCCTTTTTTTCCTTAGGTTACGTCATTTCTTTAAGGCAAGAACAGGCAAGTAGGCGTACATGATTCATTTATTGGTCATCACTCAACACTTACATACCCGATAAGAGCGAAATTTGGAAGGAGGTGGTAACAGCAAAGTACAGGTCATGGTAAAGAGAAAGTCTGTTTGTGATCAATTTTTTTCTTTATTTGTTTCCAAGTAATTTTCACATGCTACTTTCGGAAGTATGAAATTGGGAATAACAAGGACAGGTCGTGTTTAACAGATTAAGGTTATGTGAGGAACATGAAACCGTGTAGGAATTCAACATGAACATAATTATCCAGTAATTATCTCTCAGAACAAATGAAGGTGGTAAGAATTTGTCGGGTCGTGAATCATTAAGTCATTGCGCTTTAAACGTGCGCAGTATGGAAGAAAGGAACATGGGCCGTGGGACGTGGCCCGTTGGGGATTGTTTTCAAGAGCATGAAATTATGTGATGCGAAAATGGTCCCACACATTATTACATATCTACGTGACTTGTCTTTGTCTTTTCTGCTGTAGCGGTTTTCTTCGTTCTGGTTCCCTGCAGTGCGAAAACCCTAAACGATCCACTCCGCGAAGCATGCGACCTACTACGAACGAGTGGTTTGGTGTTTGGCGTTTACGCAACACGCGAAAAGATATTTTAAATAATGAGGATTAAGGTAAATGGAATATACACGATAAGGTGAACTATACACAATACGGTGAGCCATGATAATAGGGTATATATAGATACAGAATGATGTGATACAAAATAATGCGGGCGCAGTCAGGCGCTCCCCCCCTTCTTGAAACTTTTTATACCGCTTAAGAAGGGACATTAACGACCGGAAGCGAAAATGCTAAGGGTCGGCGACGTTTGCGTTCACGAACGGGGTTAGGTTCAAACTTCAATGCGGACGGCGGAATAGGTCCTTCGCAAAGGAACACATCCGGATGCTTAGTTTGATAAAACGTAAGTCCAAGTTTACGTGCTGCAATTACGTCGACCGTGACGGTGCGATTTCGCCCTCGCCGTGGCGCTCTGCGTTCGCGAGATAAGTGTATATAGCCGCGTTTCATGCGACGAAGACCGGTTGCCTTGATCAGGGGCAATTTTCGGTTACCTGTGGCATGATATAAGATGGTAATTGGGCTAGAGGCTAAGAGTGGAGTATAGGGCGGTGATTGCCCGATGCTGTGCCCTGCCACGGCTCCGGCACCATACGCATTCATAAACGTTCGTTGGCAATTTCGTAAGATAGCTTGAAGTCGTCCTTGTGTGACTCGCGGACCCCCGAGATCACGATGGACAACATTTTGGATATCATGCCAAGGATGACGCCCGTCTACGGCGTGTGGGCACTCATGGTGGCGGAAGTGACGTACCACGCTATGTGTGATATCATTAGCGCTAATTGGAATACCATCGACCACTTTGTTATGTTCTACAACAAGATGTGTTCGCGGCGTGACGTCATCGACGCGCGGCCAAACACCCGGGTCATTTTCGGATGCGGCCATCTCCATCCAAACTGATCTTGACAAGCTATCAGAAGTGAATACCTGATCTGTAGTTAGATGGATGACACGAGTAATATTATGCAGGCAGATGTCGTTGAGCCAACGCTTGTGTAATATATTTTTACACGGCGGCGCCGCTTTTTCAGTGGCTCGTTTTATAAGCCCAAAAACACCCTGGTTGTCAGTGATGACCGTGAATGGCATCCCTAGAAGATAGCTACTCCATTTCATAATGCAGTCGCGCAACCCACGTAACTCTTTTGTGCAAGCATTATAATTTTGCTGTGCATCGGAATCCCATTTACGGCTGAAGTATGCGATAGGATAGACCTCGTCTTTTGATGCTAAAGGTGGTTGCTTGTTGATTTCTGTTTGGAATAGGACCCCCCCGAATCCTATCGTGGACGCGTCGGTTTCCACAAACAATGGCAAATCTGGTTTGATATGAAATAATCGAGACGGATTAACGTAGGCTTCTTGTGCCTTACAATAGTCGTCTACTAATTGATTCGTCCATAAGACCGGCGTGGTCTTACTTTTAGAGGCTGGAATGTTGCCAGTAAGCGAATCAAAATTTGCAAGTATAAGGCTGAGGTCAGGGACGTGGGAAGACAAATACCGTAGCCCTCCGATCCAACCACGCAATTCGTGGATAGATCTAGGCGGAATAATTTCTTGCAGCGCGCGAATGCGCTGTTGTTGGACATGGATTTCATGACCTGATACGGTCGACCCCAAAATGTGAACCTGTTTTCGCCCGAGAAAGCACTTGTTGATAGAAATCGTAAGTCTCATTTTCTTCAATTGAGCAAATAAGCAATCTAAGGCGACGAGATGATCAGCTTTATTTTTTGTAGCGACTATAATATCATCAATATAACCCATTACTACGTGGGCATTCGATTCATCTGAGCGATTCATTTCGGAGATTCTAGCACGATATGCCTCAGTGACAGGCTTTAGGACACAACATTCTAAGTTACGTTGGAAGATAGATGGGCCTGACTTCACCCCCATTACAAGTTTCTTCCACCTCATTGATGAGTCTGGAAGTGATATGCCTAGGTAATGACGACATCGCTCTGGAATATCAACATGATAAAACGCCTTTCGTAAATCTAGCAAACTCAGGATTGGGCGACCCTGCGTCATTTGTAACAAATCTGGAATCAATGGTAATGGGAATTCGGGCGATTCTAACGCAGCATTTAACGGTTGCAAATCACAAACAACTCGGAAATTTTGAGTCCACTCTTTTTTGCGTTTTCTCTCTTCTATCTCTCTTTGTGAAACCTTTTGAGGGACAACAAAGATCCCCATGCGCCACGTGCAAGTTCCTTCTTCAATAACACCTAATTTTATTAAATTCTGAACACCATCCAGTAAGGCATCCTGCTTGCCTGCGCCCTTCAAGTTATAGGGCTTACAGACAAACGGTGGTGGTTCTGGTTGGCGCAATTTGATTTCACATTGATATTTAAGCGCACTTGGTTTGGACAGATGCCCTATAAAGTTCTCTAATTCGTCAGCATATGGTTCATATACTTTTCGCCATTCATTTTCTGGAATTGCAATATTAGTTGGATCGTCAGGGTGAGAAGGTGGCAGAGGCTTTCTTGCCAATGCCAACGCTCGCTCTTTAAGAGCTTCAAGTCTAGTAAATACAGAAGGAGGTTCTGACAATCTAATATGATAGGAATCGATTGGTTTGATATCCCATAACGCTACAGCATTAGCACACGGCGCCTCGAGCGAAGGCAGAGGCTTATCCGCATTATGTACCATTTTCAAGCCGAAAGTAGGGTCGGTTGCGTCACGACCCTCTAGTGACAGGTTGACTTTAGCAATATCTTCTTCGCAATTATCGACACAGTGGACCATCGAACAGGAGCCTTTATCACTGGTCAAGGCACAGCGGACTATCGAACAAGTGCATTTATCGCTGTCTTCGCAATTAGCGGCATCACTACATGTGGAAAAGAGACCGGCCAGATTTACTATATCATCACTAGCGCTCTTCGCCAATTCAATGGCGGGATTCTCATTATTTTCTGATTCACGACATCTGTCGTATTTTGGTAACAATAAACGTTTTAGTTCTGTACCCTCGGTGTCCGAGCCCATCTCCAATTTCATTAGAGTGCGCGCAGGGTCGGAATACGAGCGTGTAGCTTGTGCCATTCTGGCTGGTACAAATTCCGGAGCATCCGGATTAAATTTCGCTATTGTCGCTGTGCCATGGGTAAATTCGCCTATTGATAGTGCCTTTTCTCCTGTCAGAACGGAATTTGTCATATGAGAATTGGGTTGTTCCAATCTCGCCTCAATAGAGGAATGATTTCTCAACTTGTCGATCCAACTATATCCTATGATATTCAACGGTATATTTTTCCCTGTCACGAATGGGACATTTCGACCACCCACATTGACTTCTAACAAATGAGATAGAGGGACGTCTCCGCCTACCCCTTTTAGAGCTATGTGGGTTGGTTTACGTGCAGCCCACGCGCTAGGATAACATTCGACCGCGGTTTTTTCTTTTAAAAGGTTAGCTGTCGAGCCTGAATCACTGAGAAACACGGCGCCTGTATGCGTGTCATGCAAGAATAAAAGCTTGTTATCGTAAATGGCGCCTAGAGATGAATCACATTCAAAAGTATAATAGTAAGGAAGTCGTACGTTATTTGAAAGGGTAAAATTTGTTCCGTATTTAAACGGAGTAGCTTTAGCGGGTAACTGGAGGAGAGGATTCAGCAACCCTGAAGCTAGTTTTTTGCATTGTAAAAATCTCGAGTTAAAGTGGGCCCATTCCAGTCAGGGCCTGGATAGCTAGGACCTGAATAAGCTGCTATCGGTGGAGCCTGAGGTTCTCCGAAAGGCTGGGGTTTATACTTGGCACGCACGTCAGATCTAACCGTCGGTCTGACGCCGTAGTACAGTTCTGCTAGCCTGTTTCTTTCTTCTAGAGAAGGTGTGTGTTTCTGCGCAAAGTATCTGTTTAGATCCCCAATGGTACTAAACTTATAGCCCAGTTGATTCCGGCCATCAAGCCATTCTTTCCAATCGCGGCGTACCTCTGCCAATCTGTCCTCTGGCACTGGCCTCATGCGAGGTGTGACTTGGTATCCGTTACCTCTATGAGGCTGTACTTGACCATTCAGCATTAGGATTTTTTGCGCGATGCAGTCCGATGCCCTATGGCCGGGTGATCTGCAGACGTAACACACGGAAAGTGTCTGTCCGCCCGATCCTTGCATGTATAGTCCTAAGTCCTGAAATACATTAGGCATTTTCCAAAAATCATAATTCCTACCTTGGGATGCGGCGATATCTTGTGCTTCCCTCGTATTCGTTGGAGTGGTGGTTTCTGCGCCTGGCCTTCTATTGTAATTGGGTGGAGCATTCTGATTTGAGTCGTAGTTGTTCGTCCTGGGTGGTTCCGACATATGCCGTGGACGGTCATTCATACCCGCGCTTCTGGGAGGTGTATAAGTATCTCGTTGTCTGCGTGGGTTGTTATAACGAGGTGGCCTTCGGTTTTGAGGGGGGTAGTTATTGTATCTACGATTGTTCAATTGCCGTTGATCGCGTTGTGGGAAAGACCGTCGGCTATATTGTTGTTGATACTGATTGTCGTGCAGACGAGTAGGCTGTGACGAGGTGTTCAATGCTTGTGGAGCATGAATTAGCGGCTGTTGCGTTTGATGCTCTTGCGATTGCTGTTGTGCCGCCATTGCACCCCTCGTCATTATAGGGAACGCGACTTGTTTTTCCACTTGTCCCGATGACGTAGGGAATAACTGTTGAACTTGTGCTGTCTGGGGAATCTCTTGCGGGATCCCAATAGGTTGTCGTATGGTTACAGGAAATGAGATGGCTGCACTAAAACCCTTGTTCAGTGCCTTTTCGTCATTCATTATTCTATTCCACTTGTGCTGTATCTTAGTCAGGGCTTCTCTCCAGGTATGCGCTCTAGGATCTTCGATCAAGTCTTGTATGCCTTGTGGGAGCTTGGCGCGGAGGTACTGGAACAGTCGCTTGCCGTCGGCGTCTCTACTTGGATATGATTCTGGATCAATATTCATTCGTCGTAATGCCTCCAACGTGGCTTTCATCGGCCTTACATTAGAATTCCACCCGAATGAATACCTGAAGTCTTCGACATGGTTGATCCTTTCGAGATCATCTTCCGGATACATGGCAGTTAGATCAGCGATAATTTTGTCCCATTTGGGGTTCGCTTCTAGGAAATATGAGCCAATTGCATCAGCATCCTCCTTTCTTTCGTTTTCGCGCAGTTTTGTCTGTAGTGCGTTGGCTACTACCCTGTCACGTTTTTCGCTCCCATTCCCATGGTGTAATATATCAAGTCCAATTTTTAACCATCGAACGATATTCAATTCCCCTGGGGATGGAAGTTGTTGCATCATTCGTTGTAACGTCATAGGCGGAGGTAATGACGCCTGAGCTTCCCTGACCGGTGGTATATAAGCCGGTGCCCGTACTCTTTCTGGGGTTGGAATTTGGGACAATTGTCTATTGGGCGTACGCACGGGGTCGCGTAGTATCGCTTCATCGGCCTCACTGAAGACTACGCTATTTGGCCATCTACTTCTTGGATTCCCCTGGTTTGCCAATGTCATAGGCTCTTTTCTTCTGGCCCCTGTGTTCTGTGGTGGCCGGGCTGGGTGGTTGGTTCTCTGAGGTTGACGCCTGTTTACTTCTTGGGCTCCTCTACCCGCGCCTATAGCCATTTGTTGTTCTGTGAAAAGTCCGTGGCGTGAGGGATCTTCTCCCGCTAATTCCATGTGCCGGACCGCCATTCTTGTCAGGTGATCGTGGCCTACCCGCGATGATGTTGGCACTTGTTCTTCTATGCTGGGAGTTGCGTGTTCGTCGTCTTCCTCTTCCCCATCTTGTATGTTGATTGATGTGGATGATTCACCCGCTGCTCCCTGGTCTTGGTAACCGGACGGTTCCTGTCCATCCTCTGCTCCTTGGGCTTGGGAGCCAGCCGGATGTGTGCTTTGAGATGCCGTGTTTTGGATTTCTCCTTGTTCACCCCCTTCTCCGGGCGTGATTACAAATGCCATTGGGTTAAATTTCGCTACCCCAGGTTTTTTTAGGATCTGTTTGACTTCCTTCAGCCTTTTTGGATAGGGTATGGAGTCCGTAATATCTGGCGGACCAGCGAATTGACGTAATTGTTTGTTTAATTCATCATAGCTCGGCGTGTCTCCTGTTCGGTCGATAGGTGGCGGTAGAGACCTTGCACGTTCACTAGCTTTTCGCGATTCCTCGTAATTTGGCGGTAGAGTTGGATACAAGGATGGTGCGGTTGGCTTTACGAGTGATCTTCCACGTCTCTCAGCTCTATTTCTTATTGCGTTATCTACGCTTTCTTCAATTCTCTCTTGGTCGAGAACCTTTCGTGCAGCTTTTGTCGTTTTACGTGCCGCTTGTGCGGTAGTTATTACACCTTTATTTGCAGCGTGCAATAGTTTTTCTGATTCCTCGATGGCATCCTGTAATTGAGGGATGCCTTGCCCTATATCATTTATTGTTCGTAATCGAGCACGTAATTCATTCTGCAGTACTTCTAAGCCTTGATGCGTGGTAGTACGGCAATTTGTTTGTTCCAGCAGGGCTTGTACCTTGCCTTCAATTTCGTGGGCCATTTCTGTGGCTGTATTCGGGTCGGCCACATGTCTTTTCTTTTTAAAAAGCTTCATTCTGGTTAGCAGTTTTCAGGCGTTTTGTTTGGAGTCTTCCTCTCGACAAACTCAGCCTCTTATTGACCACCTGGAGTCTTCCTCCTCGACAGATGGGATTGGAGACGTTATCTGGAGTCTTCCTTCTCGACAGATAATGTGTATGGACTCTAATTCTTTCGTAGACCAGTGCCTTTTGAAGGTTCCTCACTCGGGGCACCAATTCTAGTGGTTTGTAGCTACTAGAAAGCTAGTAGAGGTTCTTCAAGAATAGCATCCAGTCTTTAGAATTACGCTAGGCCTATATTTTAGCCAATCCAGTCCACTAATGGTACCTTAATACAACCAAATACTCCAATGAGCCCAGTGAAACAGGGATAAAGAAACATCCTAGGCACTATGCAAGACTATATATAAGTCAACATACATCCATGAGTCACATATGAGTCAATCAAGACAATAAGAATAACACAAACCCCAAAATAAAATAAAATTCATTTCATTAATACATTTGCAGCTTTTACACACCTATTGGCGGCCGGTGAGGAGCCCTGGGGCGCTGTGGTACTGTATGGGGTGTAAAAATCGAGATTTGAGGTCTCATTTCCCATTTCCAAGTAGTCTATCCCCACACACGCCCACTAGCGGCGATTCGTGACGGGGCACGCCCTCTAGTGGCGATACGTAACGGGGCAAGATGCAATTAAAATCATCATGACATGCATGGAAACGGGTTCAGAGACCAGAGCTCGAACTAACGGACTGTAACATGTATATGGAATGCCATGTGTGTGTTTCCTACCCGTTCAAAGGATCTAATTGGTGTTCATCATTACATAATGAACATTTATTGTCTCCGACGCTCAAGGTCGAAGAGTGCATCCAGTCTTAGCCTCATAAGGTCTACGTCATAAGCGTTCTTAGACATTTGTTAATAATAACATATTATGGAGAGTCTCATAAAAGCCATAATCGTCAAAGAACTCATTCAAGGTCGTAATTTTCACTCGGTTATATATAGTGACGTAGGATAGTACTAACGATACAATCTAAACATACACGAGGAAGTATATATGTGATAATTGTATCATTCATCAAACTGACTTGCGCCAGCTGACGTGGTTATATCAACATGCAAGTCTTAGGCCTAACAATAGTCAAACGTCGTGAGCAAGAGTAGGGTCTGCAGGTCTGCAGGTCAATTTCTTAATCAGGACGATGTAGTGAGGATACATAAGAAGGGTTATTTACGGGGTTGGGGCTACGTTTCTGTCATGCCGTGTCGTTCTCGACTCTTCCAGTGGTCTAGCCCCACACACGTCTTATGACGATACGCTCCGGGGCAAAGTGCAATGATAATCACTATGACCCTATGAGTGCGAGAAACAGGCATTTCAGAAAACGCATGGGCCCATGATAATAGTCTACTGAGATAAAGGTACCCGATTCAAGGGGTATTCCCGCCGAGTCCTTTATCCAGGCTTTACTTGGCCTAATGTCTCTAGTTACTCATGGTTAGGTACTCTTGCTTGCATCACGACGGATCTTCATTGCATACACACGATTACACCTGAAACAATTACAGCAATAAGTTAAAGGTGAGCCAATTTTTAAGGCTATGGTTCAGTAAAGGATGTTACTGACAATAATCGTGACCAAGGTATGTCCAAATGGCGATACGCCAGATGATACGGTGCTTCCAGGTTGTTAAAAATGGGTGGCTTTACGACGCCCAAGGGAAACATCTACCAGTATTGCTCAAAAATGAGCGCAAGTTTCTCCCTTAATCTACAAGGTGTCAAATGGAGGGTTTTATACGGGTTGGAAGTGTCCCAGTACCCATACCGGTTGCGATATACAACACAGTTAATCGTGAAACAGAACTGACACTAATCCTAACATTTTCTGAAATGTCAAAATGGTACCAATTCTAT
Source organism: Botrylloides violaceus (assembly GCA_030412335.1). Classification (NCBI taxonomy): domain Eukaryota; kingdom Metazoa; phylum Chordata; class Ascidiacea; order Stolidobranchia; family Styelidae; genus Botrylloides; species Botrylloides violaceus. The sequence goes on along the minus strand of JASFYC010000455.1, from coordinate 6,849 downwards.
TTCGCAAGTCCATGATCTTTACATGGTAGGTCTTACGATAGGGACTCAGCCATCAAATGCCATCAAGGCACGGGGCCAAATCTTCCTACAGCTATTTTCAAGATATCGAATGGACGGTCTTAAATAGAGATCTGGGTTTCACATGCGGCCAGGGCATGGAGGTAGATCAACCTATAGCCGGCACTATTGTGACATTTCAGCTATTTACATGGTCACATAATTCATATAAGTAATAAATTTTTTGGGGTATTTCGATTTTGATATTTTTATCGGAAGCTTTCGATTATATAATTTTTTTTGGGGTTTTTTCATCACGATGATCTCGTCACCATTGTCCTGGACTCTGTGTAGATTGTCTCTGAGTTCGCTCGGGTTGACATAGAATACCTGAAGGTTGCTTGAAGCCGGGTTGCTTTAAGTGTCTATCGTTGATCTCCTTTGTGAATTTGCGGTTCGCCGCATTGTGCTTAGCTGAGTTTGGCTTTTGCTGATAGCACAAATCTTTGGATAGATGGTAAGCTTGTGTTTGATGCAATCTCATTTTTTATACCACACGTGCCTCGGTGTACGTAATTGTTGCTGTTGATGGCACTTTATCTTTGCCTGTTACTGATTTGTAGTTGTTATTGCATGAAGATGTAGCAATGTTCATCTTGTTATTGCATAAAGATGTAGCAATGTTCATCTGTTCATCTCCCCCCCGTCTGTTGAAGTGGAGAATAAGGTCGTTAGTGGGCGCTGTGAAGCAAATGTTGCTCATCATCGCCGAGAAAATAGAGAAGGCGAAACGGGGAGTTGTCGTAATTCAAATGGAATTATTGACCCCGGGCGAGACCTGGGAGAATGTAGCATGTGTAAGCTTGATCTGATGGAATAGCGATTGTAGTGCTTGTTGCGTGCAGTAATGCCAAAACTTGTTGTAGGAGATATAGCAGCAACCCCGGCATAATGTTGACAGAATGTATATGGCGTGATGTTACGCGTCAGCGAACAGGGTGAAGAATTCATTGATAATGGATCCCCTTTGTAGATGAATATAGTGCAGAGTCCAGCCAGTGACGAGACAGTCGTGTTGTTATGGAGTAGATAAGTATCTTAAGAGAAAATACATATGATGTATGCGGGAATGTACAATGGAAACGTCACGACTATATACAGGCAATCAAGTGAGTAATATTAATAATAATTTTACGGATGACGTAAGGCTTGTAGTTCCTTGGAATTTCCAAGGGCAGCTTCGAGGTATTTTCGGGACGCACGAACTTCACGTTTGGTTTGGGAAGTGGTAGGGAAACGTGTGCTGCGTGCTCCACAGCACGGTGCGGCTAATTTGCACCATAGGTAAACTATTATGAGAAAAAATAAAATCACAAGCGAGGCTGAACAGAGTATGATGATATTTTTGTCGCGTTCGTTAAAACTAATCTGCGCCTTTTGACCTTGGAGGGTTATACCCAAGTCAGAAGTACGTCGTAGCAAATCCGAGGCTTCTCGTTTCAGGAGAGTAAGTGAAAAATATGCCTGGGTCATCAAATAGTCAAGAGAGATGATATCGTTGTCGTGATGCTCCATTTTGCGTAAAATAAGTTGGTATGCAGTTTTTACGTTAAACGTAGTCATTGATCGAGTCAAGTTAACATGAGCAGTTAGGGCAGAATCCAAGGTCTGGATTTCTGCCAATACCTGCTGTAAGGTAGTGTGTAACTGTGAAACCCCTGCATCAATATCCGTCATAGATTGTGGAACCGTAGATAACATCTTGTCGAGTCTGTTTTGGGCTTTGGTGAGCCGTAAAATTTGGATGTCATATCCCTTTTGAAAAACTAAAGTGGAGTTTAGGTTCTGAACATAATCGTCTAACAGTTTTTTGAAGATATATGTCTGGTTATGGAGCAGATGACCTACTTTAGAAACCAAGGTATTCATCTCATTAGTAGTCCTATTTTGGAATTTCTCCATCATGAGTTGATTCGAATCTATCTTACTCAAGGCTTCGTTAAACAATAAGGTGAATAAGTGGCGGTTCTTCTCTAAACTGTCAGCAGTGAAGTTATGTAAATTCCATATGATGTTTGCGACAGAAGCTTGGCCGTTGTAAGTCAGATTGAACCATTTTGACATAGCCTCTTGACCTATCTGGTGGTTCGTAGCGAGTGACGCTCGTATGATACCTAATTTGTCATTGATACTAGTATGCCGTTCATCCGAGAGCGAGAGTAATTCATTAATGGCGGACGTATGAGTCACATCGATTACTGCTGCCGCCTTCAGCCGGGAAACGAGATAACTTTTGACCGCGTTTTGTGTCGCTGTGATACCCCGCAATTTCAAAATGGCGGATTGTTGAAATGCCTGTTGCGAAACGAGCGCTTCGAGAATATCTGCTAAACGGCCAATTGTACTTGCGTGATTCGCGAGAGTAACGTTCCGCAAGTCTGTCGTAAACATTACCAATTCATTACGGTCATTGGCCAATGAGTGATTTAGCTGAGATATTACGCGATAACTTGCCGCGTCTCTCTCCAAACTATCATTATATAATTGAATCACCGCTTTATCAAGGGCATAGCGAACTGTTTTTGTGTCTAATAAAATATCGCCAAGCAGTCTTTTATGTTCGCGATCGGTGTCGTCTAGTCGGTCTTGCAATCGGATCAACATGGAGTCCTCAGGTATCCTTTCTTCTAGTAATGCGATTGCGTCACGAAGTGCGTCATGGCCGGCTTTTATGAGAGAGCGCGTATAAGTCCTCTCGAGTGTGATATCTTGCGTCGCATTTCGGCCCAAGTTACTTTGAGTAAATAACTCGGTCGCGGCGATGTCCCTACGGAGTGTCGGGGACGCGTTCGTTATGTCGGCTAAACGTCCGTGTGATCGGTCCAACGTTATCACGGAGGTGTCGCGTGATGTAGAAGCGGTAGCGGTAGGCCATACTGGTATTGGAAAACCTTGCGGCGTTTGTCCAATTGTGAAATCGACTGTGAAATTCGGAAGAGTGCCGTTTAGAAGCCACGAATTAACCTTCCGGAACTGGGTTAATCGTTCGTATGTGATTTCCGTATCCGAGATATTGAATCTGGCGAGTGTCGTTGCCTTACGTACGACAGAATCTGTTAAATTCTCGAGTGTTTGAATGTCACGCGTGAGATTGCTAAGTTGTATAGTAGTGAAGTAGGACGGAAATTTTAGCTGCGTGGTGATAATGCTAGTCAATCGCGACCGTACCACCTGCGGCAATTCATCCGCGTGTGTAACCCTTTCGTGCAATTGTCGTGCGTATATGGAAAGTAATGAACTAGCTTTCTGCCATTTAACGAATGTGGCTCGAATAGTGCTTATCTTATAACGTTCGAATTTGTTCAATGCGGCTGTAGCGTGGGCTAGGTATGTTTGCTGTGTTTCGAATTTCCGAGCGTATGGATCGGACGCTAGGTCATTCAAAACTGCTTCGACGCCTTTTGCTTTCTTTAAGACGTTTAGTATCGGCTCGGTACGACGTAATGATATCAATCGGACGCGATCTTCCAGTTTTCTAGTGGCGTTAGACACCCAGTGGTTGTATCTCGTTAGTCGTCCTATTTTTTCCTCTAAACTCGAGTTCGATTTATTTAGCCTCCATATAGTTATTCGATGAACCTTTTCCATCTCTCTCATCCCTGGATCTTGGACATCCGACGGCCTATTGTCCGGTAAACCGAACGTAACATTGAGATATTCTATTTCTGTAATCAGAAGGTCCACTTCTGCATATAATGACCGGAGCATCTCATCAGTCTGAGTAACCGTGGGATTGAGATATGCCTTAGACGACGTAATTTTCATGAAATGGCGTACGTGAAATGCGCGCAAGTTATTTGCCAAAGCAGCAACGTGATTCGCGAATGCAATGGCCGCACGCATCGTCGCATCCCCGGAGTGGAGTATAGCTGCCAGGTGCATTATTTCTGTCGTAAATGTAGGCGTCATAAGGTTGTCATTACGAACCACGCGATGGGTAGGAGTTAACAAATTGTGTATCTTAGCAACATGTCCCCTCCCTATGCCTATCAATGACCACAAGTTCACAAGGGGTTGTTCTGCAAATTGGTATAATTGTAAGCCTATGTGGTCAAATTTTGGAACAAGTTCTCTTGACTGTGTTATATTTCCATCTATCAATATAGATAGATTAGCTATGTCATACCAGAGGATGCAAGCGTTGTATACGCCTGAGGCTATCGCTGTGAAATTATTTTCTACTATATGAAAGAAGTTCGATAATTCAGCGTAGAGATGTAACACGGCATTCTCCACTGGTTGTAAATTTCCAGGATATATGGTGAAGTTTGCAACTGCATTTTCTAGCCCAGATATTTGGTCTATCAAAAATGAATTATGGATACTCAATTCGTCTGATGGAGATAATCCGTATTCAGTTCCGATTTGCAGAGTCTCGTTAATGAGCGCTTTAATTTGAATGTCGAGTATGGCAAGGTCGTTGGCGAATTGAGGTCGATTTTCTGTGTTTTCCGTCTTCGCCAGACCATTAGCGGCAGATAACAACAAGAGCAAAACCCAGTCCCTAAAATGCATGGTTAATCCCTAGTAGCACTCCTTCGTGCGCCTGAAAATGCAATAATCATTCACGCAGTTACGTATATCCACACATAGTCTTACATGTGAGGAGATGACAAGGTGTAAACATAGGGATTATAAGCAATATTTTGAAGTAAATAAAATGAAAACACCATAATCTCAAAATACCTAGGGATATTTACAGCACTTGAATGCCTTATTAACACACGATTCATGAATTAGTAACAACACTCTCGTATATATTGGCAACTAAGGGATACATTGACTTTGTAAAGATACGCGTCTAGATATATGATGTGAGCCAAGATAATTCTTCGAACTTAGGTTCAAGGCCCAAGGTCGAAGTATAACCTCTTTTTTGGTGCGTCATTGTCGTCGACTTTTGCTGAGTCATGCCACAATTTTATTTGTGAAGCATTACTTTTGCCTTTCTCTCCTTCACTGTCTGAATCTGTATTATCAGGGATCTTTCCCGCAACGTCTGGAAAGTGCTCTAAAAGCATTTCCGTAATAGGTTTTCGTGTTCCGGTGTCATGAGGAATACATACTTTGAATTTCAAGATGACAATAAGCAGCATCAATATTCCTACGCCTAAGGCGATGGGTATTAAATACGTCAAAATCGGTTTCAATATGCCAAGCCCTGTGTTAAATAAACTTTCTAAACCATTTCCGATTCCCGTCACGACATCGCTTCCGGTGCCGAGTATGGTTTTTAACACCTTGTCTAAACCTCCTGTTTCCATATTTATATCTGTCCAGGCAAAATCGTCTTCGTAAAGATTTGACATATTCAATGGGTTATGTGTATAATTGCTGACATTCTGAAATTTTTCCATTAGATCTGTCATTTCCATGTGAGTAGTATTGGTCAACTTCCGAAGCCGTCTGGCCTGATTTGCTAGGTCTATCGCTTCTGCGCTGTAATTGCTAAGGTTATTCATTTTTTTGGCGATAACCTTTAAATGTAAGGCTCCACTAGTGAGCTTCATCACATAAGCCTGGCTCCGATTGAAAATCGGTATCCCTGTGGACTCTGCAAGAGTATTCAAAACCAATTTATCGACCAATAGTTCTATAGTGGCCTGTTTTTCTATGGTTGTAGTTATATCAATTAAAATTCCTTGAAGCCTTAGAGCCATTTGATGATTCTGGGAAATCTGGGCATCTTGCAAGTTATCTCTCTCTTGTTGAAGTCGGTATTTATATATCTGTTTCTCAAGGATTTTATCTAGAAGGTCGCTTTGTGCTTGATCGATTTCGTACTGCCTATTGATTTGCGATGCTAATTTGCCAATTTTCGATTCATCTTTACGAAATCTCTCCATAGTATAATTTGACAAACTTTCAACTTTAGTCTGTAGACGCTCTACCAATGTATCAATATGCAATCGTAACGCTACTTCTCCCGTGCCCAAACCTATACCCGCGAAAGCTAGTATGGTATATCCAAGTTTAACGGCGGCGCCTGCTGCCCGCCTTTGTCGCTGGTTTGAGTCTGCGTTCATATTTAGGTTACCGTATATGGACGGGACCTGGGTGACAGCAAGGTGGTGGCGGCTCCACGGTTCGGGAATTATTATTGGCGACATAGGGAATACCTTTCTCCCTTCGGAGACATCAAGCGTGACGTGCTGTCTGAAGGCCAATTTACCTCTGACACCCGTTATCGGGCGCTTACAGGAAGGATTTTGCGCTATCCTATCCTGACATCGTGGGTCTACTTCAATCGCAGATGGCATAGCCCAGTAATAATCAAAAGGATAATATGTTGAAATAGTTGTTTTGTGGTCATGGAAATTATTTACTTTGTGACGCACGGTATCATAAGTGCTTGGCCGGACCCACTTCAACGTCCCTAAGTAATTTTTAGGTAATCCGGTGATTCCCCCCAAGAACGTTGCAACCGGCGACCATTGTTTTTTAAGATATTTAGATACGATTTCGTCAAAGATATTAGTGGCTTGGAAAGGCCTACCGTGTGTGCGCCACTGCGCGTCGTCAGTGATAGTTTTAATTCTCTCTGGATCTAATATGAAATATTGGTAATATTTACCAGCTACCGAATTATACAATCCCAAATAATCTGTTCTATACGGGTCGCTGTCAGTCCTATACCACTGGCGATCGGGATAGACTTCTTGTACGTGTACTGGCAACTGTTGAAATTCTCGGTCTGCATAGACATTTCCTTCAAAGGTACATGAAATTTCACGAAACGTCATCCTATCTGGCGGAGCTGTTATTTTTTTATAAGGTGGAATTAAGTCAGTA